>CM060960.1:34284658-34884658 GCA_030765055.1 Mantis religiosa
AGAAGAAGAAGAGAAGAAGAAGAAGAAGAAGAAGAAGAAGAAGAAGAAGAAGAAGAAGAAGAAGAAGAATAAGAAGAAGAAGAAGAAGAAGAAGAAGAAGAAGAAGAAGAAGAAGAAGAAGAAGAAGAAGAAGAAGAAGAAGAAGAAGAAGAAGAAGAAGAAGAAGAAGAAGAAGAAGAAGAAGAAGAAGAAGAAGAAGAAGAAGAAGAAGAAGAAGAAGAAGAAGAAGAAGAAGAAAGAAGAAGAAGAAGAAGAAGAAGAAGAAGAAGAAGAAGAAGAAGAAGAAGAAGAAGAAGAAGAAGAAGAAGAAGAAGAAGAAGAAGAAGAAGAAGAAGAAGAAAGAAGAAGAAGAAGAAGAAGAAGAAGAAGAAGAAGAAGAAGAAGAAGAAGAAGAGAAGAAGAAGAAGAAGAATTTAAGCTAGTAATACACAATAACGTTTTCTTGGTATTGTTTCTAAAATATAGCTTGTGTGGGTTATTAAATATTAATTTTATCATATAAATTCATTGTTATCAAATGCTCCACCAATGCACTTCCAAAAATATTTACTTAAAAAATTAGGTTTTCGAGTAAATAAGTTTTAAAAGATCCAGTGTGTCGGTGCTTTTATGTTAACCTCTTCTTATTGTAGAAAAAATAATTGTTATTTTCATGTCAGTAATTAATTTAATTTATGAATTATTTGAAAAAGGTATATACCAATTTTCTTTAATATGCTTTTGAAAGTTAGATTGGGATCTCTGAAGCAAATTTATAGAGCATTGCATTTTGTGGTGGACTTTGAATACATTACAATACTGAAAAATGTTTACAAGAAAACTATATTTAATGTTAGGTACCATTAATAAGCATCCAGCTGAGGATTTATAGCTTCAGGTAATGGGTAGTTAAGTTGTGCAAAGTGACAAATGAAAGTTGTTTTCTAGAAGTTTAGAATTCATGGAATATTAGAAAAAAATGTAGATTTTAATTTTAGAAATATTTTAGCAATTATCACACATGTAATACCTTGACATAAAGTCAGTACACTTTTCAAAAGCTCTTCTATACAATTTTCGAAACAATGTAGATAATCCAATCCTCTAATGCATGAATTATTTTATTACATATGCACTCTTTTCCCTATTCAAATACCTAATTGCAAAAACCATCTCGAATAACTGTGATTGTTAAGGTGAAACGACATGAATTGGCCATTCATTCAAAACCAGCATCACGAGTTTGAATTCCAAGGAATGCAGTTAAATGTGCACGTGGTAAGGATGGGAAGAGCCCACATAAAATAACCGGTGTGATGGCACTCGTGATTGATGGAATTACCTTTCACTGCTTTTTGATATTTGTATTTTATTGTTAAAGACCTGTATAATATGGAAATAAAATATTTATATTAAAACTTTGACCACCTGAAGGTATCTACACCTTAATGTTCCTAGAAAATCAGTTTAAATTATAGTTTTTGACTACTTTTTATTAATTTTTACCAGTTGGTGTTAATTAAATAAAAAGGGTACTTACTGAAAAGCTGCAGACTGAACATGACGGCGAAACCTGCCATGATTGCAGCGAGCTGCCAGATGCCGGCCTGCGTGTTGACCTTCTCCCTTTGGAGTACCTCGAAGAAGACCACGTACAGAAGAGTGCCTGCTGCCATACACTGGAGAATAACGGTGACTGCTGTACCCTCCACGGCTTCACCGCCACTGAGGGCTATGCCAACTCCTATACCAAGAGGTGTCACAGCTGCGAACGTCGCCAGGTATACAAATACGAGCACGAGGCGAGTCCGGGATCCCACGAGCTCCATACCGACGCAGAAGGCGATCACTAGCTTGTGTGTGGCTATTGCGGCGAACAGGTACCAAACATTGGCCACTTTTGATTCCAAGCCAACAGCAAGGCCCTCGAACACCGCGTGGAATGAGAGTGCGAGAACGGCGAGGAACCCGCGAAAAGATTTTGTAACGACGGCAGATTTATCTGAGCTGCTGGCTGAGGATAGACCGTCCACATCGGGTAAGGCGTGACCATGGCTATGGCCATGACCATGATGATTATGGTGGTGATGGTGGTGATGATGATGTCCATAACGATTTCCTCGTTTTCCTAGAGGACCACCTGTCATGTGAGCCTCGGCATCCAGAGGTGAACTTTTGGAGTCTGGAACCACGATGGTGGACAGTAGACCCTGAGTGCTTGCAGACATACTCGATGATCCGGTGCTACCATTGGTGTCTGCAAGACTGTCACCAGTAGTACTCTTTTTTGCAGTTCCTTCGACGGTTGCGGGAGCCGCTGCTCCAGAATTGCTGTGTCCAAGGCTCACCCTGGGAATCATGGTTCCCTTACCTGCATTTCCTTCGCAGGAGCTCTCTCCGTGGTTGTGAGGATGGCGAGAACATCGTCTCAAGCTCATGGTTCGATGTAGTACTGCCTCATCTTCCCTCTCGTGAGACCGTCTGTCGAGAACTGCATGGACGAGCTCTTCCACTAGGTAGACAAAGAAAAACCCTCCACAAAAAATAAGCTCGGCAAGATGTGGAAAGTCAGGCATTTCGCCATGCTCCTGTAGATGTTCCATACCCTCTCTGACTTCCGGTTGCAGGTGGATGAACGTCGTGAAGAGCAGAACACCGCCTCCAAAACACAGTGACAAGGATATAATGAAATTATCGCCATTAGTACCTTTGTTCCAGCGTAGCCAAGAGGCGAGTTTAACGGGCAATACTCCTAAACCGAAAGAGCAGAAGCCCAAAACCAACATCGCGATCACTTTGGCCACTATAAGATCTGTTAAAGATTCACTAGTAATGCTAACAGTTGCTGAAGTTGTCGGTTTCAGGGGTTCGGCAAAAACAGCCGTGGTGGTATCATTCCAGTTTTCTGGCATGTTGCTGAAGTTACTCATAACACCCATTTTTGTTGAGTCTAACGTTGGTGACAATGAAGTAAATTAAGTGAAGTGGGAGAGAACCCAACCGAGCACCTCTACGGCTGACGAGGAAGTGAGATTTTCTTTAGAACTTAAGACAAACCTCAAAAGGTGAATCACTGCTTACAGGTATACCAGGAAAACGTAGGTAGAAAGGGGAATTCACAGGCTCCAGACTTGCACCTTTCGTCGTCGACGTCATGCTTTGTTTTCCTCACTGGCTTTCCTAACAGTTTATGAATCATATAGCCAGGTGGATGACCCTCAAGGACTTGTAGCTTATATTCGGTTGCCTTGGCGGGAAAACAATCATCACTGTAGGCGTACACAATGGTGTGTAACCTCGAGTCAGATTAAAAGTTAATTTATGAGGTATAGGCGTCTGTGAACTTCTTTAATTACGTAAGAAAGTTTGGAACCAATTGAAAGACTATAGTGAGGGCATCGAATCAGTTTATATTAAGAGCGTCAGTAAACACTACTAATAGATGTAAAAAGATTTCTGTAAGAACTAGTTCACAAATTAATTTTTTGTATTAAAAAGAAGCGTCAGTTCAGTGAAAAGAGGACACCTGCTTCTACATAGAGGGTGAAAGATTCGAAAAGGAGCAGCACCGTCAGCAATCACCCATTCGACGCCGAACTATTAGTGCAGCCTATAGTGCACCAGATGTGTATCTGTATTCGCGTCCACCTCAACATGGATCCACCAAACACCGTCACTTCACACTAGTGGCACACTCTGAAAACGAAAACACAACCAACTTGTTATTTGTACCGTTCCGCACGTCACATCGGTTGTTCAACACAAGTGCGTCGGCAAACAGATGTGAGCGCTTCGCCGTCACACGGCCAACTAACGCTTTCCTCTCGGTTTCTCGGAGTAGTCGCTCTGACGGACTTTCGCGAGGACCAACAGGTCGGCCGGTTTTAAGCGCACCAAAATTGTTTCACTTGGATGCATTCAATTAACGAGCGAAGAAAAGTATAGCCTGAGGTAAAAGCGCTGCATTTATGTAAGAATCTTTCTTAACACATCAGTGGAGCTTTAGAAATTCTACCACCATTAGCATTCAAAATAATAAATAGTATTAGAAAAAATTGCAAGGGAATCATTAAGACATACGTTTATGTAACATACATGTGAAAGGCCCTTTTATGTCACATATTAAGGGAAGATACAGTTCCAAATAATATCACATCATAAGAAACGTATTTACCTAAACTTTCACAATTTTATAGAATAATTGCCTTCAAATTCTGAATACATATGAATATACAGGGTGAGTAAAAAGTATGAAACAATACTTGTAACTTGTGGAAACGTAGAGTCAGACTGAAAAATTCAATTCCATAGCCGGGATTTGAACCAGGGATCTTCTGATCTTCGTCCAACCGCTCTAACCATTGAGCTACTATGACCAACGTGCCGATATGACATTAAATTCTCCAACTGACTCGTGTTTTTCCCGGTGAACCGTTAAGGAGTTCTTACAAACACATGACACAACTACCTTAATGGCGACTTACTATGCTGTAAGTACTTTAAGACCCATGCTTAATAATTAACCACTATTAGGTCAATTAATGGAAATTAATTGTTGTTTCACACTGGCCGTGTGTAGGCTAATTTCTGGAAATGTGGAGTCAGACTGAAAAATTCAGTGCCATAGCCGGGATTGGAACCAAGGATCTTCTGGTCTCCGTCCAGCCACTCTAACCATTGAGCTACTATGGCCAAAGTGCCAATATGACATTAAATTCTCCAACTGACTCGTATTGTTCCCAGTAAGCCACTTAGGAGGTCTCATAAACACATGAGACAACTACCTTAATGTCGACTTCACAAAATGTAAGTACTTTAAGGCCCGGGCTTTATAGTCAACCACTATTAGGTCAATTAATGGAAATTAATTGTTCTTTCACACTGGCCGTGTGTAGACTAAATTGTGGAAACGTAGAGTCAGACTGAAAAATTCAATGCCGTAGCCGGGATTTGAACCACGGATCTTCTGGTCTCCGTCCAGCCGCTCTAACCATTGAACTACTATGACCAACGTGCCGATATGACAATAAATTTCTACCTTTCCACAATTTAGCCTACACACGGCCAGTGTAAAAGAACAATTAATTTCCATTAATTGACCTAATAGTGGTTAACTATGAAGCCCGGGCCTTAAAGTACTTACACGTAAGTCGGCATTAAGGTAGCTTTCTCGTGTGTTTATGAGAACTCCTAGTGGTTTACCGCGAAAAACACGTGTCAGTTGGAGAATTTAATGTCATTTCGGCACGTTGGTCATAGTATTCCAATGGTTAGAGCGCCTGGACGGAGACCAGAAGATCCGTGGTTCAAATCCCGGCTATGGCACTGAATTTTTCAGTCTCACTCTATCTTTCCATACTTTAGCCTACACACGGCCAGTGTGAAACAACAATTAATATTCATTAATTGACGTAATAATGGTTAACTATAAAGCCCGGGCCTTAAAGTACTTACAGCATAGTAAGTCGCCATTAAAGTAGTTGTCTCGTGTGTTTATGAGAACTCCTAGTGGTTTACCGAAAAATACGAATCAGTTGGAGAATTTAATGTCATATCGGCACTTTGGCCATAGCAGCTCAATGGTTAGAGCGGCTGGACGGAGACCAGAAGATCCGTGGTTCAAATCCCGGCTATGGCATTGAATTTTTCAGTTTGACTCTACGTTTCCACAATTTAGCCTACACACGGCCAGTGAGCAAGAACAATTAATTTCCATTAATTGACCTAATAGTGGCTTTTGTGATTGTTTATTAACAACTGAAAGCTGATAGACACATGCTTGCAGTGTGTGCAACACTAGCCATGGCATCCTATAATAACACTGCCCAATTTAAGAAGCCCAATAAATTGTCTAAGACAGCAAAATCAAAACAGACTTTACTTATCATACCACCTAATATTATGTACATTATATTACTATTATATTAGTTTAATTATAATTAATTTAATTAGTCTAATTGTACCAGTATTTATTATTATACGGGATTATTAATTATTAGTTAAACCATGCCGTTATGGACATATTGAATTGTGTTTTTGCAGCTTTCGGTGTAAACCTTCTCTACTTGTGTGAGATTTGATTTTTGGAGTAAGACTGTCTGTGTGGAAGGAAACCAAGAAATTTAGTCTTTGGGTTTAGGTGCGTAAAACTTTGTTATTTATACTATTGTAGTACGTTTAATGGTCTATGCATGTGATATATGTAAGTGATTAAGTCCAAAGCAAGAATCAGTGGTTTCTTTAATATTTAAGGTGTGTTCAAGTTATAGATGGATAATCAGTGATTATAACGCAGGATAAACAAAAGAGTACTAAAGGCTATACGAGTACATAGCCATTTTATATTTAGGGTAGCCTTGCGCCTTCTATGGCAACACTCTTGAGTACAAATAAACTCTTGGAAGTTGTACCTCTGTGGGACATTTATAGTGCAAATGGAAAGAAGTCTCCTTAAAATTGTGTAATACGAGATCTGTTCAATAAAGAATGACCATAATTTTTACGGCCATAATTTTTCGCACTAAAATTCAATCTTATTATATTCTGTTAGCTCAATGTGTAACAAACACGCCGTAATAGTTTCATTGTTGGTACTCCTGGTTCCCGCCTGTGAGAGCCAGGCAACTTCAGACACGCTCAGTATCGTCTACCGCTATAATGGAGGAACACTATGCGGCTTTGAAATTCTGCTTTCGTCCCAATAAATCTTCAGTTGAGGCCTATACAATGTTTCAGGAGGGCTATGCAGAGTCTATTCTTTCCTACAGCACAGCTCGAAGGTGGTTTAAAATATTTCAAGAGGGGGGACAATCAATTTCAAAGGAAGGTGGACCCAGTGCTCGAGTTACTGCTCTTATGGGAAGAAAACATCACACTGCTGCTGCCATTGTGAGAGACGATCGACGAATTACCTTAAGATCACTTTCTGAAATACTGAAAATTTCATTGAGTGCCACCCACACGTTGGTGACAGAAACATTACACATGAGACTTGTTTGTGCGCGATGGGTTCCAAGACTGTTGATTCCCGAACAAAAGGACATTCGCATGCAGGTCTGCATGCAGTTAAAGTTGATATTAGAGGAAGATCCGGAGTTTCTTTCAAACGTAATCACTGCTGATGAAACTTGGCTATAACATTTAGAACCTGAGAGCAAACAGCGAAGCTCAGTGTGGAAATCTCCTTCATCACCAACCCCCCAAAAAGCAAAAGTGGTTATTTCTGCTGGGAAACTTATGGTCACCTCATTATTTTATATTCATGGTATGATTTATCAGCATGTTGTACCTGCACACACATCAGTAACTGTACAATACTACAGGGATGTCCTGAAAACATTTCAAGTCCATACAGGCGCAATAGACCACATTTCCGTGAAGCAGGCTGGATGCTGCACCACGATAATGCGTGGCCGCTTATTGTCATTGTTGTTGCTGAAAGTATTGCAAAATTCAACGTGAAGTGCATCCCTCATCCTTCCTATAGTCCGGATTTAGTCTCATATGAATTTTTTCTATTCTCTAACTTCAAGAAACGCCTTCGTGGGAGGCATTATCCATCATCAGAAGCAGTGGTGAAGGCTGTAGAGGCTATTTTGAAGGATCTGTCAAAAATGGTTTCCAGCATGTCTTTGAAGACTGGCAGAAAAGCTGGGACCAGTGCATCGCATTCAGGGGAGACTATTTTGAGAAGGACTATCAAAATTATGAGGATGAGTAAAGCTACGTTGTTTAAAAAAAAAAAAAAGTTGATAATTCTTTATTGAACAGGCTTGGTAGATTTTTTTTAATTTGTTCTTCTTATATAATTATTTAGAACTGTCATGTGCCCGAAATTATATTCCACCTGAATATATGATATGAGACTCTGGCGTATGGTGTTTTGTTTTGCTTCCCTGCCACTGAAGGCGTCCGGGTTCGATCCCATCCCGGGTACAAGACTGGTGCCCACTTAGCATAGTGAGGAAATTTAGGAACTACGTTAGGTAGCAAACCCTGGTCTAGAATACTAACTATCCAGCTCTGCCTTGCGTATGTGAGCGTGAGGCCGGCAGTCGGCTTGGCAAGCTCTGGCTGCGCCTTTGGTTACGTTATACTATATGGGATTAAACCAGAAATATATGCGAATATCTAAGTCTGATAACAATGTAAGCGGTAAGTCGGTTAAGCCCAAATGTAGTATTCTAAAATGAGCGGAACATCAAGATTTTCAAAAAAATCCCCCTAAAATGAGACTACAATTTAACACAAGGAAAAAAATGACTAATTGCACTCCTGTCTTCATCTACTCGCCCTTATTTTTCGATCTACTTCATCTTAATCGAGGTGCCCACCTCTGCAGCGTAGCTGGTAGCGTGTCTGCCTCACATTCAATAGGTCCCGAGTTCGAATTTTGGTCGAGAGGATTTATCTAGATGAGGTTTTCTGGGGTTTTCCCTTATCCTGATAGATGAATGTCTGGTAACTCTAAGCTCTATGTGTCCTGGACTCATTTGAGCATTATTTCACATATTCCATTCATCGTCTAGTGTAACTTAACGTTGGAGGACAAATCTTAATCGAGATAGACATTTGTAGAAATTGTGTAATTACAGATTTCCTTGTAGGTAGAATAGTAGTTGGGGAGTTAAGCGACAGACAAGTATTTTAGGAGCTAGTCGCTCTGTGATTGTTTGAAATTCTATTGTGTGCTTTAATAGAACTAGAGACTATTCCTAGAAAATTCAGGACACGCGTTTCATTATCTAAGAAAATATCTTAAATATATAACTATATTAAAATCATTAAAGCCATTTTTTAAGACAAAAAATCAAATTTTTTGAAACATTTCCCATGTAAAAGGCAGTATGAGTGAAATTTTATTAAATACTCTACTGTAGCATACTTGAAAAACGTTAACTTTGAATGCCAATTTGGGTACTTAACCGACAATTGACTTTGGAGTCATGGTGTTAAAAAAAAAAAAGACAGGCTTTTCCCCAAAGATTGTTTCTTTCGCGGAAACAGGGAGTCACAAAGCCTTTATTTCAGGTCAAATCTCGATATCGAATTCTTTTGGTGAAATGCAATCCCTTCTACACTTACTTAGTGCGGGGCAGGAAAGAAAATGGAAGCAAAAAACGGCAAGGAACGTAAATGTACACGCGCGACGTTCTAGAAATGTTCACGTTCGTTTGTTGGGGTTTCTAACCGAGCCCAGACAAATGCTTTTTAGATTAGATTACAGATATGCTATTATGTCCCATGAAGAACAAAGACCTATATTTGGGGTAGCTGTGTTGACTCCAACACGTGTACCATTCCGTATTGGAATTGTGTCGGTTTTTGTGATTTTCCCTTGTTCCTATTCGCGCCCAAAAGCACAGACAAAGCTCAAGTACCTTTACTGTCATGTAAAAGAACTTCTGTGGGGTAAAACTCCAGCACACCGAACGGCACTGGTATGACACTCACAAGTGACAGCGTCGTTAACAAGTATTTATTTTAACATCGTTACATCAGCCATTGATAAAATAGAATGTATATTATTTCGCCGCAAATTGTCTTATTGTGGGCTCTTGATGGAATTTTTTATTGTGTACCCCTTCAGATTTCGAGCCCTTTTAGTTATTATTTTAATTATTACAATATGCTACTAAAATATCCAGTTCTGTCTCCAAAAAGGGTACTTTTACGAGATACGTTTTTCAGTCAGTACCGTTTTGGAATTAAAAAAAGACGTGCATAGATATCGCAATAATTTTATTTTTACACGAAAGCCTGTACCTTAATATACTTTTCTACATCATTTCCGTGAATATTTAGGCACTTGTCATAACGTGGCACCAGTTTTTGAATACCCTCCTCATAACATTCTGCCGCCTGACGTGTTAACCACTGTATCACAACTGTTTTGACTTCGTTATCGTCTTGAAGACGCCGACCGCCCAGATGTTTCTTCAAGTGCAGGAACAAATGGTAGTCGCTGGGCGCCAGATCAGGGCTGTATGGAGGATGATCTAGAGTTTCCAATTGAAAAGATTTGATGAGATCTTTGGTCCGATTAGCCATGTGTGGATGGGCACTGTCATGCAGCAAAACGATACCCTTACTCAACTTGCCACGTCTTTTTTTCTGGATTGCACGGCGCAGATTGTTCAATGTCTCACAAAGACGCTGCATTGATTGTCTCATTACGAGGCAGAAACTCCACTAGCAATACTCCTTTTCTGTCCCAAAAAACTGTGCACATGACTTTCCGGGCAGAAATTGTTTACTTAAACTTCACTTTTGTGGGTGACGATGAATGTCGCCATTCCATGGATTGTTGTTTCGATTCTGGTGTGACGTAGGCCACCCGTGTTTCGTCACCAGTAACAATTTAGTCTAAAAAAATATTCACCTTGATTGTGGTACCGCTCAAGGAAAGTCAATGCACTGCCTAAACGTTGGGTTTTGTGCAAATCCGTCAATATTTTCGGAACCCAAAGTGAACACAATTTCCGGTACTTCAAGTTCTCGGTCACAATGCAATACAAAACACTACGACAGTATTGAGGAAAATAGTCGCACAATGATGAAATTGTAAAGCGCCTGTTTTCTCTCACCTTTTCGTCCACTTTCTGCACCATATCTTCAGTAACGTCAAGGACGCCCACTCCGTTCTTCATCATGCATATTTGTGCGGCCATCTTTAAATGCTCTCAACCCTTTCCTTGCCATTCCATCACTCAAAGTTTTTTTCCGTAAACTTCACAGATCTCACGATGAATATCGATCGGTTTTACGCCTTTAGCACTAAGAAATCGTATAACATCCCGTACTTCACAATCGGCGGGACTCACGATTGTCAAAGGCATCTTAAATACTCAGTAACCAACGTATACAATGAAGAATCAGAATGTCATGGCGTCAGTGCGTAGACAAGAGATGTAGGTAACCAGCGCGCATACGCCGAACGCCAACCGTAGCGCTGCGGCGGCGGAATCGCAAAACGGTACTGACTTAAAAAACATACCTCGTAATTTTGTACCTGACGTTAGACACAGAAAATTGTATATTTTCTCAACTTGACTACCTGTTTTTCTCCGTCACATCGAAATGTGACTGAAATGAGTGAAATGAGTTTCAAATGAGCTCAGGGTGCTTAGAGCTTAGAGCTACCAGGCATTCATCTTTCAGAATAAGGGAAAACGCCAGAAAAAAAACTTTATCCAGATCGCTCGTCCTGATCGCATTCGAACTCGAAACCTCCTGAACGGGACTACCTGCCTTACAAAGGTGCACCCTAACTTGCTAAAAGTAGCTTGTATTTTCTAAACCTGCGATTGTATTGTCGCCGTGGCATTGTTGTGCAGAGAGCCGCGGCCAGCGTGTGGACGCGGAGCTGGACGCTTGCCGAGAGAGAGAGGGGGGAACATAGAGATAAAGACACAGAGATAGTCTGGAATTTCCCACTGCCATCGTGATTGTTGTCGAACGATCTACTGAATTCTGGAACTATGGCTGGAGGTATACAAACCCGCAAAGGGTCAGAAGTCAAACAGTTGCTAGTGAGCTGTTAATTGTGTGTGTGCAGCTATTTGATGTGTACTACAAGTGATTTCCTTAATTTGTTTGCGTGTGATGAAGCAACGAGAGATCTAGCAGACTGCGCTGGTGTATGTTGCGACATTCTGCTGCTGTCAGGGTTGTACAAAGCGTGTTTTTACTTGTAATAAAGAGACCTTTAATTCTACGAACCGAAAAAGTCACAGTATATATACCTAATATTCATTGCAAACAGGGGGAAAAAATGTGTACTGTTTAACGCCCGTGTAGTGTTTTTGTTACATATGGCACCGCAGGTGGTGATGCTGATAATACATGAGATGAAGATGGAACACCGGTGGAATGAGTTTCCGGGGGGAACTGGAGATCCCGGAGAAAACCCCACCCCAGTATCGTATTGTCCACCACGAATCTCACTTTGCGGTCGCTTGGGATCGAACCTGGACTGCCTTGTTGAGAGTCAAACAGTCTAAACACTCAGCCATGGCGCGGCCTTGCAAATGGGAATTATTTCAAAAACTAAAAATTGTAAATCTTTCAAATTTTTTTAGAATTATGAAGATTTTACGTGCGAACCATATAAATCTGAACCATTTCAATACGCCGTAACTTTTGAACCAATAATAGGAAACACGTGCAACTTTGGGAGAATATAATACACTATTGGGGATTACATTACACTATTTACATCTCAGAGAAAATGTTGGAAGTTTCCTCTACCAGCATCTATACATGTTTGCACTCGTCTCACCATATTCTCTGAAGCTTTACGGAGATAATATCGAATTGAGAGAAGGTTATTTCCGGCAAGATGGAGCAACGTACCATGCATCTAATGACACAATGTAAATTGTAACCTGTTTCTTTGATAATCGAGTAATCACAAAAGATCTGTGGCCTCCCAAATTCCCTGACCTAACCTCACCGGCTTGTTTCTTGTGGTGGTATCTAAAAATAGAGTGTACAAGAATAGATCAGAGACAATTGATGTTCTCAAGGAATCCATTCGAACCGAAATAAGTAACATTGGCGAGGATACTCTCCGTAAAACTTCAGAGAATATGGTGAGACGAGTGCAAACATGTATAGATGCTGGTGGAGGACACTTACAACATTTTCTCTGAGATGTAAATAGTGTACAAACCCAAGACCAAATTTTCTCATTGAGAATGATAATAGAGAAAGCTATAGATAGAGGAAAGGGTATTTATTTAGGATTCTTAGATTTGAAAGCAGCATTTGATTCAATACCTAGGGAAGAAATTTGGAGAGCTCTAAAGAACAAAAAAGTACCTATAAATTTTATTGAAGCAATAAAATCAGTTTATCAAGAAGCAAAAGGGATAATAAGATTAGATGGACAAGAATCAGAACCATTTCTGATTAATAGAGGAGTTAAACAAGGAGATAGCCTCAGCCCACTCTTATTTATTATTGTGATGGATGAAATATGGAAAATTGGCAAAAGAACAGCAAGAACTATGATAGGATATAGAAATTTAAGACCAGTTTGGGCACAATCGTTGGTATATGCTGATGACATCATATTAATAGCAAATAGTAATGATAATTTACAATTAGCGCTAAATGAATGGAAAGAAGAATTAACTAGAAAAGGTTTAGAATTAAACATACCCAAAAGTAAAACCATGTATATAGGAAGGAAAGAAGAAGAAGTTAAAATTAAATGTAATGATGAAATCTTAGAACAGGTAGACAGTTATGAATACCTGGGTACAATTATAAATAAGGATGGAAAAATAGAGCAGGAAATTTTAAACAGAATAAGAAAGGCCAATTCAGTCTACTATCAGATTAATAATACTATTGTGGGGAAAAAGGAAATAACAAAAGATACAAAAATTATAGTATTTAAAACAATAATACTACCAATTCTATTATATGGAGCAGAGAGTTGGACTCTCCTACAGAAACAAGAAAGCAAAATAACAGCTATGGAAATGAGATATTTAAGACGAGCTGTGGGGAAGACAAGAAGAGATAACAATAAGGGAAGAGTTGGGTACACACTCCGTTAAAGAAATATTGGAAAAAAGACAACTTAAATGGTATGGACATGTACTCCGCATGTCAGAAGAAAGAAAACCCAAACAATATTTAGAAGCAAGGCCATAAGGTAAAAGAATTAGGGGAAGGCCATGCATGTTGTATCAGGAATACATTGAGAAGATGGGGAAGGATAAAGGGAAAACCATGACAGAAGTGAAGAGAATGATAATGGACCGAGAAAAGTGGAGGAAATGGGTAGAAGAAGCTTGTACTCCACACTTAATAGCACAAAGGAGTTAGAGAAGGAAGAAGAAGAAGTAAATAGTGTAATGTAATCTCCCAATTGTGTATTATATTCTCCCATAGCCTTTTGAAATGGTTCAGATTTATATGGATCGCATTGTACAAAGTGTCACGTACGTTTCGTCACGTACATTGAATTCTACACACCTTAAAACATAAAAATAATTTTCATAATAATTTCAAGTATAGTTTTAACCATTAAATTTCTTATTTTACCTTTCTCTTATGATGAAGAGCAATTTTACATACTTCTTAGATAACGCATGCATCCAGCATTACGCTTGTGACATAATCAAATTACTCCTGCGTTGCTACTTATAGCATGAAACCAGCCAATTTGTTTGGAAAACATCGGTTTCTGTAGTTCTGCAGCTTGACTTCTGTTTGTTACACGCTTGGTTACGTTGGTAATACAAGAAATTAGTTGATAGAAAGCGTTTTTGCGTCTTTTCGACCGTTTAATGCCCGTTTTAGCTTTTAAGCCATCAAAGTCGTTGAACCATAATGACGTAAGTATGAAATGAAAGTGTCGGCTTATTAAAAGAGTGCTGGAAAGAAAAATTAAGAGTTAATTAGGGTACTTCGTGGCATTTTGCTTGTAATGAAGGGAGGGAAAAAGTTACAGCTTTCGCAATGATACTATATAACTTCGTCACAGTGGTAACGCGCGAGGCTTCGACCCGGAACCTTCGCCACTCCGACCATAAGTTTATCTGTAAATTTTCCTGGTAGACAAGGCGAATGTTGGGCTGAGGTCTTCCATTACCCTCTCACTTCGTTCCCTCTTTCTTGTTACTGAAAGGGCTATGTCGATCGATGACATGGCGCAGAGGCTTGCGCTTTGGAGTTTCTCGGCTCCGCCGTAGAGAGGTCATCTGAGCCTCCACTGTTGAATCGAGCCTATCCGGGTTCCCGCTTGTGGTGAGCCAGTCTGAACCACTATCCGGTGGTTTGGTCGGGTAGCCGCGTGCACAAGCCAGGTCTACCCACCACAAGAAGTCAAGGTAGAGGAATGTGTAACGTAATCACCTTTGCGTGCTTATGCTAGCCTTCCGGTAAGGATAGTAATGATGCTAGGTTCATCTAAAATAAGTGTGGTCACGTGACTCACTCATGCCTAATACCCAAACGAGCAATAGATCTGGCAGCAAGGGTGACTCATGTGCATATCACTTCGTAGTAAACAAATCCACTACCAGACCAGATACAGTTCAAACCCCTCTCCCTCTTCATGCCCCGCTTGCCTTCTTGTGGTGGGCAGACAATAAACAGAGCCACTAACAGAGCAGATACAGTTCAAACCCATCTCTCTCTTCATGCCCCGCTTGCTATCTTGTGGTGGGCAGATAGTCATAAGATCCACTACCAGAGCAGATACAGTTCAAACCCCTCTCCCTCTTCATGCCCCGCTTGCACTCTTGTGGTGGGCAGATAGTCAACAGATCCACTATCAGAGCAGATACGCTTCAAACCCCTCTCCCTCTTTATACGCCGCTTGCCCTCTTGTGGTGGGCAGATAGTCAACAGATCCACTACCAGAGCAGATATAGTTCAAACCCCTCTCCCTCATCATGCCCCGCTTGCCTTCTTGTGGGGGGCAGATAGTCAACAGATCCACTACCAGAGAAGATACAGTTCAAACCCCTCTCCCTCATCATGCCCCGTTTGCCTTCATGTGGTGGGCAGATAGTCAACAGATCCACTACCAGAGCAGATACAGTTCAAACCCCTCTTCATGCTCCGCTTGCCTTCTTGTGGTGGGCAGATAGTCAACAGATCCAATACCAGAGCAGATACAGTTCAAACCCCTCATCATGCCCCGTTTGCCTTCATGTGGTGGGCAGATAGTCAACAGATCCGCTACCAGAGCAGATATAGTTCCAACCCCTCTCCCTCTTCATGCCTTGTTTGCCTTCTTGTGCTGGGCAGATAGTCAACAGATCCACTACCAGAGCAGAAACAGTTCAAACCCCCTCCCACTTCATGCCCCGCTTGCCTTTTGTGGTGGGCAGATAGTCAACAGATCCACTACCAGAGCAGATACAGTTGAAACCCCTCTCCCTCTTCATTACCCGCTTGCCCTCTTGTGGTGGGCAGACAATAAACAGAGCCACTACCAAAGCAGATACAGTTCAAACCTCTCCCCATCTTCATGCCCCGCTTGCCTTCTTGTGGTGGGCAGATGGTCAACAGATCCACTACCAGAGCAGATACAATTCAAGCACCTGTCCCTCTTCATGCCCCCTTGCCCTCTTGTGGTGGGCAGATAGTCAACAGATCCACTACCAGAGCAGATACAATTCAAATCCCTCTCCCTCTTCATGCCCCGCTTGCCTTCTTGTGGTGGGCAGATAGTCAACAGATCCACTACCATCGTCCCATATAACTTAACGTTGGAGGACGTAAAATACAAAAAAGAAGAAGAAGATCCACTACCAAAGCAGATACAGTTCAAGCCCCTCTGCCTCTTCATGCCCTGCTTGCCTTCTTGTGGTGGACAGATAGTAAATAGATCCACTACCAGAGCAGATATAGTTCAAACCCCTCACCCTCTTAATGTCCCGCTTGCCTTCTTGTGATGGGCAGATAGTCAACAGATCCACTACCAGAGCAGATACGGTTGAAACCCCCCCCCCCCTCTCTCTTCATACCCCGCTTGCCCTCTTGTGGTGGGCAGATAGTCAGCAGATCCACTACCATCGTCCCATATGACTTAACGTTGGAGGACGTAAACTACAAAAAGAAGAAGAAGAAGATCCACTACCAGAGCAGACACAGTTCAAACCCCTTTCCCTCTTCAGGTCCCGCTTGCCTTCTTGTGGTGGGCAGATAGTCAACGGATCCACTACCAGAGCAGATAAAGTTCAAACCCCTCTCCCTCTTCATGCCCCGCTTGCCTTCTTGTGGTGGGCAGACAATAAACAGAGCCACTAACAGAGCAGATAAACAGTACAAGTCCCTCTCCCTCTTTATTCCCCGCTTGCCTTCTTGTGTTGGATAGACTGTCAACAGATCCACTATCAGAGCAGATAAACAGTACAAGCCCCTGTCCCTCTTCATGCCCCGCTTGCCTTCTTGTGGTGAGCAGACAGTATTCTAGGAAACTTCACATCTCTGCCACTTACGTTGTCCGTTCCTTCACCATATAATTCTCCCGCGGTTCCTTCGCCTCATCCGTTAGTGGCAGGTGTGTATATACATTGATCCAATTGTGAGTGCAAGTATTTCCTAGGGTAAGCATCCCCTACGTTGCCTAATCTACCTCAACCTCTACCACCTTTATCACCGAAGGGCGTGGCATCTGTCCACCACATTCTAGAGGTCGTGTGTTCGATTTTCGGAGACTTCTTTTAAGTTCAACCTGGTCGCTGGGAAGCATAATTACATTCCTCGAAATTCATGTTCGTCTATTCCATTCTTACTTCTGGCAGAGTCTGGAAGGCCTAAACGAGTTACAGATGGTGATAAAGCTCTTGGTATTTTATTATCTGTGGAAGAAACCCCACATTTATCTACTCGTCAGCACATTATGGAAGGCAGGTGGGGGATTGCCTAAATCATGAATATCCAGGAAGATGGATTGGCAGAAGAGGAAGTATTGAATGACCGCCAAGATCTCCTGATCTGAACTCCTTAGACTTTTTCTTGTGGGCATACTTGAAGTGGAGGGTTTACAAGGACCGACCAAGAGATCTTTAAGAGTTAAAGCGAAGAATTGGACACGAAATGCAGCTGTTCATGCGCACAGAGTTGCTGCAAAGATTAACTAATTTGAAACACAGACTTTGGTATTGTTTTGCAGTAAATGGACGCCATTTTGAGCAACTTTTGAAGTGAATTCATCATGTGTTGCAAAACAGTACCACTATTTTTGTTAAGAATGAGTTTTCTTGGTTTAAATTTCACGTGCAGTAATACATTCTAATAAATTTAAGTTACAGTTCATAAAAGTATCTACCTGTACTTTTCGAGACCTGAGGACCAAAAAAATGAAACAAAAATGTTGCCATAAAAAACGTCACGCCCTAATCACAGTCATAATAATATGAAAACATTACCATTTTACAAAACTATAACAACAAAGTCACAAGTATTGCCCCATACGTTTTACTCACCTTTAATAACGAGGAAGAAAATAGGTTAAAATTTAAAACTACACGCCCTAGTTATCCAGGATACATACACATACGCTCTCACTTATTTCATCTCACACCACGCTGTCATTATGTCAGCTGCTTCATCAATTCACTCAAGTGCAGATAACTATATGAGAAGGCGCAACTGATAGAATGTCGGACCTCGAGTATGGAGAAGCTGTTGATCGATTACTTCCGGAAGAATTCGCGTCAGACCTGCTGCTTCCTCGGAGTTTATAGACGTTTCGTGATTGAATACGACAGAGCTACTGCTTCAATATATTACATGCAAAACCAAGCGCAACTTCCAGAACTCTTTCCTTCTAATGCAATTACTCAGCGAGGTGGCGCCAAGGTAACGTAAGTGACTCGTATACGGGAAATCTCGGGTTCGATTACCGTGGACATCGTACCCTGACCCGGGCTTTTCGTACAGAACGGGATGGCTAAGGCGGTTTCGTCTGCGCACGCATTTGGGAGGAACGGATTCATTCCCGTGGCCGGCATTCCTAACCCATGGGTTTTCCCGGGTCACCAGTCATCTCCATTCCCCACAGAGGAGGGTATCCGCCCCCTTCAGCTTCTGTGGTGCAAGCGCTGCGGACCCTAGCACTCGTAGTACCTCTGACGTTACTAGAGGAATCTCTGGCCGAGCCCCTCCCGTACAGGAGTTGTTCGGATTGGGTTGGACTCGATGGGCCAGTAGTTCCCGATACCCGTGGGAGATCGGTTACGTCTCCGGATGGAGTTGAGGGAAGCCATATTCCCGCCTACTGGCCTGCAGAGCTAGTAGAAGGTGTGCTAGATCACCAGGCGGCCCCACCGAGGTTGATCGGTAGCCTTCCCCTTTGGAGTTGGCCCGCGTAAGTGGCGCTCCAGTTTACTTTAACATCGCATTATAAATATTTCAAAAATACGAGGTAGTCCAGAAAGTAAGTTCTGTTTGGTAATAAAATTAAATTGTGTACAGATACAGAAAAATTATTTATTGCACAAAATTCTACAACTCTTAAACTATTTTTCCACATAACTGTCGAAATGTTGCAGGAATTTGTCATAGCCGCCTGTGTCTTCATCCAGTTGGAAACATTTTCTTTCAGCTCTTCGTCATTGTTGAAGTGTTGACCGCCAAGGAAAGATTTGAGATGCAAAAACTGATGAAAGTCGCTAGCAGCGAGGTCAGAGCTGTACATGGGGTGGTCAAACACGTCCCAGCCAAATCCCTGTAGGATGTTCTTCGTCGCATTTGCTGTGTGTGGTCCTGCGCTGTCGTGAAGAAACACAGCACCTTTTGACAGCATTAATCGGCGCTTATTCTGTATTGTGCGGCGCATTTTCCTAAGCGTTTCGCAATAAACATATGCTTTCATTGTTTGACTACGCGGTAAGAAATAAATGAGTAAGATGCATTTCCTGTTCCAGCTGCCGACCCTTAGCTCTCGTGGTACCTCTGACGTTACTAGAGGAACCTCTGGCCAAACATTCGAGCCCCTCCCTTTGGGAGTTCTTCGGATTGGGTTGGACTCGAGGGGGCAATGTGTTCCCGCCACCCACGGGAAATTGAGTACTTCCGGCCAGGCTTTGGCCGCCAGGAGGGGGTAGAGGGTTGCCTTATAAGTCCCGGAAACTAGCCTGCAGAGCTAGTAGCTGGTGTGCTAGATCACCGGCGGCCCTACCAAGGTTTTTGGTAGCTGGTTCATTAAGGGTATGTATGACTGAAATTTCATGAAAATCGTGAAAATAACGACTTTTTTATTTTAATTCTATAAAATAATTTAGACATTCCCGAATGTGAAAATGCATAATTTGCCTCCGGACGCCATTTTTAAATGCTTATTTAAATGTCGGTGGCCTTTAAACTCTGTCAGAGTCACGCCCTCTTTTGCCTACATCCACATTCTTTGTCTGTTTTCCGTTCTTAAATTTTCAATTCAAGAAAAGAAAAATAAGGCTTTCAGACAAAATAGTTCCTAAAATGTTGCCAATATATCAGAGGCTGGCTTCTACAACATTGCTAGAGATGTGCAAAACAGGAAAAACACAGAATGCCAATGAACCTTTGCATCATGTCATATGGAATAAGTGCCCAAAGGAAGTTTTCATATCAAAACAAAAATTGGATCTTGCTGTTATTAAAAGCATCAGTGAGTTTAACATGGGTAGTCTTAAGTCATTGGAGCTGCAGCAAAATATCAGAGGTGAAAGTGTAGTAGACTCAGCAAGGAAAACTTCAGTGCAGCGAGATCAGACTCGTATCCTGCAAAGCAAGAAGCGAAGTTGTGCAGAAGAAAAGCAACATCTAAAGAAGAAAAAGGTGGAAAAAGCAGCAAAAGAGGAGAGGAAAAAGAAATCTGAGGGTCCAACCTATCAGCCTGGTGGATTTTAATGTGAGTTATGCAATCAAATCTTTAATCGCTGTTTTCTCAATGTTCATATTTTCAGCATTTTTCTTCCTGTAAAATGCTCCTTGCGATGCAGTTTTTGTACTACATCCATGAAATTTCCTTCACAAGTTCAGAATATCACGAGGAATGGAAATTGCCCTAGGTTTTATTGTGAAATGTATATAAGCATATATTTTTAATTTTCAAACACAAAACTTAACAGTTTTTTACACAAAAAAAGAATATTTGTAAATTAAAAAATTTTTGTGACCTAAACTAAAGGAGACACAGAAAAACCCGGAGCAATTTCAAAAAGTATGTGTATTATGAACATAGGGTTAAAATATTAAACCAAAATTCAAAATATTTTGTCGCAAGGGACTTTTTTAGTGACGTAACAAAAAACATAATTTATCATAATTTCTAAACTGCTGCAGAAAAATGGTTTAAATTTAGGTTGTAACATGTTTACAATATACTACACCTATGGTGTAAATTTGAAAAAGCTAGCATTATTAGTTCAGAATTTGAAAATTTCAGTCATACATACCCTTAAGGACCGGCGCGTAAGTGGCGTATCCACTTCCATCCCGTCTTGTGTTTTCGGACCAGATGGGGGGGGGCTTGCTAGTCTCTAGATCTTGCCTATGGAAAGCCCCACGGAGGTGCCGGGCGCCCTTCGGGGACAGCTCGGCAACTCCCTGGTCGTTAGAGCGGGGGGGGGGTCGGTCTTCACTTCGTGTTGACTGTCCTGGTAGATACCCTAAAATTAAAAGTCCAATTTGCCGAAATTCTAAATGCTCTTTATTTGCATAGAAACACACTGCGTAGCAGCAGAATTACATCACTTATGACAATCTACAGCACCAAGGTCGATGACAATAACAAAGAGCTCTCAATACAACACTCTGTTGTTTTTCAACTTAAATCACTGTTTTACAAACTGTCCTGCTGGCGTGTCACAATCGCTTATATATCTCACTCATAATTCGAGAGACTTCTCCAGCAAATCAGATAAACAACTATTCTCTATCAATCGAGATATCTCTCGAAACTTCCAAACATGAAATCCTATCTGTGCCGGCGAGTCTTTTATCTCAGCTATCTTTGTTGCCGAGTATCTGTTTACACCAACCGCGCTATCTTTAACTGCTTACGCAAGCTCTGTATTACAGTGAAACAATATCCGCCGTCTGTTTTCTTATTTGTGCCGAAACTTTATTGCCTGTTGCCGCTCCGTTAGAGCGTCGCGGTCTCCGAACCCGGTCTCGTGGTGGGGCTTTGTCCGAACTACAGAAGGGTGGGGTGTCCGCTGTCTTGGTCTGCCGGGGAGTTTCTATCTAGTAAAATGTAGGCACCCTGCTCTCTGCACTGTCGTGACTCCCTGAGGACCACCCTGTGTCTCCTCTCACCTCACCCTTCCTCCCATGGATGCCCTCACTTTGGGGTAGAGACCGAGTTTGGGC
The DNA here is from genome assembly GCA_030765055.1 of Mantis religiosa. Lineage (NCBI taxonomy): Eukaryota > Metazoa > Arthropoda > Insecta > Mantodea > Mantidae > Mantis > Mantis religiosa. The sequence goes on from CM060960.1 coordinate 34,306,466, forward strand.
TCTCTGTTTGGAAACTCCCTGTAAAGTAGTCCAGTCCAGTCCTTGTCACTTAGGTAAATAGTGGGGTGTTTAGTTCCATAGCAGGATTCCATTTCTTTATCCTTTAAGTGCTTTCAGGATTTTCTTTTTTAATATTATGTCCTTCAACGTTACGTCATATTGGACGATAAATGAAATAGGTGAAATGATGCTTAAATGAACCCAGGTTCCACAGAGCATAGAGTTACTCGTAATTAATCTTTTAGGATAAGTGAAACAGCGGAAAGAAGCTTATCAGATAACTCACCTTGGCCGAGGTTCAAACTTGGGACCTATTGAACGTGAGACAGACACGCTACCACCTCCGCTACCCAGGCTTGTAATGTATGGCGGTATTGGGCAGATGGCGCGGATGTTTGCGTACTGTAAATGCTATTCTTGGCGCTTTTATCACCTTACCCGAAATGTTGATAGCTGCAAAGCGTGTCTTGGAAATGTGATGAATTCTCAGCACTTGTTAACGACTTCCGCGTGTTTCTGACGCTTGCCTGTCTGTGTTTCTCTTAATTCATCCCTTCCAACTGGAGTGTGTTAGCCTCAATAGATCTGTTTGAAGGCACAGTGCGCAAGTTGTCTCTCAAAGTTGTCTACACTTTACACTTAACTATCACTTCAGGTCTGGTGCCCTACCAAAGCTAAGTGTATCGCTTAGCTCTACGAAACAGGATAAATGCCAAGAGAATATGACGTGTATAGGCTTCTACACCGTTGCAACGATTTTGGCTCCGGGCAGATAACCTTCGACATAAGAAAGGTTAAAATTAATAAATCTCAAAATTCTCTCCATTTGAACACACTGAAGTACTTAATTTTATATAATACCTACAAAATCTTGCAGGACCAGCTATATCCCTGTCATAGATAATATTCATAGTAGCTAGAAACTTGCCAAAAGAAGAATAGTTAGGTTTTCAGAATCTCACAAAATAACAAATGAACAGCGAGTTCATATAATTGTTGACCTCTCGACATCAGTCAACTTTGGCATTTGTTTTGTTTATACTTTCGTGTGTTTTCCTAAGAGTTTGTAGTTACTGAATAAACAAAGTTATATTGGAGTTACTTAAAATGCTATTATAGCTTTCGGAATGAAATACTCTCTGTAAAAACCAACAAGGTAGTCCACAAATCACTCAGCTCCATTAATGAAAAGCCATCATTAATAAACGGTGGATTCGTGGTTGCTTAGCAGTGCTTTTGTGTAGTGTCCTGAGAGTTCTAATTAACTCTTAAATTGCCTTGTGCAATGTTTTTAAATATCTCCAAAGAAGTCCAATGTTATTGGTCAAGTACAACTGAAGGCTAAACATTGTAGGGATAAGCTGTCAAATCATGGGTAAAGCCGGGTATTTCAGCCAATTTGACACTTTATTCCAATTCTCGTACACTACAGGAACTTAGTGATATATAGTAAAAAATCACAAGCATTCTTACTGATAGGTTTAGGTGATTGTGCGGGAAAATTGTTTACGAAATGTGCTCCTCTTTGAAAGCACAAAGTTGAGCATTTTCAGCACCTATTAAGATAAGGGATTTAGTGCGCCTGTGATGGTAAAACTTTCTCGGCGACTCTCTGTTCCCTCGTGCAGTAGAGAAAGCCCATGCTACTGATTACCATATACAGGGTGTTCCAATTGAATCTTTGGGGGACAGACTGAATCATGAGTTTCCTGGTAGATGGATAGGGAGAGATGCACCAATTGCATGGCCACCGAGATCGCCCGACATAACACCTCTGGACCTATTTTGTGGGGGTATGTCAAGGACAGGGTGTATGCGACAAAAGTAGAGAGTGAAAGGGTGGAGCCAGACTGAAAAATTCAATATCATAGCCGGAATTTGAACCACGGATCTTCTGGTTTCCGTCCAGCCACTCTAACCATTTGAGCTACTATGGCCAACGTGCCAACATGACACTAAATTCTCCAGCTGACTGGTGTTGTTGTCGAGTCAGTTGACACGAGTCAGTTGGAGAATTTAATGTCATGTTGGCACGTTGGCCATAGTAGCTCAAATGGTTAGAGCGGCTGGACGGAAACCAGAAGATCCGTGGGTTTTATATTTTTTTATTTCTTTTTCTTATTTCACCGTTTTTTTATTGTTTCCGTTTATTTTTCTACCTGTTTTCTGTAGCTTCAAATATATACACTATACACATTAACACCCATGCCCAAGGCGGGACAAACCCATGCCCAAGGCGGGACAAGGTGGCCCGGGTTCGGTCCCAGGTGACCGCAAAGTGAGATTTGTGGTGGACAACACGGCGCTGGGGCGGGTTTTCTCCGGGACCTCCGGTTTCCCCCGCCATCTCATTCCACCGGTGCTCCATCTTCATCTCATGTATCATCAGTATCACCGTCTGCGGTGCCGTATGTAGTAAAAGCGGGCGTTAAACACTACACATTCATTCCCAAGGCGGGACTCGAACCCGCGACCCATTACGACGTGGAACGCTAGAGACATATGCTTTAACGACCATGCCTACGAGGGCCGGCTTCGGTTCAAATCCCGGCTATGGTATTGAATTTTTCAGTCTGGTTCTACCCTTTCATAGTGCGTCCTACACACGGCTAGTGCGAAAGAAAAATTAATTTCCAAAATTAGAGAGTATTTGCCAACTGCGTGAGCGCATTAGGAATGTTATTGCAACCGTCACTCCTGAAATGCTTCAACGCACATGGGCGGAGCTCGACCATCGCCTGGAATTCCTTCGTGTGACAGCTGGAGCATATGTGGAAGTGATAGGACTTTCTTGATTTTTGTATACAAACTTGATGAGTCATGTGTATTAGTAAAGTTTAGTTCATTTCGATATCTGAAATAGTTTGGCAGGAATACTGAAGTGAATATAGGGTTATTCAATTGGGACAACCTGTATTTTAAAGACCCTATATATGACCGAGCGGTTAGACCACTTTACTCTCATCAAGGCTACGATCCCAGGCGACCCAAAGTAAGATTGGTGGCGGAAACACGGCGCTGAGTGGCTTTTCTCCGGAGCCTCCGGTTTCCAGCGCCATCATTTCACCAATTGTTCCATTATATTTACTTTCATCCACTTCACCCTCACTTTGTTCGTCTACTGTCTGCTCTCAAGAAAGAAAGTGCGGCCTGAAGAGGGAAGGGAGCTTGAACTGTTTATCTGCTCTGTTAGTGGATCTGTTTACTATGAAATGACTGTATAAGAGTGCATATGATTCATCCATGCTGCCAGATCTAATGCTCGTTTCGTTAACTGCAGTGATAGGTATTATGACTTTGTTGGTTTGTAGAATTAAAAGTCCACGTTGCTAAAATTCAAAAATTCTCTTTATTTCCGTATAAACACAGTTTGTACACCCTTGGCAGCAGAATGACGTAACATATGCCAACACAATCTCACGTGGCTTCTGCACAAGTAAAATAAACAAAAGAGTTCAGTGTCAAATCACAGGTACACGCACACAATTACCGGGTCCAATTACGACTATCCGCTGACACTAACCGCGGCTTCCTTTTATACCTCCACTCGTGGTTCTAGAAGTTAGTGGAATGTTTTGTAACAATCAAGAAAACGAACCTTCCAGTCAGCTGTCTCCGTAGGGCTCCCCTAGAGGAGAGGATCCGTCCCTTCAGCTGCCGTGGTGCGGGCGCTGCGAAGCCTTAGCACTCGTGGTACCTCTGACGTTACTAGAGAAACCACGGGCCGAACATTCAAGCCCCTCCCTCTGAGAGTTGTTCGGATTGGGTTGGACTCGAGGGAGCAGTGGTTCCCGATACCCGTGGGTGATCGGGTCCGTTTCCGGACGGAGTTGAGGGAAGCCATTAATATTCCCGGGCACTAGCCTACAGAGCTAGTAGAAGGTGTGCTAGATCGCCAGGCGGCCCCACCGAGGTCATATCGGTGGCCTTCACCTTTTGGTGTTGGCGCGCGTAATTGGCGTATCCATTTCCATGCCGTCTTGTGTCCTTGGACAGATGGGAGGGCTTGTTAGTAAAGGTCTTGTCCTATGGAAGGCCTCACGGAGGACGCCGGACGCCCTTTGGGACAGCTCGGATACTCCCTGGTTGAAAGAGGACCAGGACTTGGTCCTACGGACTAATGGGAGTAGAACTGTGGACTCAACTGTCTCCGTAGGGGAGGGGATCCGTCCCATTCAGCTGCCGAAGTGCGGGCGCTGCGGACCCTTAGCACTCGTGGTACCTCTGACATTACTAGAGGAACCTCGGGCAGAACTGCCGAGCCCCTCCCGTAGGGGATTTGTTCGGATTGGGTTGGACTCGAGGGGGCAGTGTGTTCCGGACACCCACGGGTAATTGGGTACCTCGGGCAAGCCCAGGCCGCCCGGAGGGGGCAGAGGGTTGCCTCATAAGTCCCAGGTACTAGCCTGCAGAGCTAGTAGAAGGTTTGCTAGATCACCGGTGGCGCTACTAAGGTTATTCGGTAGTCTTCCCTGTGGGGTTGACGCGCGTAAGTGGCGTATCCACTTCGTTATGCTCAGCGGGGGGGAGGCTTTTTAAGAAATCAGGTATTGCTCTATGGAAGGAGCCCCAGAGTATCAATAGCTCCCGGGTAGAAGAAGGCCCGGGTCCATGGTCCTACGGGTTTTTATCTCCTATCTGTCTCTTTGAGCGACAGTATTATGCATGGGTGAGTGATGTGACAACGCGTAGCAACCTTATATCTGGAAGGCGAGTATAAACATAGCAAAAATTATTGCGTTACACATTTCTCTGTCTTGCCTTCTTGTGCTGGGTGGACAGTACTTCCTTCACTCTCATTCCGGGGAACGGGCTGATCATCCATCCCTGGATTTCTCTCTGATTCAGAGTTGTCTCTCCCTCACCCGACGCTTAAAGTTGCATAAGGAACCATGAATGAACAGGACTGTGTCGTACACCAAGATAAGACATATGACCTGTAAAATCAGTCTAAATATCCCCTGAAGCACTTAATTGTCTATTTAAATTCATTTTATAGGTAAACTACCTACTGGATACAAATATGGGATGTTCTAAACATACCATCTGTCATATTTAAGTTTGATTTATGAGTCACTATGTTTACACTCAAACTTCACTTACTAGAAATCGTCATGGTGTAGATTTTGGAATATACAGGAAGCCCACACACATAGATAATTACATAAAGAAAAATTAATACAACCTAGTCTCACATCAACTAGCTGCCTTTAGAAGTCTAATTCACCGGCTATACAACATCCCACTGAGTAAGGATGAATTTTTGAAAGAACAACAACACATAAAAGACATAGCGGTATTAAATGGATTCAACCCAGCCACCATAAGGAACATGATGAAAAGAAAAGAAAAACTGAAGATAATATCAAAAAATACCGCTCTCACACCACTTAAAACACAAATTGGCAATATAGAAAATTCACCTACCATCCATGGGCTTTTAGAAAATTTGAACGAATCTTCAAAAGACTAAACTTAAAACTAGCACCCCAAAACAAATTCAGTCTGAGGAACCTGCTAAATAAACCACTGAAAAATACAATCCCCAACAATTTGAAATCAGGAATTTATCAGATTAATTGTGAAACCTGTGAAAAAAGCTACACAGGAAAAACTAAGAGAAGCTTGTTAACCAGGCAAAAAGAACACCAGAGGAACATTCAGTTGAAACAAACAGAAAAACCTGCAGTTTCACACCATTTTTGGACAGAAAACCACAACATTGGCCACAACATTAAACTGTTAAAATCTTTAAGTACACCCATAGAATTGGATATTTGGGAAAAAATATTCATAAACAAAAACCGTGATAAAGTTATAAATTTTGAAATCCCGGCATTAAATGAAGTATTAAAACTTAGTGCCCCTAACACCAGATGGCAGAGAGATCGGAGCTACGTAGTAGTGGAAGAAGAGGAAGGTTCATTTAGTCACCAAACAGCTGAGGATGAGATCGAATGATCTTGAAAACGTTTCAATTATACAACATAGTAAGTGAAGTTTGAGTGTAAACATAGTGACTCATAAATCAAACTTAAATATGAAGAATACTTCACTGTTAATAATGCTTCTGTTTTTAATATTTATATCATCTATCCTTTATCAGCTTTGGAGGTAGGTGATGTTGCATGTATGCTTCGATCAATACTTTCATCAGAAACATAATTACCAATCAGTGATCCCTACGGCCAAATTGTAGACTGACAAAAAGTTGTTTGCACGAGATGTCATGTTTATTTCGTAACACTCATATTTGGGCTGAGGAAAACCCTCAGGGCACTGGACTGCAGACTACTAGTTACGGTTTTCAATGAACGTCTAGACTAGCATGGCGGCGCAAATGACGTAGCTCGTTCCCTACTTTCGTGGTTGACGCGGTTAGAACTTGCGAAGGACTTTCCTTTGAGTGTGCATCAGACAGTGTGGTTCCGGCGATTTGGAGACCTTTATGATCGCGACGTAAGGGATTTCCTTAGTGCAACGTACCCACATTACTGGTTAGACGGTGAGTGTCCTATACGTTGCTGCTGGTCCCCATTTGTGGTTGGTGTCTAATAAACTTCTCTACAAGTAGCCAAAAATTCAATATGAGCTCTTCAGCGAAAACTGACATTTTGAAATCTTTAGCAAAAGGTGCTGAGTGTTCTGGTCTGTCTGTCTGACTATTTGTCTGGGAAAACATAACACGCAAATGAAAGTTGCTTAAATATCAAATTTGGTATTTGTTAAGGATGCAACGTGAGCATTTTCAAGGAGATCACTCCACCCCAAGCTACCTTTTAGATCCAAAATGTTTCGAAAATGTCTATGTTCTCCAAAATTTCTGTAAATATTTTGATTAAATTATGGTATGTTTGAGACATGTTCATGATATTGAAACATACACATATCTTGAGTTTTCTGTGATTCGCCGTTGAAGTCCTCTTCATCCTGCACGACTTCTACATTACTGTAAACTGTAAGAGATGTCCAAAAGTGTAGATTTTAAAACACGTACCTAGTTTACATAATACAACAAATAATTTTTTTAGAGTTAATAGTTTCTCAGATATTCCTTGTTATTGGTTTGAATTTTTCAATGTCTTTAATATTTTAAAATGGGAATTAATTCATCCTTCCTTTTTCTCTTGGTGAAAAAATTAAAACTGAATTTCAAAGTCATCGCATAACTACCAGCTCTTATGACTATCTTCTATTAAGGAGGTAAAGAACCAAGCTTTGAAGCAAGTTTTTTTGAAGGATGAGTAGTGCAATTCGTGTGAAAAAGGCATGTCAGATTTTGCTCTAAGTTCACGGTTTTTTATTTTAATTTACGTCCTTCAACTTTAAGTCATGGGACGATGAATGAAATGGATGAAATGATGTTCAAATGAGCCCAGGATCCATAGCGCTTAGAGTTACCCAACATTTGTCTTTAAGAATAAGGTAAACTCTCGGGAAAAACCTTATACAGATAACTCGCCCTGGCGGAGATTTGAACACGGACCTCTTGAACTTGAAGCAGACACAATCCATCTACGCTACCGTGGCGAGCTCCATCGGGCTGATCACCCATCCTGGGTTCTCTATCTGATCCAAAGTCTCCGTTCCTCAATAATAGTTACACAATTTTCACTTAATATATAAACCCCTAACACATGTAACGAAAGAGAGATGAAGAGCTGGTTATTATTATTATTATTATTATTATTATTATTATTATTATTATTATTATTATTATTATTATTATTATTATTATTATTATTATTATTATTATTATTATTATTATTATTATTATTATTATTATTATTATTATTATTATTATTATTATTATTATTATTATTATTATTATTATTATTATTATTATTATTATTATTATTATTATTATTATTATTATTATTATTATTATTATTATTATTATTATTATTATTATTATTATTATCATTATTATTATCATTATCATTATCATTATCATTATCATTATCATTATCATTATCATTATCATTATCATTATCATTATCATTATCATTATCATTATCATTATCATTATCATTATCATTATCGTTATCGTTATCGTTATCGTTATCGTTATCGTTATCGTTATCGTTATCGTTATCGTTATCGTTATCGTTATCGTTATCGTTATCGTTATCGTTATCGTTATTATTATCGTTATTATTATTATTATTATTATTATTATTATTATTATTATTATTATTATTATTATTATTATTATTATTATTATTATTATTATTATTATTATTATTATTATTATTATTATTATTATTATTATTATTATTATTATTATTATTATTATTATTATTATTATTATTATTATTATTATTATTATTATTATTATTATTATTATTATTATTATTATTATTATTATTATTATTATTATTATTATTATTATTATTATTATTATTATTATTATTATTATTATTATTATCAATGAGTCCGGGTTCCATGGAGCTTAGAGTTACTCGACATTCGTCTTTAAGAATAAGGGAAAATCTCGGAAAAAACTTATACAGATAACTCGCCCTGGCGGAGATTCGAACACGGACCTCTTGAACGTCAGGCAGACACAATCCATCTATGCTACCGAGGCGGGCGATGAAGCTGTTGAATATAAGGACTCCCCACTCGCAGACCACCAAGCTATCCGCTTTGCCAAGGGCATTTTCTACCATTTATAGAGAAAAAGAATATTTTCGACTGTTGAATTATAAAATAGAGTTTTAACTGATTACTAGCAGCTGAGCATAATATTCCCTCATTACACAAAATGGTTTATGTAGAACTGACACAGTTCTTTAGATAATTATTCGGTTGTATATTCACCTAATGAGGCAGTTTTAACGCCAAATTAAACAGTATGGTTGGGAGTTTTAATTCCCTGTAACGTGATGGGCAGAATGCTTATTTTTTATTTCTTATTTTGTATTATGTTGTATTGTTGGCTATGGCTTTAACCTACACTTGTCATAAGTTCACATTAAGTAGGTTTATCGGTCTTTTGCTTAATGAATTTCGGGGTAACCCCTCTGCTTAACCTTTCTCCGAAACATCAGAGACCTAGCGGCAAGGGTGCAGGGAGCTATCGCTTCCCTGTATCCTATGCTGGGGTCGAGCTCGATGCCGCTTGGCCTGAGGTTATACCTCTTCCGAGCGCTGGTATTCCCCGTGATGCTATATGTCTGCGAGATCTGGGGCATGGCCGCAGATAGCTGGTTGGCATGGCTTCAACGTGCACAGAATAGAGGGCTACGGTCTATCTATTCTGTGGGTCGCTATTTTCCTACCAGGTTGCTTCACGAAGCCTCGGGACTTCCATATGTGGGGGACGAAGTTAGGCGCCAGGCAACAAAATTCTACGCAACTTTACCAAGTCATAGAAGCGCCCTTGTTAGATCACTGGGAGATCCCTACTAGACGCCGTTCTAGACAACATAGGGTCCCCTGCATGGCATGCGGGCACCCAAGATAACCCAGGAGCTAACCCAAACAGCAGCTAAAGCTGAGCTCCACATAATCTCCTAAGTTGTTTGGCAACAAAATTATCCCCAACCCAAACTAAATTTAAAACACCAGGGTGCTGGGTGTTGCATCCTGTCCTTTCACCCTGAAGGTACAATAATTGTAACCTCACAAAATTCATGAACCTCAAAACCTACACCATATCCAACCTACAAAATCCCGTATCGAATACCTTACCTGCGGTAAAACCCTAAACGGGTGGGCACGCAGCAAAAACCTTCTGGCTAAATACAGCCAGCCAGCACCTCATGGTCATGGTAGTCGTGCCTTTAGGTCAACAATAATAGTGAGCAGGCTCAGACGACGGATGTTTTGTCTTTTCCAGTCACTAGGTGTCCATTGTTTCCAACTACCTTTCGGGTAGTTTTAATTGCTTGGTTAGTGAATTAATATATACTTCATTTTCAGTGACTAGAACAAAATGTCCAAACAGTTGCAAACAGCTGGCATTCGTAGATTTGACTTTCATTTGTTTGGTTGCTCGTGACTATCTTCATACAAATTGCTTTGTATTAAGTATATGGGGCATTTGTCTTATTTTACATGCATATCTGTGGAATAAAAACCAAATATATTCTACTTCTTGACATTTTGAGCTAAATGGCAAAGTGTTCTTTGAAAGCACGTTCCTTTATAGTCGCATTCAAGCATAAGGGTGCTTAAATACTTTTTAAAATGTTAATAATTTATTAAATAAAATTATAAGGTGTTTTATAAATAATTTCCGGCAGACATAACGAGCTAAGCGGATTTGTGTTCATCTTATACACACGTACACACAAATTTTCTCTGTCTATAATATCAATCTACATAGCAGACTTCCGTAAACATAATAAATACCTGATGCAGGGACGATTAAATAATTTACCCTATAATAAAAATTAAAGCTTATATTATTATCTACATTACTATTGGTTCAACAGTAGTGTATGTACCATGAAACAGATGAAAGCAACAAGTGTGCATAATTGGTGATGTGGCTTCGCTTTGCATGCAAATTCCATTCTACAGTTGAAAACGTTTTTGAATAATAAAATTGGCAACTGATGTGTGTTTGTTATTCCTTCCATAATTTCGAATGTGTAGCTGTTGCCTGCAGTATTATCGCTAAACACAAGAGAATAAAATATTTTGTAAACCAGCCAGCAGGAAAATGTGCTCTGCTGGATGATTTCAAATACTTCAGTCTAGAAATAACCAGAGAGCCTTTGACCAGTAACAGACAAATCAAAGTTTCGATAAAAATTAAATATTGTGGCCAGTGACACGTGTCTTTCTCTAAGCGTTCTTTAGCGATAAAATTGGGCAAATTTGAAGACTGGAAGGAAGGAAACCAAGAATAAAAGATGGTTAGGGGTTGTATATATTTAATTGTTAAAGTGGTTAGGGGTGGAGAATGGGAGAAATAGAAGTAGCTTTTGCAAAGGGAAAAGGAGTATTTGCGGCAGTTAAAGGGTGTAACTATAGAATGAAATGAAATGAAAAGCCTTGCAAATCCCTTGAGAGCAAGGCCTCCTGCTGTGAAGGAAGTACCAATTGGGAAACTCTAATGGCTGCAACTCCTAAGAGCCTTGTGCAGTTGCTGCGCTGCAGTAGCGGCGTACTTTTTTGTCTCTAGTATAGATGTATTATTTTATCTTGACAGGAATCCTGCGTGGTAGGGATGAGTAGCAACTGTGGTGGAGATAGTGCACCTATCGCCACAATGCGTCACACGCGTAAGATTACGAGAGGGGAGGTCGGTGCATAAGCTGTCTAAAAACAAATTTCATTCCCGAAGCCAGTTTTGCAGCTCTTATAAACTAAGTTGTAATTCTTACTATGGTAGTAATCTCCACGCTTTTGTTGGATCTTAAATAGTGCATAGGCATTTGGAACAAAACACTGTTCTCCTCCAGCAGGCATGATAAACAACTGTCAGCATTTCAATATCGCTGCAGAGTCCCTGTAACGTATTTCACTCCAGGCATATGGTCCAGTATGTGCTGTATTTATATAAGTTTCATCCATATAAACTATATAAACTTCACTTCAATATCTCCGAATATTTCGTAAATACTTAAGGCTTTTTGCACGTATGGTGCGATGTTCGATTAAAATTTGTCTGTCACGCTTAGGGTATTTTTTTCCAAATAATCCTAGCTTCAAAAGAACTCTTCTTAATGTTCAGACACTGCCTTGGAAGTCAGTAGAATTTTCAGCTTCATAAGCACTTTCTTCAAAGTTGGTCTTTGTTTTTCTGTGCTTTAAAAATTATTCATAGTTCGCCTAACTACTTCTGAATTAAAACATCCAAATTAGATTTTGTGCATGTTCTTAATCTTTGTTTACTGGGCATAGAGAAGGACGTTGTTGCACTAGCACCAATGGCTTTTCTTTCCTTAATAACTCTCCTAAACTGCTTTCAGACACAACTGTTGCCTCAGATACCCTTCCCCAGATTTTTATAGCTGACCCAGACCATTGTTGCTTTTTTATAAATCTATGGATATTGATTATTACTTCTCGTGTTTTTAAATGTAGCACTTTATTTCCTAATGCGCTGCTAGGATGCGTCATTTATAAATGCTCTCTTGGAACCAGGAGACACGCACATTTTGAAACAAGCTGTAGTGTTACCGAGTAGCTCTGCACGTGTTTACTTGCTCGCAACTGGTACGCAACTGACCTGCTCTCCCCTCCAGTTGCAACCGTTCTGAGGTGGACTCGTCCAGATAGCACTGCGAATCGCTCTGCACTTATCAAGATAAAAAAGTACATCTGTACTGTCATTGTTTACTTCACACACTTAACACATACACCATTGTTGTATATTTGCTATGATACATACTTTTGTTTATAAATACAGAATACCGGATATTAATATCAGATGCTTAGAAAAAATATACAAAATGGTAATGGAACCAAAAAGTTATATGAGAGTGAAGTTTGGGGAATGAAAGCTGGATGGGAAGTTGTTGATGCAGTGATCAGGATGCTCGGTAGAGAAGTTTTAGGATTACCAGTCACCACAGCAAAGGAATTCGCCCAATCAGAAATGAGTAGAGTAGGAATGCAAGGTATGATCATGGAGATAGCACTTAAGTTTTGTTTTAGAATTTAAAATTTAGAAGAATAAGAATTGCTAAGACAATGATTAGAATATCAAGAGGAGGCTGTCCTCGTAGCTCAGTCGGTAGACCACCTGCCTGCCGTACTGGGTGTCCCTGGTTCGATTCCTGGCAGTGGGGGTTTAGATTTTGCTCTGACCAAGGTAATTCCTCATCTTCCACATCGCCTTTAAGTATGAATGAGAGTGCGACTGTGTGCGTGATCTAATGATAAAAAAAGCAACGAATACGAGTTAACACCTTCGATATGTTCCAAAGGAGAACGGCCGCCGATATGACCATTGCAGAAGCTCATATAAATGGAGCAAAGAAAAAATATATCAAGAAAAGGATTTAAAAGGCAATTGACATAATGTTGGTAGTTTCAGTGATTTGAGTCCTTGTGTTTTTTACAGCGAGTGCCAGAAATGACTGAAGTGTAAGATGGAGAAAATTGAGGCTCGTGGTGTGATCAAGTTCCTGCATTTGAAGGGCAAAACTGCCCGGGAAATCCATGACGAGATGATGGCTGTTTATGAAAATGATTGCCCATCGTATGACACTATTGTGAGGTAGAAAAGGAATTTTCAAACTGGTCACATGTCCCTGACAGATGAGCCAAGAACTAGTAGACTGTCAGCTGTCACAGTGAAGAATGTGGAGTGTTTAATACTGGAAGACAGACGAGCAACGATCCAAATGATCATGAATGAGACACGTCTTAGTTATGGTAGTGTGTGGAAAATTATTCATGACAAACTGCAGATGTCTAAGGTGTCTGCAAGGTGAGTTCCACGTTTGCTAACCCCTTTCCAAAAGCAAACACGGCGTGACTTTTCAAGACAGAGGTTGATGCTGTTGGAACAGGATAAAAATGATTTTTTGATGGTCTGGTAACCAAGGATGAATCCTCGATCTATCAGTATGATCCAGAGACAAAAACCATGAACATGGAATGGAATCATGCCGATTCCTGCCTCCCAAAATAACAAAGGTGCAAAAGTTTAATTTGCCAAGAGTCAAACCATCACTGACAGATACTACTGCAATCTTCTGGACAAGTTACGAGCAGCTCTGATTAAGAAACGACGCGGTATGCTCTCCAAAGTTGTTGGTCTTCTGTCTGACAATGCACCCCATAGAGTAGGGGGGATCCGTCCCCTTCAGCTGCCGTGGTGCGGGCGCTGCGGACCCCTAGCACTCGTGGTACATCTGACGTTACTAGAGGAACCTCGGGCCGAACTGCCGAGCTCCTCCCGTAGGGGAGTTGTTCGGATTGGGTTGGACTCGAGGGGGCAGTGGTTCCCGATACCCGTGGGAATCGGGTACGTCTCCGTACGGGGTTGAGGGAATCCATTAATTCTCCCGGGTACTAGCCAGCATAGCTAGATCACCATGCGGCCCCACCGAGGTCATATTTTTTAATATTATTTTTTATTATTTTTTATTTTATTTTTTCTTTTTTTCTCTTTTTTCATTTTTTTAAATATTTTTTTTATTTTTTGTTTATTTATTTAAGACGAGAATGGGTACCGGGTAAGAATTTTTTTTTAATTTTTTTTATATGCTTGTACTGTGAGACAAATGAGGGGTTCTATTTGCTTAGATGGTTATTAGATCTGCATTTGTTCCAAGTGATAAATGTATGGCTCCAGAGAACGTAAGGTTTTCTTCCGTATATAGGTCCATCTCTGCTCCTTCAAAAATATACGTAGGTACTTTCCTAACACAGTGTCTCCTCGCCTTACTTTCAGCAGCCAATGTAGTATACCAGCAACCAACCACACTGCAAAATTGTGAAATGTCGGGTTTTTGAAACGAAACTCCAGTTGTACCAGCTGTGGTACCGTACGTAAGTATTCTTCTGGACGAAGTTTATGTAATGTGTCTCGAATGAAGGTCCAAATCAAGTCAGCCCGCTGACAGTTGTACAAGCGATGTTCAAGTGTATCATCTTCCATACATACGCCACAGATCCTCGCATTCACTCTCCCGTGACGCCACATCTTTTCTGCAGTTGGAACCGTTTCATTAACCACTTCATAAACCATTTCTCTCCATATCGACGGAAGGTGGGGCCCAAATGACCTTGTTGTCGACGGGCCCTTAAACACTACACTCACTCACTCACTCACTCACTCACTCACTCACTCACTCGACGGAAGGTTACAGTTGGTTGCATTGGCCCAAACGCATTTCCAGTCACGACTGTATTTTGTTTCTACATTAGGTCGTTGAATACCTGGCTTCATCAATTGACGATAGAGGTTCTTGGTAGTAAGAAAATTCTCCAGTCGCTCCCCAGAATTTTCAAGAGCACGAAGCTTGGCAACCAAACGATTAAATTCCCGTGTGGGTCTCTCCACGGTATGTAACTGGTCATACCAAAACTTCTTGTCAATCGGAGACTCACTGCCAAGTAACGAGGACAATCCTCTCTTTCCCAACAGCGCCATACACTTGTTGTCAACATCCACTAGACCAAAACCACCTTTCTTTAGAGGAAGACGCAATTGCGGGCGAGTAACTCGATATGATTTCCCCGTCCACAGGAAGTATCCAAGCAGAGTCTCAAAACGTTGGGCGAAATGCTTAGGGAGCGGCAAAACCTGCGCTACATACCACAGTTTACTCAAGGCACAATATTGGTAGCCTTCCCACTTTGGTTTTGGCGCGCGTGAGTGGCGCATCCACTTCCATCCCGTCTTGTGTCCTTGTTAGTAACCCAGGTCTTGCCCTATGGAAAGCTACACGGAGGACACCGGGCGCCCTTTGGGGCAGCTCGGGTACTCCCTGGTCGACAGAGGCCCGGTTCTTGGTCCTACGGGTCCAGGACTAATAGGAGTAGAACCTCTGGACTCAAAAACTGTCTGACAATGCACCAGCTCATTCATCTCAAGTTGCAGTTGACAAAACAAGGGAATGTAGCTTTGAGATCTTACAGCATCGCCTTATTCGCCCGATCTCGTACCAAGTGACTCTTTCTTGTTTCCGGAAATGAATCCGTTACGTGGTCGTGGATTTGGCAATATAAATGACGTCATTAAAGAAGTGGAAGAGTGGTTTAAAGTGAATTCTACAGACTTCTACAATCAAGGTATTCGGAAGGTCAAGGAACGCTGGGAAAGATGTATAAATCAGAATGGTAACTGCGTAGAGAAGAACTAACAAGCACATGTCAACACAAACACTCTATCACATTTTTAAAGGGTGATAATTAAAACATTTGAGCCTCATTTTACCCATTTCATTCAGTGTCATCGTTCTATATGACAACGTTGGAGGCTGAGGAATACGGCAGTTAAAAAAAGTAATTGTTCTTTTAAAACATAGTATTCTAATCATTTTCATAGGCTCCCACTTTTTGTGTATGCTAACCCTAAATATTAAAACATACTAAATAATTACTCTGAGCACTGCAGTCAGTAGGCTAAAATGATCTCGAAGTCTACATACATCAAAATCAGTGTCTTGAAAAGGAACTTCCTCTTTAAGAGACTCTGTGACCTTTACTTCCTTTTAAGGTATTCAGTTTTCTTTTATACAGTAAGAGGCCCCGAAATAGGTATATTACTCATGCGCATCATTAATGATTACCTAACCTCTGACCGCGCATAATTACTTCTCCCTTTAACAATTCACTTAATTCTTGACTTTAAAAAAGTCTATGTGTACTCACGTGTGTTTCTCTAATCACATTGTACACATTACACTAGTCGACAAGGTGTTCTTCACAAGAAATCTGATTAGTGAATCTAGTGTACCTTTTCATACTGAATTCAGATATGTAGTCACAATTTTTCCAACAGGCACGGTTTTTTTGTGACCGCTACTTTTTAAAATAGGATTTTAGCGTTTTCTTTGACCTGTTATAGGAAACTTTACCTCATATTTAGTGATTTTATCCAAGCTGTATATAAGGGAGTGATTTGTAATATGCTGAAGAACCATAAAACAAGGCTGTGCAGGTTCATTCATGTTTGCATATGTACCGACCTGTTCATCTGGCTGTATGATGAGTCAATATTGAGCTGACTGAGTTTGTTCAGTAGTGAAATATTTCCTTCCTTTCTTTTCGAAAGTGTATTGTGTATGCAGTGTTTTAGTGCTTTGTTTTTTCATCATGCCAAGAAAGTGTGTAAATCATGTAGACTGTTTCTGCTATATTTGTGATGAGGTGACCTTCAATTCTCAGAGGCAAAATTTGACCCCACTTCTAAAGAAGTGTTGTCAAATTAAATTTAAAGGAAGTCGATTAATGACACTAAACAACACTTTTAAATTTTTCCGGAACATGTTTCAGAGACTTTGCCTACCTCCTCGACCGGCCATCGACTGCTTCTCATTGGTGTAGTTGACAATATTTTGTCATAGATCTCCTCTGTCAACTACACCAATGAGAAACAGTCGATGGCCGGTCGAGGAGGTAGGCAAAGTCTCTGAAACATGTTCCAGAAAAATTTAAAAGTAAGTGTTGTTTAGTGTCATTAATCGACTCCCTTTAAATTTAATTTATTATAACAACACTGTTTTCAATACTTCCAAGAAAGGAAGTGTTGTCAACTTTACTTGGCTGTCAGGCTGGTGATTTTGATAAGAGCTGGGCACCAAATACATGCTGTGTTTCGTGTGTTGGATTGCTGGCTGGGTGGAGAAATGGTACACATCGTATGCCATTTGCAATTCCTATGATTTGGAGGGAATCAGGATCGTTTAAGTGATTGTTATTTCTGTTTGACAAATATAAAAGGAATCACATCTAAAACAAAACATACAATTAAGTATCCAAATTTGCAATCTGCAATAAGACCTGTCTTACACAATGAACTGTACCAGTATATGCAGATACGACCTTAGGTGATAACTGATTCTGACCTAACTGAAACTGAAAATGCTTCAGATGAAAATAAAAATGAACCTACATATGAAGCCAATGCCTGATCATCAGAACATACTTTCCCAATCAGAAAGACCTTAATGACCTGATTCGGGATTTAAATCTGTCTAAACAGCAAGCTGAAGGTTTAACTTCCAGACTCAAAGGGTGGAATCTACTCCAAAAAGAAGTAATGATATGTAGTTATCGTGGCCACCATAGTGATTTCAAGGACTGCTTCTCTGAAGAAAGTGGTATAAAGCTATGGGATGCAACACGTCTTTAAGGATTCACTTCTTGGACTCTCACTTAGACTTCTTCCCCGAACATCCTGGAGCTGTCAGCGATGAGCAAGGTGAGCGTTTTCATCAGCAAATTTCTACTATGGAAAAGAGTTACTAAGGCAAGTGGAGTTCCAATATGCTAGCGGACTACTGTTGGACCAAGAAGAGAGACGTTCCAGATACAAAATGTGCCCGAAAATCACTACCTACCACTTTCTGGGTCAGTCAGAATGAGTAGTTATAATTTTCAGTTAGATAGCTAGTTACAGATTTTTTTTTTTTTTAGAATATAAAAATTCAAATCAATATCACACAAAACTCCTGCCTGATGGGGAAAAACTAAAATCATATTTGAATTCAGCACAAAAAATACTTCTAGAAAATGTTATTTTATTTTCTTGTGAAAGAAAAAAGGTTCATTTTCGTCAACTAGTGTTATTGTTAAAACGCTCATGTTTCTACCACATAAATTTAATCTTAATCGATGAACATTTGAACCCTTGCTTAATTGACGGAGAATGTTTCAACATGAAATATTTAGGCCTGATATACGTATCCTGATATTTCTTATATATTACGAAATTTCTTTGTGGTTTAATTCGATTAAAACAAAAGAGCAAATCTGGGAAGGAAAATGCATGCAATAGTGACTTAAACTTCTAATCCATCCATCCATGTGGATTCTGTTCCTTAAATAATAAAACTCCTACGATATCTCAACAAGTTATTTGATTTTGTTAAAATGTGCATGAGCTGAGGAGACTCTTAAACCATATTTCTAATATAAGACTGTTCATATATTACATAATAACGTAATGCGCGAGAATATTGATGTTAAAGGTAACAAATGCCCAATTACTAGTATCTAAGATTCGGAAGTTGAAACCTGTGAGCCAAATAATGTCAACATTACATTCAACTAATACAGAATTATTGTTGTGTGTTGTCTTTATGTTGTATTTCCAACATCGACGATCATGGGCTTGTCTTGGAGAAGTTACGCCGCCATAAGCGCGTCTGTCTCGAAGGAGGAGTAGGAAAAAATGGAATTGCCTCACTTTGTTGTTTACTGGCATACAAAACAGGAATCAGCTGCCTTCAAGAGCAGCTGATAGCTGACCCCACGAGCTGAGGTCAAGAAACATAAGTGAAATATCTTTCGAGGCTGTATTTCGAGAGGTTTCCAGTTCCAGAAATATCTCCCGCACACGAAAGATATATAAAGCAGATGTGAAGCCTGCAGAAAGTAAGAATAGAGTGACATATATGTATGTGGCGCTTAAAGCTTCGAGTCGTGGGGGAGGAATCGGCGCCGTGGAGCAGTTCACGAATCAGTCGGCCACTGAACAGTGCATAGTAGTGTGATACATTCAAAGCTCCAGGGTGAGGAGCCTGCAGGCCGTACAGCGGTGCAGGAAGCAGTTCACAGATCAGTAAGTGTGGCTCTGTAGTGAGGAATCGGCGAGCTGTAGAAAGACAGCGATGCAGTTAACATCTGAATATCGGAGTTGTGTTCGAACCGGCGTATAGTTCCGTGTAAAAGGTGGATCTGTGTATATGTCACGAAGATTATAAGCAGCTTAAGTTGGTGCGAGCTAAAGAGACTTAAATAATAAGGAGAGTATTGAAGTGATGTATTTTTTGTAAAAGAGAAGCTGATTCTACGTCAGCACTCAGCTATTTAGTAACAAATAAAGGACTTTGAGATGAGCTTTACATTTTTGTCATAATATTCTGTGACAAACTAAAACTCTAATGCTCGACTTCAACAACAGATATTAAGCCTTAACACGGATTTAACAAAAGTTATAAAAAATTGCATTTCTCCAACAAGTGTTAGCTTAACACTCGTGTTAAATCTCATGTTAAACTAACAAGTCAAATTTCTGATGTTAAGTCCTTAACAATTGTAAATAGTCAAGATGGCGGGCGTGAACGCAGCTGTTGTTGTGGATACCGCCTATGAGGAGAAATTATTTTGAGGAGCTATCAGAAGAAAATTTTCTACAGAGGTATAGACTGTTCAAACAAGTTGCTGTGAAGGTTACTGCGGAAGTAAAAGAGAGGTTAGAATATGCATAGAAAGGAATACACCGATCTCGCCTTTGCTTCAAGTATTAATAACTTTGCGATTTTATATTTCACTAAATTACGTGGATAATATACTGTCCACTTCCCGTCTTGAAACGTTCAAGTCACTCGTCACTTGCCCTTCTTCGCTCCTCGTTTTAAATTTACGTAATACTGAGTTAGAACGTGCATCGAAAGGGATATGCCGATCTCGCCTTTGCTTCAAGTATTAATAACTTTGCGATTTTATAATTCACTGAATTATGTGGATAATACACTGTCCACCTCCCGTCTTGAAACGTTCAATTCACTTGTCCTTCGCTCCACGTTTTAAATTTGTGTAATACTGAAGAAGATTTTTCGTGTTTCTAGTAATGACACATGCATTTAAACTAAATTCCTTTCCAATTTTTTCCCATGTGACATCTTTCTCTTTTACATTCACTGCATCCGTCCTTCTATTTTGTAAGATATCCTTATAATTCGTCACCAATTCAATTAAAAATTCTTTCTACATCGAAGAGAAATTTGTTTCACGTCTTTTGTTTACGATTTTGTCTATCCGCCATTGTTTTAGCTGTGTACAGGCGAAAATGAAAACAAAAGCGCATCGCGGTACGTTCAGAAAATAATACGACTCATCCATAGCCTTCTATAGCTGTAATATTTACAAGTTTCTTGGCGTTAACACGTGTTTGTTAACATTTTAAGAAAATAGGTTGGAGAAATGTAACAAATTTAACAGCTTTGTTAGCGCTGCGACAATTGTTACGTTACATTTGTTAAGGTCGATTTTAATATCTGTTGGTGAAACCGGGCATAAGGAGCATTTTGCCTTTCTAATCTTTGAACTTTGTAGACGTGGGTTTCTGCAAAACTACTCATTTGGGAACCTTGAGCTAATGGATTTGGTTGACTTGATTGCCTAAGCTACTCTGACTGATCTGCTTTTCATCAGCACAGAACTTGGATTAGCTAATGACTACTTCTTGCAATGAAATTGCCATTTGTGCTCATTTATTATACATCATTATTGACATATGGGTCTCAGCTATTGTTCAGTATTATTTTTGTTTATAAAATTACTATGTTTATGGTTAAAAAATTCTCGGCGTTACATTCAAGTACCTATTTTTAAAGCTCATATGGATATGCAATACATTTTTGCACACGTATTCACAATGCTACCTACATAGAAAGCTAATTGGAATTTCAATATTTCAATTCGTTTCCAAGGAAACCAGTCTATCCATTGGTGGGCGTAATACAGCACATACACAAGAGCGGAATTAAATTACAACCAATTTTCAACGTCTGCGTCTTCGTAAAACACGCCTACGACTTCGAATTCGTTTTGGAATATCGAATCCCTGTCATTGTGCATATTATTATTTTGAAACCCCTCGACTTTCTCTCCTCCTTTCAAACTATTTCCTCGTTTCTGTAATAATGTACCTCCCCCCCTCCACCCACACTGGTAATATATTACTATAATATTTTGTGTTGGTGTGCTAGCTCATGTGTGAATTTACAAATCCATGCAGAAGGAGATTACAGCCACCCATAAGTTATTAAACGCTTGGAAAAGCATTGCAGGTACCAAGACAGGAGTAAGAGGAATAATGAAAGAAGGATTAGTCTTAAACCATTTAAATAATTGCATTTCCCCCCAAAATATTCCCCTTTAATAACAATAACCGAGCACGATGGCTCAGGCAATTTGGTATGCCGCCCAAAATCGGGAGTTTCGTGGCCGGCCTCCCTGACCCAAGAGATTTTTTTGGGGTTTTCCCAGGTCGCCAGGTGAATGCCTGGTAGATTAATTACATCGCCGAAATTTCCTGTCCCTCCATTCATCTCCATTATCGTTTCACATCATCTCTCATCTGATGGTCTCTCTCAGAAATGTCGGCGGGAGTTTCGGCGGTGCATGGCAGGATAATATGCTCATGGTGAACACGTCCTCCTTTGGTAGGACGGTTTCAGGTCTCCGGGGCGTCCTGGTGGGTCATTTCCGGACCACAGCCTGTGATATTTCGGTTGTGTTGGCCTGCCTAGGAGTTTCCAATTGGGACCTTGCCCTCTGCATTATCATGAGACCTTGGGTTGCCCTTCCTCTGTCTCCTCTCGCCTCATCCTTCCTCCAAAGGGTGCAAAACTTTCCGGTATTTATTAATATGAATTATGGAAGGTAAATATGAAACAGTTAAAATGGAATTAGGATTCTAATACAGGAGAGTTATTTGTTTGTTGTACTTATACAGGGTGTCACAATTAAACCGCCCTATCTTCCTTTTATGGTGGTAAATTAAGGTAAGTGCATTTCTTTAGAAGGTGTCTCTAAGGTTAGGGACACCCTGAAGCATGAGTTTCCTAGTAAATGGATAGGGAGAAGTGCACCAATTGCATGGCCATAGAGATCACCGGACATAACACCTCTTGACTTCTTTTTGTGGGGGTATGTCAAGGATAGGGTATATGTGACAAAAGTAGCGACTATTCGCCAACTGCGTGAGCGTATTCGGAATGCTGTTGCAACCGTCACTCCTGAAGTGCTTCAACGCACATGGGTGGAGCTCGACCATCGCCTGGATATACTTCGTGTGACTGGTGAGGCACATATGCAAGTGATAGCACTTTCTTGTCTTTTTTATAAAACTTGATGAGTCATACGTATTAGTAAAGCTTAGTTCATTTAGATATCTCAAATAGTTTGGCAGAAATACTGAAGTGATTCAATTGGGACAACCATTATGTCGCCGTTAATATTCTCGCGAGGGGCTTATTATGTGGAGAGAGGGAAGCGGGGAATGAAAGAGACAGATAGCGTTAAGCCACACCCACACACCGCCCGGCGCGTGTGCACAACGCTCATCACTTGCGGAGGAGTGACGGGGTGAAGAGAGAAGAAACCAGGGAAGTTACTGGACTGTTCCTTCCCCTTGGCCTGCCGCCTCGAAAGGGCCTGAAGCTTCGGGAAGTTTCGCCAACCTTCGTGGTACAGTAAATGGTTGTATAAAAAGGATAGACCGGGATAGACAGTTGAGTCCAGAGGGTCTACTTCCATCAGTCCTGGATCCATAGGACCAAGACCCGGGCATCTTAAAACCAGGGAGTTATCCGAGCTGTCCCAAAGGGCGCTCGGCGTCCTCCGTGGGGCTTTCCATAGGTCAAGTCCTGGGTTACAAACAAGCCCCCCCCCATCTGGTCCAAGGACACAAGACGGGATGGAAATGGATGCGCCATTTACGCGCGCCAACACCAAAGGTGAAGGTTACCGATATGACCTCGGAGGGGCGCCGCCTTCAATTATTAAAACAAAAGTTATATAAAAACCTCAAACATTTAAAAACCAATGTTTTATGAAAAAAATATTGAAGACCGAGAAAAAAGATCACCATTTGATCTAGCACACCTTCTACTAGCTTTGCAGGCTAGTACCCGGGATAATTAATGGCTTCCCTCAACCCCGTCCGAAGACGTACCCGATTTCCAAGGGTATCGGGAACAGACTGCCCCCCTCGAGGCCAACCCAATCCGAACAAATTCCGGAGGAGGGGCGCAGATGTTCGGCCCAAGGTTCCTCTAGTAACGTCAGAGCTATCACGAGTGCTAAGGGTCCACAGCGCCCGCACCGCGGCAGCTGAATGGGACGGATCCCCTCTCTACGGAGACCGGACTGGACATTTGCGAGGGGAAATTTGACTCAGCGTCTCATACGGATCACTCAGCAACACCACCTAGCATGGGCAAGAAAAGAAAAAGACTCCGCCGCAGCCCGCTAAACCACTGCCCGGCCTCCGTCGCAGCAAACACCGCCTGACTCGCCCTCTAGCTCTCGGACTCCAACACCGGACATATTCTCGGACCAAGCCACTTCAAGTTTTGCGGCGCTGCCCAGCGTTTCCTCAGGAAATTTTGGGCAGTCTCGCCTGCGCCGACACAGCCCACGCCACCGTTGCCTACAACAGGGGCTACTGCAGACAACCACCTAGAGGCACCCCACTCTCCAACCTACGCTGCAGTCGTTAGACAAGCCTCTCCCAGGCCGACCACACCACCGTCGATAGCTAAGCCTCCATTATCCAGGAGAATGGGCCTAGTAATCTGCGGCGTCCCCAGGGATCTACCAACACGCTATTTACCACGCAACAATGCTGGCCTTCTGCCATAAGAGCCCAACGGATTACCACGCAGGGAAGGCCTACTCAATACGTCAGGCTGGAAGTCGCCAACCCAGAAGAAGCAACGGCTGCCTTAGCAAACGACCTGCCCTTATTGGGGCAGCGAATGCGCGCTGAGCCTAGCCGATCAGCCCGCCAATATCCGTGTCGCCACTGCTGCCAATATGGTCATGAAGCCGTATGCTACACCGCACCGCCATGGTGCCACTATTGTGGCTCTCCGAACCTCACCCAGCAATGCAGACAGCGTAACCTCAGGAATCGCCGCCGGTATTACGCTACCTGCAATGGCCTTGGCCATTACACGGGACAGACGCAGTGCCCAATGTATCAACGCACGATCAGGACAAGAAGGCCAGTGCCGCATCCACACGCTGCCGCAACCACAGACACCGACACAATCACACAGGAAGCCCTACAGGATCTTCGTCTGGACCTTCGCAGCATCCCCACAAGACTGGCAGCCATTGAGGACAAACTTACAGCCAGCAACTCCACCACCGCAGCATCCACTGGCGAGGCCATAGAGGACCTCCACTCAGAGGTCCTCAATCTTGGCCACCTCGCATCTTGGAGGAAACATCGGCAAGCATCACTCAGCACATCTCCGACACCACGGCTAAACTCACTACACTGCAGGACGCCATCACCACGGTTGACACCAAGACATCTCAGCTTGACCTCCTTCAGACACTTACAGCAACCTCCAATGTCAACACAACAACACTTCAAGACATAACTAAGGCACTACACACATCAACCACCAACCAGCTTGAACAGACTGCTTCTGAACATCATGAACTGCTCACCAAGATAGATTCAAGCCACAAACACATCCTCCAGACACTTAAACGGATGGTTAACAAACACATGGACATACAGCTTGCCGTGGCCGAACTCTCACATGACCCAGAACAATTGCGTGAGTACTCGCAACCCTAGACAACATGCACGCTACTCTTCTGCAACTCACAGACACAGACCGGATTACTCGTCAACGACGCCGATGGATCACACCCACAACTCAAGCACTCCAAGTGCACATTTATACAAATAAAGAAAACACCTTATCAGTGGCGGCTGGTGGGTTAAATTATTGGTGGTGCACAAATGAAACATAAAATACAGAGTAGTAACGACTCACCTATTTATACAGATTCTCTGCTCTACTCTCCTTAGACCTGGCGAATCTATTGATAACTTTTGCGTTGAAGTCGCTGATCTTCATAACAAAATCTCTCTCAATTGAAAGCATTGCTAATGCTGACAATCGGTCCTGTGACATTGTGTTCCTAAGGAAGGTTTTTATTCTTTTTAAAGTTGAGAAACAGCACTCTGCTTCAGCGGTAAACATTGGCATAGTTAACAGTACTCGGAGGAGTTTGACATATTCGCTGGATGTAGTACATAAATTGTTTTCCTTATTGAAGTCCATCAAGCACAAAGCGCCGGACATTCCACGAAATTCCTCTCGACTGTAAATTACAGTCAATTCTCTAGGAATTTTTGTTCCAATGATAAAAGGATAGAACCTTATTGTTTTTCTAAGGGAATCCTCTGGAAATGTCTTAGAAATTTTCTTGATGAAACAAAGTTGAGGCTACCAGATGTTTTGTGAAGTTAAATGTGTCCTTTGCTTCTCTAAGAATGTCACATACTTCAAGAGCTTCTCTTCTTTTCACATCATGATCATCTGTTCTTCTCCTCTTAATTGCAGTTTCTTCGTGTTCCTCGATATCCACGCTATTTCTTACATTTTGCACTCCCCTTTTAAATGCGTTTAGGTGGGCGATGGCAAATGTTGCATTGCAGTCTCGTTTCTGTAGCTGATTGTACAAAATGTCCACATGTGGCATGATCTTGTAGAAGAAAGACAGTCAGAATACAAAATTGTAATCTTTCAAAGTGGTCATAAACCCAGAAGCCTGAACAAGTGTGGCGTTGTTGTTTAACAGAGCTCTCTTCTGAATAACCTTCATGCATTTAATTAAATTCTCCCTGTGTTCAAAAAGCAGAGCACACAGAAGCTAAGCCTGATGGCCACGCTATAGCCGTTGTGAGGAGTAGGAGGAGCTAAGTTTATAAGCCTCCATTTAAGCAATGTATAAGAAGTCACTCCCATCTCTTCACCTTCCCGCAACCCCCTCAGAGAGCCTACATTTGGGCGAAATCTTAGGTTAGCTCTTCACTGCAAACCTGCGGCTCCTACAGCTAATCACTGTTTATTTCGACTTCTGCGGTCATGGGCAGCTACAGACGATAAGCGTAATTGAATCATGTTTGTATATAAAACAATGCAAACAAGTACAGCTTTAATGTGCAAAATGGACCTGTTGTATATTCAGAATCAGTGGGTGTAGCGCAAACCTGCAACCTTATGGAGGAACCGCCCCTGCACCTTATATACCTCACATACCTTCCTTTTACACCCGGCGATCCACCCAGGGCCTCTTGGTCATGGTTGGACCCCCGGACATTTACCCGTGGATTCGCTCGTGCCCTTCTGGCATCAGCACTCCAATTACCGCTAGTACCGGGGGTGCATCAGCGGGACTCCAACTTTAGATTCCTTCCCAAAGCCTCCTTAAAAAAAGGCAGTTGCAGTTTTCGGCAACGAGCCGAGTGAGTGATTTGCAGTGTGGACCTGTGGCAGATAGACTGGGTACGTGTGTGTTACGTATTTCTGCTGTTATCAGAAGTGTACTAAGTGTATTTCTACGTACATAAATAAAGTTTTGAATTTCTGCAACTTGGACTTTTAATCTTACGAAGCCACAAAGTCACAATATTTAGAGTATATTGGTTCATGGCAGCGGTATTCACTGTTTGTGTTACAGGCATTCACACATTTACATTTACAGATTCTAGAGAGAATGGGGAATAATACTAGTTAAAGAAAATTGCCATCCTATTGCTGGAAATCGAATCCGGAACTGCTAGATTGGTATCTAGCATGCTAACCCACAGACTACAGAGAAACCGAGGCAAGGTTATTGAACCATGATAGTGAAATAGATGCGTTGTTGAAACACAGCGAAACTATTGTCTAATGGAAGTTTGTATTAAACTACTCGTTCGACCTTGCTCGAAGTTCACTCCAGAACCACAAACCAAGTTAAACAGCCACCCTTAACTAGTTTAGTTGGAACGTGAAGCTACATTAGTACACGAGGCGAGCAAGCGGAGTGTCTTAACGTGATTACAGCCCCTTAATCGCTGTTTTATTTCAGTTAGAACAGAGTTATAGCAAACATGTCATTACCAGAGATAGGCAAAACGTGAAGAAAAACCGTAAATACTTTTCTTAATGAACAAAAATGGAACACAAATGTATTATTTACCTACATAGCTTTTTTCCACACTTACTCTAGCGCGTGAAAGTGCATGAACACTTCTAAAAGGTACATTTTGGTCCTGGGAGCAGCCATTCGTCTACTGCTTAGAACACCTCTTCATCGGAACGAAACTGCTTTGCTCTCATCGCCCCCATTACTCTCCCTCCACTTCATCTCCATAATCATTTCACTTTGGTGAATTCTTTCTCATAAAACTGTCGGTGGGTGTCTTGTCGGTGCATGGCTTGTAGAAACCCTGCCTTCTGTACTGTCGTGATTTCTTGAGTCAGCCACCCTCTGTCCCCTCTCACCTCATCCTTCCTCCCGCGAACGCCCCACTTTGGGCATAGGTACATACAGGTCTGAAAGGTTTCCGACCTAATAAATATACCAGACATTTTCTCAGATTTTTTTTTCAACATAGTCTCCTTGTAACTCAACACACTTCCCATGCTCCCATCTCTGTAAGCCATCCAAATAGTACTTGGCGTTTTTTTCTGCAAAATAATTTTTTACGAAGGTGATTGCCTCTTCATTTGACGAAAAGATCTGTCCTCCGAGCGTAGTATTCAGATGAGGGAGCAAAAAGAAGTCTCTTGGGGCTAGATCTGGTAGGTAAGGCGGATGGTCAAGCAGTTCAAACCGTAATTCATGGATTTTCGCCATTGCAACCGTTGAGGTGTGAGACGGTGCGTTGTCTTGGTGAAACAGGATTTTCTTTTTCTACAGATATGGCCGTTCAAATACGTTCTTCTGATATCTTGACAGCCTCACTATCTCTCACTTTAATTCGGTAGTCGTCTAGCACCATTTGGGGAACTTTGATGAACTACTCACTCAAACGACTGTTACATAACAAGTGAGCATCCAAAATGGCTGAAAGTTTGGTGAAATGAAATGTGTAGTGTTTAACGCCCGCTTTTACTACATACGGCACCGCAGACGGTGACACTGATACATGAGATGAAGATGGAGCACCGGTGGAATGAGATGGCGGAGGAAACCGGAGGTCCCGGAGAAAACCCGCCCCAGCGCCATGTTTTCCACCACAAATCTCACTTTGCGGTCGCCTGGGATCGAACCCGGGCCGCCTTGGTGAGAGCCAAGCGGTCTAACCACTGAGCCACGGCGCGGCCTGAAACTTTGGTGAGTAATTGTCCACAGACTAATTAACGAAATTCACTAGCTTTTATTTACGAGTGCTGCCATCTTCATGTTGAGGTCGGAAACGTTTCAGACAACCCTCGTACAATTGATCAAGCCTGTAGAAGTTATTTTTATACCTCATGTTGTTAGAAATAGTCAAATATATTAGTATTTATAATAAAATAAAGAAGAGATATAAAGTGGGTAATGGTGTAACCATGGCAGCTGATCATGATGAGCTGTTGAATATTTTAAAAAGAATTTGTTCTTCTGTTTCTTAAAGTATTAGGGGTAAGGCGTATAGTTGTCTATCCGAGTGTATAACAGAAATACAAGGGGCATCCAGAAAGTAAGTTCTGTTTCAATTTATCTCTGCTGCAGCGCTGCGATCGCAGTTCCACACATGCGCGGTGGACGCTCTGTATCAAGGAGAAGAAATGTGCGCCATTGTGAGATCGCTGTCAGCCACGTACGCTTTGTTGTGCTTGTCTACAATGTCGGTGTTGATTGAAAATCCCGCCGCTTGTGAAATCAGATCTGTGATTCGTTTTCTGAAAGCTGGGAAACAAATTGAATTTTATCGGAACATTTGCGATGTTTACGGACAAAATGCGATGAATGATACAATGGTGCGAAGATGGGTCCCACAGTTCAATGAAGGACGTAGTGAAGTGCACGATGAAGAACGAAGTGGGCGTCCATCTTTGGTTACAGAAGAGCTGGTTCACGCGATTGATGACAAGATCCAGGAAAACAGTAATTTACAATTAGTGCTCTCCCTATGGAATTTCCCCAAATCTCACGATCACTAGTTCGTGAAATTGTTAAGGAAAACTGAAATTTCGTAAACTTTGCTCGCGTTGGGTGCCAAAGATTCTTACTGAGCAACTCAAAACAAAACGGATGAGTAGTTCACTTCAGTTTTTGAGCCGTTATAATGAAGGTGGCGAAGAATTTCTGACACAGATAGTCACAGGAGATGAAACTTGGGTTCCTTACGACACCCCTGAAAGTAAGCGTCAATCAATGAGATGGAGGTACACCTCATCCCCAGCAAAGGTTAAGCCGAAACAAATCTTGAAACTCGAAAAATGTGCACAGTGTTCTGGGACAGTTGAATGCAGAGGTTCTACTCCCATTTGACCTGGACACGTATGACCAAGAACCGGGTCTCTTTCAACCAGGGAGTATCCGAGCTGTCCCAAAGGGCGCCCGGCGTCCTCCATGGGGCTTCCCATAGGACAAGACCTGGGTTAACAACAAGGACACAAGACGGGATGGAAGTGGATACGCCACTTACGCGCGCCAGCACCCAAAGTTGAAGGCTACCGATATGACCTCGGTGGGGCCACCTGGCGATCTAGCACACCTTCTACTAGCTCTGCAGGCTAGTACCCGGGAATATTAATGGCTTCCCTCAACCCCGTCCGGAGACGTACCCGATCACCTACGGGTATCGGGAACCAGTGCCCCTTCGAGACCAACCCAATCCGAACAACTCCCGGAGGGAGGGGCTCGAATGTTCGGCCCGAGGTTCCTCTAGTAACGTCAGAGGTACCACGAGTGCTAGGGGTCCGCAGCGCCCGCACCACAGCAGCTGAAGGGGACGGATCCCCTCCCCTACAGGACTGTTCTGGGACATTTTAAGTTTAAGTGCAGAGGTTCTACTCCCATTAGTCCTGGACCCGTAGGACCACGGACCCGTGCCTCCTTCTACCCGGGAGCGATGGATACTCCGGGGCTCCTTCCATAGGGCAATATCTGATTTCTTAAAAGGCCCCGCCCCCCGCTGAGCACGTTAAGAAGGTATGGAAGTGGATACGCCACTTACGCGCGTCAACCCTGCAGGGGAGGCTACCAAAGATCTCGGTGGGGCCGCCTGGTTATCTAGCACACCTTCTACTAGCTCTGCAGGCTAGTACCCGGGACTTATGAGGCAACCCTCTACCTCCCCCAGGCGGCCGTAGTCTGGCCGGAGGTACCCAATTCCCCGTAGGTGTCGATAAAACACTGCCCCCTCGAGTCCAACCCAATCCGAGCAACTCCCCGAAAAGGCATCTTACTCATTGATTGCTTACCGCGTGGGCAAACAATGAAAGCAGATGTTTATTGTGAGACACTTAGGAAATTGAATAAGCGCCAAGGAATGCTGTCAAAAGGGTTTGTGTTTCTTCACGACAACGCACGACCACACACTGAAAGTGCGACAAAAAACATCCTACAGGGATTTGGCTGAGACGTGTTTCACCACCCTCTGTACAGCCCTGTCCTCGCTCCTGGCGACTTTCATCTGTTTTTTGCATCTCAAATCTTTCCTTGGCGGTCAACACTTCAACAATGACGAAGAGCTGAAAGTAAATGTTTCCAACTGGTTGAAGACACAGGCAGCAAACTTCTATGAAGAAGATATACAAATACTTGTGCCTCGCTATGACAAATGCCTGCAAAATTTCGGCAGTAGAAAAGTAGTTTAAGAGTTGTAGAATTTTGTGCAATAAATATTTTTTCTGTATCTGTACACAATTTAATTTTATTACCAAACAGAACTTACTTTCTGGACGTACTTTGTATTTCTGAAATATTTATAATGCTACGTTAAAGTAAACTGTAGGATAATAAATTGCAGTTTTGATGTAGGTTCGTTTAATTTCACTGAAAAGTCATGAACGTTTTATGACGATATCAGTAACCATCCTTATTAAAACAAAACGCCTTCCTTCGATCCAGGACTTCCGGTTCAAGTATTCCTGGAAGGAATTAATAGTTTGTTATTACTCCACATTTTCCAGCCCCTTCTAAGGAGTTCGTACTTTTTCCTATCTTCTTTTTGTGTTCAGGTACTGCGGGAGCTAATGTAATGAAATTTTATGCGAGGCAAAGTTTACAAAGTGGTTTTAGCATTAGCTGCTCAGCGAAGTTGCCAGTGCATAGCAGATATACGAAATTTATGAACGGAGTAAAACACCGCAACTCTTTTGTTTAGTGCGACAGAAAAGAATACCGTAACGAACAAGTTTTCTAAAACACCACACGCAATGTAAGACCAAAATTACTGCATTTGACGTATCATTTAACTAATAAAAGTATAATTTCAGTTAAACATACCCAAAGGAAATCCATAAAATTATTTATAAACGAGAAAAGTTTAATGTGCATTTACCTATGGAACTGCAATTGTTTTATTGGATTATTACTCAAATTAGTTGGATATTATTTAATACTAGATGACCTGGCGAACTACGGACCGCCAATAAAAGTTGTCCGAACTTATCTAGATATAAGGAGATTAGAGGAAAGGAATACAAGCGATGTGGGTAAATTAGTAAAATGCAGAATAGAAGATATAGAAAGACAGGAAATATGTGGAGGTCTAGAAAATATGAAATAATTACAATTTTACAAGCAAATAAAAGAAATTAGGGACGAGAAGCATATGTAGATTACTGCAATAGGTAAGAGAGAGAAGGGTTAGCTTGGATGAGAACAGGAATAATATTTCTAAGAGGGATAAGAGGTAGGGAAAAGGGAATTTGTGAATTGTATGGGGGAAAAGAAAGCATAGAACATTATGTAATAGAATGCGAGGAGGTTGCAATATGGAGAAAAAAGGTTTGGGAAGAAAAATGGGAGAAAGTAGAGAAGAGGATAGTAGCTATAAAAATGTTAGCGGGCAGGGAGGAAAAGAAGGTAAGGAGTATTGGTGAGTTTTTGCAGAAAGTAAAAGAAAAATGTGCCAGAAATGTAAAGAATATAAGAAAGGAAGATGTGGGGGGGAAATGGGGCTAATTAAGTAATCAAGGAGGCATAGAGGTTAAGAGCTACCTGGCAGAGCAGATTCAGGGTGTCATGTAAGCCAAGGTAGCAACAAGGTAAAGACAAATAAATGTAGCCAAAAGTTGTAATTGTAAAATTTTGGAATAAGCACAATAAATACAATCTTAAATATAAATAAAACAAATTCGAATTGCTTTTGTGTGTGTGTGTATGTGTGTGTGTGTGTGTGTGTGTGTGTGTGTGTGTGTGTGTGTGTGTGTGTGTGTAATTTACGTCGTCTAACGTTAAGTCATGTCGGCCTATGAATGGAATGGATGAAACTATGCTCTAACGAGCCCGGGATCCATAGAGCTTTGAGTTATCTGACATTCATCTATTAGGATAAGGAAAACCGCCGGAAATAAAAGCTTATACAGGAAACTCATCCTAACAGAGATTCGAACTCGGTACCTCTTGAACGTGACGCAGACACGATACCATCTACGCTACCGAGGCGGACTTTCATATCTTGGCCATACAAACAGGACGGAATTTCAAAGGCATCACATATCTTAAAAGCTACCATCTCAGAGCTCCCCTTGCAGTTACATTGGAGGGGATCCGTCCCCTTCAGCTGCCGTGGTGCGGGTGCTGCGGACCGCTAGCACTCGTGGTACCTCTGACGTTACTAGAGGAGCTTCGGGCCGAACATTCCAGCCCCTCTCTGGTTGGGAGTTGTTCCGATTGGGTTGGACTCGAGTGGGCAGTTGTTCCCGATACCTGTGGGAGATCGGGTACGTCTCCGGATGGGTTTGAGGGAAGCCATATATTCCCGCGTGCTAGCCAGCATATCTAGTAGAAGGTGTGTTAGATCACCAGGCGGCCCCACCGAGGTCATATCGGTAGCCTTCCCATTTTGGAGTTGGCGCGCGTAAGTGTCCTATCCACTTCCATCCCGTCTTGAGTCCTTAGGACCACATGGGGGGCTTGTTGGTCTCTAGGTGTTGTCCTATGGAAAGACCCACGGAGGCGCCGGGCCCCCTTTTGAGAGAGCTCGGTAATTCCCTGGTCGAAGGAGGCCCGGATCCTTGGTCCTACGGGTCCAGTAGAACCTCTGGCATAACATAACGTGCACTTACAGGAGAATTTAGCATTAAGATAATTTCTCCAAATGTTTATGTCGTTGAATATAAAGTAAATAGATACATAAATGTTGTAAGAGCAGCTCATGTTAGTTAGGGAAGGTAATACAATCATTTTTTATCAAGACTGTCACATAGAGAACTACTGAACTGGACTACGGAGGACCGAACAACACCAGTGCTGACCTCGCAGTGCTTGAATCAACGCGAAAGCAATATCAGCTGCTCAATACATCACAGTGTACACCCAGGATTGAAGAGAAAGATAATAGAGAATGGAAACTTATATGGAAGAATCTCTTTAATAAAGTTGTTCCTACTGATTAGCAAGAGACAGCATATGAAGTATTAAACAAGACCATACCAACAGCGGAGAAATTATGGCGACATGGCCGTGGAACATGTAACATATGCCAAATTTGTTCACAAATAAACACCTTGGAACATAGGATTGCCTCTTGCAAACAGGTGCATCAGATCTGGATGGTGCTCAGAGACTTTATTGGAAAATGGTGCCCGCCGGAGTTGCCACCATGTCTTCGAAGGCTACAGCGACTGGAATTCAGTTTTAAAGACACGGCGCTCTACAGGTTTGCGATCTGGTTGGTAATGGGAACATTACACTGGATAATTCAGAACAATCCTGGAAATGTGGCATTACAGAGGGAATGGTTTGAATTTCCGCGAAGGAAGCTAATCACGGGGCTCAGTGATTCTATGGAGCCTTATATCATCCGATTTGAGCTCCATTACACTGGTTCCGAAGTCAACTTCCATCCCAACATCTAGACTGACTGCTTTCACGGAGCGCAGACAATCTTTCGCAAGATCATTTTGCTCGCCACAAGTTTCTTAGAACAGTAACGGTAAACATATGTCCATTTGGTGCTCTTCACACAGGTACGCACGCACCACGCGAAAATAGTTTCAGAAAATCCAGCTCGGATTGGCTGGCTGGACTCATAGTTTGATTTCCTGAGAGTGGATCCTTAAAAAAAAGTTATGAGATCAGGAGAATTGACAACTATATGTCCACGTCAGTTTACTTTGTGGTAAACATAAAAATGGGTACCTGCTGGGAGAAAATAAGTATCTGGAGATATTTACAATATTTGAGAACAATCCCAAACTGTTGTTACGTATGACAAAGTGAATATACTTGAACTTCTAAACAGAGCTACCAATGAGTTAATAAGTGCATCTCACGTATGAAACCACAGCAACTACTACTTAATATTCCAGACGTTTGATATTAATCTGTCCAGGACAAAAATGGCATCAATTTTCATGGTCATCTATCCTTATAATCTTGTCGTACCTGGACGAGCTTATTCTACTTGAATTTCAGCCTTTCCCCAGTGCAAAACTTGTTTATAGTACCTACTAATCCTTACTTCACATAAGCTTGCCCCGTATCTCTTAGCGGTCAGGTGACCTTATCACCTCTCATTGGCTGCTATTGCAGTATAGACTGTTGTGCGGTAAAAATTAGTTCGTTATTTAACATGGTGATATATCTTTATATGTTGGACCGCGCCGTGGCTCAGTGGTTAGACCGCTTGTCTCTCACCAAAGCGGCCCGGGTTCGATCCCAGGTGACCACAAAGTGAAATTTGTGGTGGACAACACGGCACAGGGGCGGGTTTTCTCCGGGACCTCCGGTTTCCCCCGCCATCTCATTCCATCGGTGCTCCATCTCCATATCATGTATCATCAGTGTCACCGCCTGCGGTCCCGTATGTAGTAAATGTGGGCGTTAAACACTATACATTTTATTTCCAACCTCATACCTCAAAAGATCGCATTTCATTTTATTTATATGTTGGAAGAGAATTGTCAAATTTATATTTTCGTAACTGTTTGAATGAAATATATTACGCAACAGAGTTGATTTATCTGAAATGCATGTTAATTCTTAAACGAAGGAAAGAGGAGGTTCCTTTGCTCTCAAGCACATGACACGATAGCGCGTGATTTAGCGGTAGTAATGACATATTTGTTTATATGACTTTTATCACTGACCTTGTTTTGAACTGGATTAGTCATATATCGCCATTCGACACTGTGCTATGCCGAGTGCGAGAGCTAAATTATTTTATTGATCGTTTATTGCGCGTGTACTTATTATATGTATAATGGCAGAGTCTACCGCCAGTTTTTCGCTGAAGCATTGCAAGGGAAAACCTTTACAAAGCGGCGAAAAAAGAATTGTGTTGCATGTGTTTAATGCACTCACAGAGAAGAATCCGTCTTTGTCAGTGAGAGAAGACGAACAGCTGTGCTCTGAACTTACAGATGTGTTAGATGCGTAGGAACATCGCGACATGAAATTGAGACAACAGGAAAACTTACCACTCCAGGAGCGATATTGCTGTGTGGCAAAGACGTTATTTAAGAACAATCAGACTGTATCGGGATACAACTCGCAAAACCTTGACGAGACTTGGATGAAAGAGGGACACACGACAAGTATGGCGTGACACGACTTTTAAGACTGAAAGACAAGCATTTTTGCAAGGTATGTGTGCTGGTTTTAAAAAATCCCAGTGGAAAGGGCTGAAGGCCTTTCATTATAAACTTGTTCCAGTTTCATTGCTCATTCATTCAGTTTCAACTTGCTCAGTTTCATTATAAACTTCATTATTTTTGCATGCCTTCATATTCTTATTTGTATGATTTTATCTATCTTCCTGGCAACTATTATGACGTTTACTGCAGGTTTAAATGTGACGGGAAGGCACCGCCTATGGCCTATGGCGCGAAAGCGTTAGCCAATTAGAATGAGGGGGAAGGTAGTTGCACTCGGAGTGATTCATGACAGCGGGGCAAGGTTATATGAAACAGATATTAGGGTATCAAGACGTACTTTATCCACGAGTTAACACGCAAGACAAACTCGAGCAGCGTTCAGATCTTCTCGGGAAACAAGTCCTGTGAAAAGACGATTAAAAATCCACGTTTCGGGAGCGTACATCTCTCCCAACATCAGGATATTTTAAGAAATGTTACAACCACAAAATGGAGAAGTGTTCTGAAAAGCTCTGTTACATTATTTGAAGTTGCTGAACTTCAAATTTTGTATTTAATCGATGTAACTTCAGTTACCTTTTCACACACAGGTGCAGGGATTTTTATAAAAATGTTTTAGTGGGAGGACTCAGATATCTCATAACATGTATTTTTGGTAAAATCCTGGTATAGAACTTTGGTTGAAATACAACACGTCATCATAAATCATTTGTGCTGTTTCTAACAATCATTGATATTCAGGTGATTCATTGAATTTTTATAAGTGGCACTAATTTTTCAGTTAATAACCTTGAATTTTAGTATGAAAGGTTTGGAATGTCTTATTTGTATCATATTTAAAGTTGATTATTATTAATGTGAGTGATTTTTATATAATTGATGTTAAAACTGATTTTAAATAATTATAACATTTTAAAATTTGTAACGGTACAGCCAGACTAAAAAATTCAGTGCCATAGCCGGGATTTGCACCACGGATCTTCTGGTCTCCGTCCAGCCGCTCTAAACCATTGAGTTATTATGGCCAACGTGCCAACATGACATAAATTCTCCAACTGACCCGTGTTTTTTTCCGGCAAACCACTAGGAGTTCTCAAACACATGAGACAACTACCTCAATGGCGACTTACTATGCTGTAAGTACTTTAAGGCCCGGGCTTTATAGTTCGGACCACTATTAGGTCAATTAATGGAAATTGTTCTTTTACACCAGCCGTGTGTAGGACGCATTATGAAAGGGTAGAGCCAGACTGAAAAATTCAATGCCATAGCCGGGATTTGAACAACGGATCTTCTGGTCTCCGTCCAGCCACTCTAACCATTCAGCTACTATGGCCAACATGCCAACATGACATTAAATTCTCCAACTGACTCGTGTTTTTTCCGGTAAATCACTAGGAGTTCTCATAAACACATGAGACAACTACCTTAATGGTGACTTATTACGCTGTAAGGCCCAGGCTTTATAGTTCGGACCACTATTAGGTACAGTTAATTGAAATTAATTGTTCTTTCACACTAGCCGTGTGTAGGACCCACTATGAAAGGGTAGAGCCAGACTGAAAACTTCAATGTCATAGCATGGCCTTAAACTACTTACATCATGTGTTTATGAGAACTCCTAGTCGTTTACCGGGAAAAAACACGAGTCATTTGGAGAATTTAATGTTATGTTGGCATGTTGGCCATAGTAGCTCAATGGGTTAGAGCGTCTGGACGGAGACCAGAAGATCCGTGTTTGAAATCCCGGCTATGGCATTGAATTTTTCAGTCTGGCTCTACCCTTTCATAGTGCGTCCTACACACGGCTAGTGTGAAAGAACTATTAATTTCCATTAATTGTACCTAATAGTGGTCCGAACTATAAAGTCCGGGCCCTAAAGTACTTACAGCATAGTAAGTCGCCATTAAGGTAGTTGTCTCATGTGTTTATGAGAACTCCTAGTGGTTTACCGGGAGAAAAACGAGTCAGTTGGAGAATTTAATGTCATGTTGGCACGTTGGCCATAGTAGCTCAATGGTTTAGCGCGACTGGACGGATACAAGAAGATCCGTGTTTGAAATTCCGGCTATGACATTGAATTTTTCAGTCTGGCTTTACCCTTTCATAGTGCGTCCTACACACGGCTAGTGTGAAAGAACAATTAACTTCCATTAATTGTACCTAATAGTGGTCGGAACTATAAAGTCCGGGCCTTAAAGTACTTACAGCATAGTAAGTTGCCATAGGTAGTTGTCTCATGTGTTTATGAGAACTCCTAAGTGGTTTACTGGGAAAAACTGGGTCAGTTGGAGAATTTAATGTCATATCGGCACGTTGGCCATAGTAGCTCAATGGTTTAGAGCGACTGGACGGATACAAGAAGATCCGTGTTTGAAATTCCGGCTATGACATTGAATTTTTCAGTCTGGCTTTACCCTTTCATAGTGCGTCCTACACACGGCTAGTGTGAAAGAACAATTAACTTCCATTAATTGTACCTAATAGTGGTCGGAACTATAAAGTCCGGGCCTTAAAGTACTTACAGCATAGTAAGTTGCCATAGGTAGTTGTCTCATGTGTTTATGAGAACTCCTAAGTGGTTTACTGGGAAAATCACGAGTCAGTTGGAGAATTTAATATCTTGTTGGCACGTTGGCCATGGTAGCTCAATGGTTTAAAGCGGCTGGACGGATACAAGAAGATCCGTGGTTCAAATATGGGCTATGGCATTGAATTTTTAAGTCTGACTACCTTTCTACACTTCAGCCTACATACGGCCAGTGCGAAAGAACAATTAATTTCCATTGACACTTAGGCGATTCATTCAACTTTTTATAGAGAATTTTACTAGCCGCGTTAACTTTTCATTTAATAACCTTGATTTTAGTATGAAAAGATTGGAATATGTTATTTATATTTCAAGTTTTTTATTATTAATGTGATGTATAATTATATATTATGCTTTGTGTATCTGGCAACCCTCAGCTGAGGAAAGGATTGTCAATAAATAAATTTGCATAAGTACAAAGTAAAGAAAGGAAGGATATAAGCTTATTGAAATACTTGTAAAAATTATGTAACTGATATTTTCATAAGTAGTTTCTTGAGCAGCTGCCGGCATGCTGAAGGAAATGTTCTCGCCCTAAAAAGGGAGAATTTGATGCTGATGGAAACAGCGTGTGATGCTGATCTCATTCCTTTTGTAAGCGTATAAGTTTCGCGAGACTCGCTCCGCCATGTAATACGGCGAAATTCGCTGTGACATCTGGCGAAAATGTTTATCCCCACGCTATCGCATTCTTTTTATCTTGTAGAAAGATAAAATGGCTCCGAAAAGGTAGAAAATGCCTACACCGCATTTTATAGCTTTCCTCTATATGAATGCGTACCACGGCGCTTCGTGTCAGGATTACAGGGAAGTTATTGAAAAACAAAATATTAAATCTCATTGAGTAATACAAGGGTGGGTCAAAAAGTAATGCCATCTATTTTTTTCTCCTTTAATTGCCAAGAAAGTTGAATCCAATTTACATAGCTTGAAAACTACAACATTGACGATTAATTTGTCACTATTCAATATAATCTCCGTCATTTTCCACAGTTTTGGTCCACCTTTTAACTAGGGCATGTATTCCAGTGTGGTAAAGCACACGGTCTTGCTTCCTAAGCCATTGACGCACGGACGTTTTCACAGCCTCCTCATCTTCAACATGAATCCCACGATGAGCCTCCTTTAGTGGCCTGAACAGATGAAAGTCTGATGATGCCAGGTCAGGGCTGTAAGACTTGACATTCTAATTTCTCAATTTCTGCAGTGGTGTAACGGCTGGTGTGTGGTCTTCCATTGTCATGCAAAAGAAGAACATCCGCCATAGTTTTTGTTGGGCAAAATCAGCGAAGACGGCTTTCAGCTTTTTGAGAGTTCTGACGTATTGGACAGAATTTATTGTGCATCTCTGCTCCAAAAAATCAATCATAAGCACACCCTCTGCATCTCAAAACACTGTCGCCATAACTTTACCTGCCGACCGCTGAGTTTTGAATTGTTTTTCTTCGGTGACGTGTGATGCCATTCCATTGACTGCCTCTTTGATTCAGGTTCAAAAATATGAACCCACGTTTCGTCTCCAGTAACAATTTTTTCCAGAAACTCCTCTCCCTTGAAGCGCCACAAGTGTTCGGAGGCTATTGTTTTCCTTGTTTCTTTGTTTTGGGTGGTTAACATTCTTGGTACCCAACGTGAATAAACTTTTGAGTAACCCAGTTGTTGAATAATCGTCATCACACTGCCTTTACTGAGGGAGGTAATGCGACAGAATTCACCTGTTATTACCCGGCGATCACCACGAATGATATCATCGTCTCGCTGAATGTTGCATGGAGTCACTGCAGTCACCGGCCTGCCGCTTCGCTTTTCATCTGCCAATGGTGTTTGCCCTTCAGCTTCGTTACAGCGACGAACCCATCGTCTAACAGTGCTGACGTCCACCGCTGCATCAACATACACATTTTTTATTCTTTCTTGAATGCGAATTGGCGTTTCACCTTCCGCAGTCAAAAATTCAATCACAGAACGCTGTCTAATACCAATGTCGATGTCAGCCATTTTGCAAGAGGATGCAATGCTGCCACCTGTTGACTTAGGAAGTTACTACTGCAGGGGATTGGAGAAGAAGGTTTGCGGAATTGCGCCAAATTCAAAGTTTCCACATAACATATTTATGTAAGGAAAAAAATAGGAGGCACTACTTTTTGACCCACCCTCGTAGGACGTGTGTGTGTGTGTGTGTGTGTGTGTGTGTGTGTGTGTGTGTGTGTGTGTGTGTGTGTGTGTAGTGTTTAACGCCCGCTTTTACTACATACGGCACCGCAGGCGGTGACACTGATGATACATGAAATGAAGATGGAGAACCGGTGGAATGAGATGGCGGGGGAAACCGGAGGTCCCGGAGAAAACCCGCCCCAACGCCGTGTTGTCCACCACAAATCTCACTTTGCGGTCGCCTGGGATCGAACCCGGGCCGCCTTGGTGGGAGCCAAGCGGTCTAACAACTGAGCCACGGCGTGGCCACCCTCGTAGGACATTCATAACTATTATGTGTTTATGTTTTTCTCTGAACGCTGCTGGGTATGCGAGCAATCGGAGTTCTGCAGTGTTTTCATATTGCGTTCCTCTTAGTTGGTGTGTGGCAAGCCCCAAGTGAATCCATCTCTAATAAATACTATGACTTTGTGAGTTTGTAAAATTAAAAGTCTAGCTTGCAGAAATCTAAAATTGTCTTTATTTCCGTAGAAAGACAGTTTGTACAGCCCTTTACAGCAGGATGACGTAACATACACCAAATGGCTTCTCTCGTGGCTTCACACGTATACAAACAAAAGAATTCACTTTCAAATCACTACACGATTATCTTTTCTGAACTTGCAACTCAGTACAGTTGAAATGTGTTCTGGACTCCTGACTTCCGCGGGATGAGGTGTGGGGGAGAGGGGAAACGTACGGTTACGCAGCGAATGAGCAATACAGTCAACATTTAGCAATCACCTGCAGAAGGTCACGTAGCCTACTTGCGTAGCAAGATGCAGAACTAGTAAAGTAAGATTTACTAATCTTCTCACCATGTCTGAAGATCTTAAGAAATTTAAGGGAAGACGTATACAAATATTCAGGGTCTTACATAAATAGCCATAACATCCAAAGATTTCAAGTTAGAGAAGTGAAACTTAGTATACTCATTTAGGAAAATACAGTTAATATGCATAATTTTTTTCATAATTTTCCGTTGTTTACAACTAATGCTACATATTTTTTCTATATGCAGAGATATTTACAAACTTAAGCCCATTTTTTTTTTTCAAAATTCACATATGCAATCTTTCTGAAATTTGGTATGTTATTTTAAAACACACTAAAAATGAATTTTTTGGATTTATATTTCTTATTGAAGCTGTATAGAATTTAAAAAAATGTTAATCATATGCATCCTTTAAAAATTAAAATAATTTCATATATTTTGTATCATCACATTCCATATGGAGCTTAATCTTAAATTCTAGAACCAAAAAAATGTTCATTGTGGCATAAGAAAGCTGTGTGCTAAATGTCATCACTGTAGATGAGGTAGTTTGAGAGAAATATGGGTTGAAGTTGTAGAAAATGCAAGTTACGGGGAAAGGCAATTAAAAATACAATAAGTATTATTTAGTTTGCCTTTTAATTTTAAGTCAGAACTTCCCATATCCATAGTCTGGTCTTCTTCAGCCTTTCTTTTTTAAATTCCTCTTCTGTCTTGCTTCTTTCTGCATAAATTTCATAGCTCTTTCTGCACCAGCGATGCGAATGTTGTCGATACTCTATAAACACACCAGGTTGATACCCTAACTGATGCATAACTTTCTTTCTGCCAACATTCCCATCATTAAACACTATTGCAGCATCAAATGTAGCAATTTCCACCACTATGGAAGACACAAATGATGTTTTGGGACACCTTTTCTATATCAAACTGTTGAGGCTTTCATTTGGGTTTTGTGTCTCTCCATAGAGTCATTTGTTTAGCAAGTCTGGGTGTGCTAAGAATTGGTAGGTGGGCTTTATAGATTCCAAGACAGCTGATGGAAGACTATGTGTTGCTACTATGCAACATTAGGGCATTCAATTTTTTAAAGGTACATACAGACCACGTACAGTCATAATATTTTGGTGTTTGATAGCTAATACTATATACTATTTTACAAAATAATAAAAAAATTATATTTTTTGAACATTTTCTCGTACGTCCCCCCTAATGGTTGTGCATTCGGAAGGGCGTGAAATTATAAGTAGCGTTATAGATAAATGTGATAAAGAAGCTTTGAAAAAAACAATATTCATATCCAGTGTCACAAGGCACACAGCGGGCTGCCGCTTGTGTAATACAATACAATACTTTATTCGTCACATTACACTTACATAGTTGAGCATGCGCTCGTAAATTGGTGACTCGTCAAAATTTTACACCTAAACTTCAACATCAGAAATAAGTCTACAATATTTACAATACAATGTTACAAAGTATAATAAAGCAAGGGAATATTAATTATGTACAATATCTAGAGTATACAGTTTTCCTAAATTTGAACAGACACTAAGATAAAATTGAGATCACAGTGTATCATCCACGTATTCCTGAATTGAATAGTATGCTTTGTTGGTGAATAAACTTTTGGCTGTTTTCTTAAAAAGATTTTGATTTTGGATTTCCCTAACTGTTTGTGGCAATTTGAATCCCTATATATTGTTGCGTGTATTGGCTGAGCAAGATTTGGAAATTTCTGTAATCATTCTGTATCATTTACTTTCGATGCCTTGAGTCTGGGCACAGCTGTGTGTAAAAGTTGTATGGTTAAGCGTAAATTCTGCTGACGCAAAACATGTACTTTGGACTGGTGAATCATACATCCTGCTGGCTTAGGGAAATAATTCACAGGTGGCCTGCAACAGGCCTCAACTTGTTCTCCATGTTTTAAACAATGAATCACACATCCTGCTGATCAAGGGAAATAATGCTTAGTTGGTCAGTAACAGGTTTAAACAATTATGTAAACAATGATTGCACAATATGGTGCAAATTAACAGTTAGCGTGGGAATCGCTGAGTTAACTTTTTGGTAGGACCCCTATTTAAACTTGGTTGAGTTAGCTCCCGAGGGAGAGACTTCACAGAGATTTGAGAGGGGACTTGCTGATGGTCTGTGTAAGAATCAACAAGAGTTTATTTCAAAGTGCTACCACGAGTAGATCGCCAGCAGGGCGTACCAGATCGTACACCTTTTGACAGTCACACAAGGTTCATGCCACACAAACAACACATCGCTAAAGGTAAAGCTGCATATGTTATTATGTATTTAAATGTTACCAAAGCGCCCCTGATCTCTTCCAGATCCAGGGAGTGCCTTGTAGATATACTAGGTATCTTTGAAATATAGTTAATGAGTTCATTTTGACTTAGATGTTTCTTTCACTCTACCCTTGCAGTAGCTACACCTCCAGTTGCAGATTAGGTTTGTAAGTCTTTCACCCCCCTTACAATCCTGGTCCACAACAATATTGATAGCTAAGATAAAGGACTTGCCGGCACAGATAGGATTTCACGTTTGGAAGGTTCTAGTAATATCGTGATTGACAGAGAAAAGTTGGTTTCTTGTGTGTACTCGAAACCTCTGGAATTTATGAATGAGATATATAAGAATAAGACACGTTGTCCTGAGGTCTGTCTAATCTGGTATACAGACGGCTCTAAAACATACAATGAAGCTGCAGCTGCAATACATGGGAAGGCATGGTATCACGTCCATGTTCCTCTTGGAGGCAATGTTACTGTATGCAATTGCAACCTGCAGAATCTAAATACGAACTACAAAGAAACCAATATTTGG
Organism: Mantis religiosa; assembly: GCA_030765055.1. Lineage (NCBI taxonomy): Eukaryota > Metazoa > Arthropoda > Insecta > Mantodea > Mantidae > Mantis > Mantis religiosa. The sequence continues at coordinate 34,350,793 of CM060960.1, forward strand.
ATGTTTTCAACCGTCAGAGTGATTTAAAAGCAATTGCAGTAAATGAGATGACATTCAAGTTAGTCTGGGACTACTTAAGAAACCGTATTCAGATGCGAAAACACAAGGTCACTCTTGAGTTAGTACCTGGACATAAAGGAATTTTAAGCAATAAAACGTAGAAACCTTGGCAAAGAAAGAGCCTGCTCTAACCTTTACTGGCCTCAACCAGTATTTGGTATTCCTTTAAATCCTATTCAAAGAACCATTGCTTAGTGGATTCAAACTAAAGGGATACAAGCATAGAAAGAGAATGAACAACAAAATACCCTTTTTACTCACCGAAAATGTATAAGTACTTAATGTCTGATACGGAAATTCATTTAATGTCAGTAATCATAGACTTTCATTTATATAAATGGTCAACGTCAGCTAAAGTAATAGAGAAGCATTAAAAAGATAGTAAAATATTAAAGATTGTTTGAAACCACTGCTAGGCTGATGGACGTACGAGGGCTGTTCAATAAAGATCATAATTTTTTACGGTCATACTTTTTCGCACTAAAATTCATCTTATTATATTCTGTTAGCTTAATGTGAAACAAATTCGCCGTAGTAGTTTCATTGTTGGTACTCCTGGTTACCGTCTGTGAGAACCAGGCAAGTTCAGACATGTTCAGTATCGCCTACCGCTGCAATGGAGGTAATACGCGAGGAACAATATGCGGCTTTGAAATTCTGCTTTCATCTCAACATATCTTCAGTTGAGGCATATACAATAGTACAGAAGGCCTATGGAGATATGTTCTTCCCCACAGCACAGCTCGAAGGTGGTTTAAACAGTTTAAACAGGGGAGACAATCAATTTCAAGGAAGGTGGACACGGTGCTCCAATTAGTGCTTTTACGGAAGAAAATATCAACACTGCTGCTGCCATTTTGAGAGAGGATCGACAAATTACCTTAAGATCGCTTTCTGAAATACTCAACATATCATTGGGTGCCACCACACGTTGGTGACAGAAACATTACACAAGAGACGTGTTTGTGCGCGATGGGTTCCAAGAATGTTGATTCCCGAACAAAAGGTCATTCGCATGCAGGTCTGCATGCAGTTAAAGTTGATGTTAGAGGAAGATCCAGAGTTTCTTTGAAACGTAATCACTGCTGATGAAACTTGGCTACATCATTTTGATCCTGAGAGCAAACAGCAAAGCCCAGTATGGAAATCTCCTTCAAAACCAACACCCCCAAAAAATCAAAAGTGCTGCCTCTGCTGGAAAACATATGGTCATCTCATTCTTTGATATTCATGGAATTGTTTATCAACATGTTGTAGCTGCACACACATCAGTAACTGGACATTACTACAGTGATGTCCTGGAAACATTGCAAGTCCATATCAGGCGCAAAAGACTCCACTTCCGTGAAGGAGGCTGGATGCTGCACCACGATAATGCGCGGCCGCATATTGCCAATATTGTTGCTGAATATCTTGCAAAACTCGACGTGAAGTGCATCCCTCACCCTCCCTATGGTCCGGATTTAGCCCCATGTGCTTTCTTTGTATTCCCTAACTTGAAGAAACGCCTTCGTGGGAGGCATTATCCATCATCAGAAGCAGTGGTGAAGGCCGTGTAGGCGATTTTGAAGAATCTCTCAAAAAATGGTTTCCAGCATGTCTTTGAAGACTGGCAGAAACGCTGAGACAGGTGCATCGCATTCAGGGGAGACTATTTTGAGAAGGGTCATTAAAATTATGAGGATGAATAACGGTACGTTGTAACAAAAATTGTGATCATTCTTTATTGAACAACCCTCGTATTTTAAAAGTAGCGTCAGCCGCGCTGGTTAGCGTCACGCTATATTACTCCGCGTCTGGCAGGCAGAGAGAGCAGACCAGTGCAGCGTTGCGTATCGAAAAGCTACCGATAAATATGCAGTTTGTGGAAGTATTTATTTTATAATGAATAAATTAACAGTGTGATCGGCATATCTAAAATATTAGCAAGAGAGTTTTAGGCATTAAAATTTTATTAAAGTCATAAAAGTCTGTATCTTTTTTTCAATCCACCCACGCGTATCCTGAAGGTGAAAGCAAGCCCAGCAAGCCTAGGAGTAAAACTGATACAGGTGAGGCCTTCAAGATTCTTCTTGACGAGAGGATCGCACATAGGTATATACGGTATCATCTCAAAGCTGATAACCGGGCTGTTGATGCAACACTGCAGACTACGGAAACTTCTACACCCAATGGGAATTGTCAAAAAACAGTGTTTACATTATGTAATGGAAAGTACATGACTGCCTCTCTTAATACAAAGATCTGCGTTGGAACTACTGGCCAGATAAACAGAAATTATCTTACCTGAAGTTTTTAGAAGCGAGTAACGATATTTCTTTTCCTGTCCCAAAGTTTTAAACGTCCTAGACTCATTTTAAAAGGCTGCACAGTGTGTCACGCCCCCTATTAGCTATTTGTAACTGTGTTCTCTCCTTGGTTGTAACCTTATTGAAACTATATCCCAGAGCACACCCTTATTAGGAAAGGAAGACCTTCTTTTGTCTATTAATATTAATCTGTGCATCTGATGTTAATTCTTCCATGCTTTGTTTAGTATGTTTTGAATTACTAGTGCTGTTTTCAAGATTGGAAGAAGCAATAATTTTGTTGTTAGAAAATGTCATGGGAACCAGTATAAACAGTTTAAGTAATTCTGATTACATAATAAAAGAATTACAACCCCTAAAATGCAAAAACTGTAGTAACACATGACAATATATTGACTTCGTCAAACCTAACCTCAAATATTGACGAAGAATATGAACTGAAAATTAGTTCTTCAAAGGAAAAAAATGGTTTCTTCATTGTGTAATAGCAGTGATGATAATTTAACTAAAGTAAATAATGATATTAGACCAACAGGTTTACAGTTAGTAGATATATAAACTTAGTACAATGTAAATTTTGTGAAAATGAAAATTGTTGGCGTATCAAAGGACAACAAGAAACGAAATGGATTATTAGGTACATTATCACTCAGTTGGCAAAAGTGTAATAAAGAATATATATTTGAAACATCCAGAACTATTGAAAGTGGTACAGAAGTAAATGTAAGGTTTGCTTATGGCTTGAGAAGCATTGGCAAGGGAGTTGAGGAAGGTAAGACATTAGCTGCTGTTCCCAATTTACCAGCCTCCACCACCAAATTTAACAAAATAATTAATAATACTGTCACTGCAACAGGCATAAAAGTTTCGGCACAAATAGGAAAACAGTCTGCGGATAAAGTTTCATGGTAATAATGAGCCTTGCTAAGCAGTTAATGATAGCGAGGCTGTTGTAAACAAGCGCCGGCAAGCAGAGATAACTGAGGTAAAGGACTGGCCGGCATAGATTAAGTTACGCTTCTAGAATGTGATAGAACATTTGGTTTCTTTAGATTGTTCGGGTTCTGGCTTATTGTAGAACAATCTAGAGTTACGAATTAGGTATTTAAGGACGTAACGGCTCGCAAAGTTAGTTGTTGTAAAACAGTGAGTTGTAAACAGAGTAAGCAGAGAACAGCTGAGAGTGTTGTTGAAAAGACAGCTCTGTTGTTGTAACGAGAGCTAATCTGCTGTCACTGTTGTTATTGTCATCGACCTTGGAAAATTGTGTTGTTATGTGATGTAATGTTGTTACGTGAGAATTGAACAGTGTATCTCTACGGAAATAAAGAAGATTTTTAATTTCTGCAACTCGGCCTTTTAATTCTACAAAATTAAAGGTCCGAGTTGCAGAAATTCTAAATGTTCTTTATTTTCGTAGAAATGCACTCTGTTCAATTCTTAGTTAACAGCATTACGTCACATACACAATCACAATCTACCAAGGTCGATGACCACAACAACATCGTTCTGATTACATCTGTTTACAACATCTCTTTACTACTGACTGTTTACGACTGCCTCTTGGCGTCGTCGCTTCCTTAAATAGCTCATTGATAATTCGAGAATGTTCTGTAACAATCACTAGATATTTTTGGAATAAACAAGACATCGAATGTTCTGTCACTAGACGAAACCCGAACCTTTCAGAAGAGTAACTTAATCTGTGCCGGAAAGTCCTTTATCTCCGGCTACCTTTATCTGCAGGCTCTTTGTGTACACAAGCCGCGCTTATCTCTCTGCACCGAACCTTATTTACGCGTCGCCGCGACATGCAGCAAGTGACCATGGAGTCTAGGAAGAAGAGAAGGGGTTCAAAATGAAAGAGGAACGATGCTGATGATGAAAAAGATGCATAATATAGATCTGGGGAAACTCTATGTAGTTCCAACATAGCAAAACTTAAATACTATTTTTCTCTGTTTTAATTATTCTTTTTTTAAACTTTGGGTGTGCTCATCTATAAAACTATTTCAGCTACAAGTCTACATGTTTCTGGAATTAAAGCAATAATTAAACTGTTTTTAAAGGTACTTGTAGAAAGATATGTGAACATTTGAAACTGAAAAAATAAATATTGAATATTTTAGAAGTAAATTCAAGTCATTTATTTAAAAAAGTCACATATCCTTTATTAAAACTCCAAAATAAGATCTATTATCTTTAATGAATTGTGAAAACATTGTAAAATAACAAGTAAAAGTTTCAAATTGATGCATTAAGTGGTTCTTGAGCTAAGCACACCAGAAAACCTTCATTTTAACATTGGTGAAATACGCTATTCCGGCTACCCTTAATTTTATTGTGAAAAGAAGGCTTTTGTTTTATAAATATTTGTAAATATTTTGCCTTGATGTTCGCTTCAAGAGCTAACATTATAACTTGGCACACCTTTATAAATACGTGAGAAATTGTAAACTTTTTTTACATAATTGGATCATAACCTCACCAATAAAACAAAGTTACATTTTCAGTGCAAAGAAAGTTTTACCGTGATGTTTGTATTGACAAGTACAGGTCATTGCTCTTCAAGGCGGCGAGAGTGAAATTTGGCATCGTAAACGCGTTTGTCTGGTTTATGTTTTAGCTATTTTGTTTTGGTAATGTTGCTGAAACTTTTGACCTTGCCAAGTTGGTTTTATAAAGTAGACATAACATGTTTTTGGAGCTGGAAGTGTTCTTGGGATGTGACATTGCTTCTTCAGCTGTTTTCTCTTTTAAATAAAGGAAATAACTGTATTCAATCCAAAAAAAATTGATTCCGAAATAACATCGAAATACATGTTTTAAATACGTAAAATATGAAGCTATTAACAGCGAAGCAAACGTATACAAATATAACAATTTGTAGCTTAAAACTTCACTTATCTTATAAGAAATTATAACAAATCTTATAAAGGAAATTAATTGTTCTTTCACACTAGCCGTGTGTAGGACGCACTATGAAAGGGTAGAGCCAGACTGAAAAACTCAATGCCATAGCCGGGATTTGAATCACGGTTCTTCTGGTCTCCGTCCAGCCGCTCTAAACCATTAAGCTTCTATAGCCAACGTGCCAATATGACATTAAATTCTCCAACTGACTTGTGTTTTTCCCGTTAAACCACTAGGAGTTCTCTTAAACACATGAGACATCTACCTTAATGGCGACTTACTATACTGTAAGTACTTTAAGGCCCGGGCTTTATAGTTAACCACTATTAGGTCAATTAATGAAAATTAATTGTTCTTTCACACTAGCCGTGTGTAGGACGCACTATGAAAGGATAGAGCCAGACTGAAAAATTCAATGCCATAGCCGGGATTTGAACCACGGATCCTCCGTTTTCCGTCCAGGCGCTCTAACCATTCGAGCCACCATGGCCAACGTGCCAACATGACATTAAATTCTCCAACTGACTCGTGTTTCTCCCAGTAAACCACTAGGAGTTCTCATAAACACATGAGACAACTACCTTAATGGCAACTTACTATGCTGTAAGTACTTTAATATTGCTTTAATTAATGGTTTTAATAAAGACTTTATAAATAAAAGAATGAAAAATTCAAATATCCAAAAAAAAAACTCTTAATGATATTTCTACCCTTAGAAAAATTAAAGATGATTATAATTTTAAAAAATTTACTTGCCATCCTTGGGTTAATAAACATTTTCAAAATTCTTTTAAATAATTTGGTATAACTTTAGTTCCTCAAAATAAATATAGTATTAAAATGCATTGCATTTCTCTATAAAGGATAAAATTTCTAATAATAAAAAATATGATATTTATCAATTTAATGGTTTCGATTGTGAAAGACAAAACGTAATTTAGAAACCAGAACGAAAGAACATTTTCGTAACATTAAATATAAACAAACTGATAAATTGGCCGTAGCAGATCATTTTTGGTAATTTAACCATGAAATAAATCCAGAAGTTGAATTATTAAAACAATTAAATGGTCCGGTAGATTTAATGGTGTGGGAAAATATATTCATTTTAAAACACAAACATCGCGTAATGAATTTTAAAATACCGACAGTCGATTCTGTTTTTAAATTTGTTTCATTTTCAGATGTTGGTAGTACTAACAAGAACATATCAACATCTAGCGTTCGTAACCATGGTGACAGTTTTGTTTCCGGCTGAAGATGTGCAAAAGTTTTACATGAAATCACGATCCCAGACAATTTATAAGAAAATCATCATTTCTTATAAGATAAGTGAAATTTTAAGTTACAAATTGTTATATTTGTATATATTTGTTTGCTTCACTGTTAATACGATAGCTTCATATTTTACGTATTTATATGAGTTTGTTTTCTCATTGTTTTGACGTTTTTCTTAAAATAACATTTTCTACCATAAATGACCTTTCTACATAAACTATTAAAGCCTCGTAAATTAATTTTTAGGATGATGAAAATGTCACTTTAAGTGCTATTGATCCTACTGTTGCACTTTGTTTAGTTCTTAAAAATAATTACTTATAAAATTTAATCAAAAGATAAGATTATTACTGTCTTATGTAATAAACAAATCATTATGTAATCATAATACCAAGAGGGATGTCCCTGCTATGACCTGGGAGGTTTGTATCAAAAAATCCTGGGTTCAGTTCCCAGCGACCTCTCTATCTATGTTTTTCACCCTTTACCAGGGTCAGTAGGCGAATTTTTCGGTGGTTCCTTTCCTACCACTGTTTTCTTCTCCATCATTTCCTTCACCATCATCTGTTTCATGGATGAAGAGCCCAGCGACGGTAATCAGCACGTTGTGGCTGGGCGGTATATATGTATTTTTTGAAGGTTTCTCCATGGCGTCGATCTGACGGCTCATGGACGCACCCTCCAGTCCTGAGGGAAATGTCAAGGTTTTGAGGCTTGTAAGCGGATTTGAATGGCGTTGAATCGTCCAGTGTAGAAGCGTTAGGGACCACGTTCACACTTGCCCACTTTCTCTCATCCTCCAGGACACTTCCTCATCTTTCCCTCCAGAGGTCATGTTCGAGCCACAAAGGGCCAAATAGACCTGTATGTGATTCTCTGCCCCAGTTTTGGGAGACCTTTCCATATATGTACCTTTATTTTTACCTGCAACTACATAGGGAGGCTAATGAAGGGAACACGAGGTTTAACCGAAGGCCCTCTTTTGTTCTTCTGTTTGCCTGCTGTCCAAGGAGCCTCTATTCTCCCAGCACTATGTCACCGTGAAGTCTGACCTCCCACTGACGGAGGGAGAAAATCGTAACCCATGGTGTAACATCCCCAAGCAAGCCAGAGCCTGCCAACCCGAATGCCGTCCTCACGCTCACGTATGCAAGGTAGAGGTCGGCGAACACCCAACCGATACGTGGAGGAGATATGGTCAGATTCACAGCAACCCCAGCCGGAAATTTGGCTTTCTAGACTGCTGAGTGTACATCGTTCCTATACCCGGGATTTAAAATCTGCAGCCACCAGGGGTGGGATCAATCCCGGGCGCATTCCGTGACAGGGAACCAAAGCACAACTCTATAGCCTACTACGCCACGGCGCAGCAGAGAAGAATATTAGTGCGGATCACAAATTGGCATGCTTGATCTAGATCCACAAACATTTCATTAACAGTGGCGGGATAAGACGTTTTATGTCCCTTTAAGTCAGTGGACTATTTTAAACGGTTAACCATTACGAGAAGTTGAAAAGGAACATGGAAGGGTACCATATTGAAACGAAGGACTCGCAATTTGACTCGCATGTCTTCAAAGACATGCTGGAAACCATTTTTGAGAGATCCTTCAAAATCACCTCCGCAGCCTTCACCACTGCCTCTGATGATGGATAATGCCTCCCACGAAGGCGTTTCTTCAAGTTAGGGAATAGAAAAAGTCACATGGGGCTAAATCCGGACTATAGGGAGGGTGAGGGCTGCACTTGACGTTGATTTTTGCAAGATATTCAACATCAACAATGGCAATATGCGGCCGCGCATTATCGTGGTTCAGCATCCAGCATGCTTCACGGAAATGTGTTCTTTTGCGCCTGATATGGACTTGTAATGTTTTCAGGACATCCCTGTGGTATTGCCCAGTTACTGATGTGTGTGCAGGTACAACATGCTGATAAACGATTCCATGAATATCAAAGAATGAGATGACCATAACTAGCCCAGCAGAAGCAACCACTTTTGCTTCTTTAGGGGTTGGTGATGAAGGAGATGTCCACACTGAGCTTTTCTGTTTGCTCTCAGGATCAAAATGATGTAGCCAAGTTTCATCAGCAGTGATTACGTTTGAAAGAAACTCCGGATCTTCCTCTAACATCAACTTTAGCTGCATGTTACCTCCATTGCAGCGGTAGGCGATACTGAACATGTCTGAACTTGCCTGGTTCTCACAGGCGGGAAACAGGAGTACCAACAATGAAACTACTACGGCGTTTTTGCTTCACATTAAGCTAACAGAATATAATAAGATTGAATTTTATTGCAAAAATTATATATGTTCTTTATTGAACAGCCCTCGTAGTCTCACGCTAATAAAGTGTTAATTTTACCGATTGTTTACTACGGAATATAAAGTATATAAATTTCTTCTACACAGATATATGTGCACATTACCCAACAAACGAATTTTATCATATGCAAGGCTGCACCGGACGTCACAAATCTATTGCAGTAACAAATATACACTGTAAAACAAGGCAAATAAAAATGAAATATTACTGCAATCGAATCGTGTTTGTTATGGACAATAAGCAGTAACAGCAGAGTTGAAGGTAAATCTACTTCATATAGAAATAGTAAATATTATTATTACCTAATAAATCCTTCTGTTAGAAAATGTACACTCCGTTGCCAAAAAAAAAAAAATCGTGTATCCTCATAGGACCCAGCGGAATGACTCAGGACGTTTCGTCTGTGGCCCACATTCGGCAGGCCCGCGTTCGATTCCCATGGCCAACCTACCTGGGGCTTTTCCCGGGTCGTTACGCGAGTGCTGGGTAGATCAATTACATCCCCGAATTTCCTGTTCCTCCATTTCATTTCCATTATCATTTCACATCATCTCTCATCTGGTAGTCTCTTTCAGGGTAGAGGTGTCGGCGAGTGTCTCGGCGGTGCATGGCAGGTTTATATGCTCTGAGGTAAACTACTTCCTCGTCCGGTAGGTCGGTTGCTGCTCGCCGCTGTTCTGCTGGGACCATTTCGTGACCGTCAGGGCTCGGATCGCCAGCCTGGGAGCATTAGGGCTCGGCTGCTGGGCTCGTTGCCGTCCCGCTGTAGGGGAGTGTGTTCGTTGTCCTGGCCTGTCTGGGGATGTCTCTATCCAAGTAAACTGTAGGGACCCTGTCCTCTCTACTGTCGTGGTTCCTTGGTACTGTGGGTGCGTAGAATTAGAAGGCCGAGTTGCAGAAATTAAAAATATCCTTTATTTCCGTAGCAATACACTGTTCAATTCTCACGTAACAACATTACGTCACATATACACAATCTTCCAAGGTCGATGACAATAACAAACCGTGACAGCTGATTACATTAGCTCTCGTTACAAAAACACAGCTCACTCTGTTTACTACTGTCCTGCTGGCGTTTCACAATCCCTTATATATCACATTCAGACTGTTCTGTCAATCACTATATGTTTCTGGAAAACAAGGCATCTAATGACGTAATTCGAACACCCTATCACCTTCGAGAAACGTAACTTAATCTATGCCGGCGAGACCTTTGTCTCAGTTATCTTGCTTGCCGGCGCTATCTGTTTACACTAAACGCGCTATCGTCAACTGCTTAGCAAGGCTCATTATTACCATGAAACTTTATCCGTCGACTGTTTCCTTATTTGTGCCGAAACGTTTATGCCTGTTGCCATGACAATATTATTAATGGTTTTAATAAAGACTTTATACAAAAGAAGATTGAAAATTTAAATATAAAAAAACTGTTAATGATGTTTCTACTCTTAAAAATAAATGATTATATTTTTAACAAAATTACTTACCATGCTTGGTTTAATAAACAATTTCAAAAAGTTTTTAAAGAGTTTGGTATAACTTTGGTTCCTCAAAACAAATACAGTATTAAAAGTTAACTAAATTTCTCTTAAAAAGATGAAATTTCTAATAGTAAAAAATCTGGTATTTGTCAATTTGATTGTTTAGATTATGATCGGTTTACATTGTTAAAACTAAAAGTAATTCAGAAACCAGAAAGAAAGAACATTTTCGTAACATTAAATATAAACAAACTGATAAATCAGCCATTTACACAGATGGCTCTCGGATAGCTGAAGGGCTTAGTAAAAATGCTAAAGTACGAGGGCCGTTCAAAAAGTAACTTCCGGTTGATTGCAGAAAATTCACCAAGTTAAATAAAAATATTTTAATATATACATCTTACAACTACATCTTTGCACTATTTTTCTACATAGTCTCCATAACGATTGAGACACTTATCGTATCTGTTCACAAGCTTTGAAATTCCTTCTGCATAAAAATCACCCGCTTGTGCCTGGAGCCAGCCTGTGACCGCATCTTTGAGCTCTTCGTCGTCATCAGCTCTTCATCCCATTCACGGACCACTCCTTCACTCATAACTCTTGGTCCGTACACGGCACAAAGCTCACGATGAATAGCTGCTGCAGAATATCCTTTGGCTGTAAAAAACCTTATAACAGCACGCACTTCACATTTGGCGGGGTTTTCTATTGCAGCACACATTTCAAACGGCTACAAACACTAAACTAGCGCAGATACCACGTTCACTCGACCACAGCTTGATGCCGACTGACCTACTGAGTGCGTGAATGCACAGATGGCGTCGCTACTTCCCCCACTACCCGCACTGTGACCGATCGGAGGTTACTTTCTGAACGGCCCTCGTAGGATGTGCGTTTGTGGTATTCTCTCGCTCCATAGAATGCCATTCTTCCATGTTCAGACTTGCCAAGGAGTGTTCAGTTTTTCAAGCTGAATTATTAGCAATCCGTGAAGCAGTGAAATGGTCCAACAACTTACAATGTACCGCTCGCCTTTACAGTGACTGACAAGCAGCAATTGCAGCTTTGAAAGATACAAAAACAGTAGTCCTATTGCAACTGAAATAAGAAGTCAATTATTATGTAGTTCTCATCTGTGTATTAAATGGGTCAGAGGACACGTAGGGATTGCCGGAAATGAACGTGCAGATGAGCTTACAAAGAGAGCTGGGACTTCAGATCTTCCAGAGACATACACTCTATGCCCCATTTCTTATGTGAGGCAAACATTAAAGGAGATTATCATCAACGACTGGAATGAATACTGGTTAAAAAGTGATTGTGGTGCTTTGACTAAGGATTTATATTTCTCAGCGGTTTCTGACAGACATAAATGTAAATTCGTTAATCCTAACTATGTTCTTACTCAATTCTTAACCGGACATGGCAAATTTTCAGCTTACTTATTTCGATTCAAAATCAAATCCACATCTGATTGTATTTGTGGAAATCATGTTCAAGATGTCCTTCAAATTTTATTTGATTGTCCATTTTTCTGTTTTGAAACATACGAACTTGAATTATTGCTTCAATCCTTAGGTTACACTTTCTCAAAACCACTTACACATATTCTGACGAATTACAAAACTTATCAATATTTCATGACTTTCTTAAACAAAATATTTCTTAAGCTAAATGATTCATCTTGATGTTTACTGTTTGTCAGCTTGATATTGAATTTGTTATGTTTTTGTAAGTTGTATTACATTCATAAATTTGTAAACTATATTCCTAATATATTTTTGGGGTAAAATAGGAATAAAGAAATTGGATAATAAATAAATAAATCGGCCGTAGGAGATCATTTTGGTCATTTAACCATAATATAAATCCTGAATTTAAATTATTAAAACAATTAAATGTTCCGATGTATTTAATGGTTTGGGAAAAGATATTTATTTTAAAAAATAAACATCGAGTAATGAATTTTGGAATACAAGCAGTTGATTAGTTTGTTTCGTTTTCAGATTTTGGTAATACTGAAAAATCATAACACTGTAGTAACTTCTCTAACGACGAATTTGTTTTCTCCTGTGCTTTCTTTGACTGATGATGCGGACAAGAGTTTGTGAAATCGGTTTCAATTATAAAGAAGAATTAACATAATTTTCTTAAGATAAGTGAAGTTTTTGTTACAAATTATTGTATTTGTATAATCTTTAGATTAATTAAACAAAATCAGTTATTGTAGCAAAATATAAATATCGATTGTCAGCAAAATTAGAATACAGTCATTGTTTTAAACCGTTGACAGTGCCATTTTACAAGATGTATTTAATTTTAAATATATTTTATTATTTTTATTTTATTATTTCAACTGAACGATCGCCTGTATTTATTTCACTGATGTCAACTCCTCTTTAAACGGGACATAAATTCCGTTCGTCACATGGACACATGCTAATCAATTAAAACCTCTAAAGCCACTTGCATCAAATCAGTATGACACAAAGGCTGATGAATTGCTGATGTTTATCCAATTTATCGTCGCCCCCAAAAACGCTATCAAAGTATCGAGTCATATGCTAAAAACGCAGTAAACAGTTCTCCATTAAACCAAAACAAGCAAAATCAAATGCTGTGGATAGCTGGGAATTAGTTCATATATTATTATTATTATTATTATTATTATTATTATTATTATTATTATTATTATTATTATTATTATTATTATTATTATTATTATTATTATTGGCCCTCATGACATGACGTGGTGGGGCGAGGTTAACTCGAAGGTCTAGGTTGCCATATGTGCAGTGTTGTCACCAACCAACAAACACTTTTTGTTTGAAGTGGGCAGCTTTTATTCTCTTACAAAGTTCGAACTTATTAGGCCGTTTTTTTTATAGTCCTTTAACTTTTCAAGTCATATCGGACGATGAATGGAATAGGTGAAGTGATGCTCCAATGGGTCCAGGGACCATGGAGCTTAGAGTTACCCGACATTCGTCTTTAAGGATAAGGGAAACCCGCGGAAAAAGCTTATCCAGGTAACTCACCCTGACCGAGATTCGAACTCGGGACCTCTTGAACGTGAGGCAGACATGCTACCACCACGCTACCCAGGCGGGTGTCAGACTGTAGTGTGGTGTTAGTTACTGTATTCGGAAAAGGGCGTAAAGTTAAAGTTAGTTGCCCGTATTGCTAAAGCTATAGTTAGTGGGTTTTAGTTTCATGTATTCTACGAGGGCTGTTCAATAATTAACTGTCATAATTTTTTTACGGTCGTACTTTTTTGCAGTAAAATTCAATCTTATTATATTCTTTTAGCTTAATGTGAAACAACCACGCCGTAGTAGTTTCATTGTTGGTACTCCTGGTTCCCGCCTGTAAGAACCAGGCAAGTTCAGTATCGCCTACCGCTGCAATGGAGGTAACATGCAGTTAAAGTTGATGTTAGAGGAAGATCCGGAGTTTCTTTCAAACGTAATCACTGCTGATGATACTTGGCTACATCATTTTGATCCTCAGAGCAAACAGCAAAGCTCAGTGTGGAAATCTGCTTCATCACCAACCCCCAAAATATAAAAAGTGTTTGCTTCTGCTGGGAAAGTTAAGTTCATTTCATTTTTTGATATTCATGGAATGGTTTATCAGCATGTTGTACCTGCACACACATCAGTAACTGGACAATACCACAGGGAGTACAACTACTACTACCACTACTACTACCCCTACTACTACCACTACTACTACCACTACTACTACCACTACTACTTGATGATAAATGTGCCTATTGTCCCGAGAAGGATACAACAGAACATACATTTTTCCACTGCGAACAATGGAGTATCTATAGAAATGACGCTATTCATAGACTTGGACTAGTTTTAACTATTATTAACATCCAAGATATCTTGCTACGAACTCCAAATTCTTGGAGCATTGTAAAGAGGTTAGCAAAAATTATTATACAAACCAAAGAGTGTGACGAAAGGAATTAGTGACCATCTGAAAGCTGCCATTTTGAAGTTATGCTAGCACCAGCAGTCCCAAAATGGTATGCAGAGCATGCAGTGGTTTTTTTAGTTGGCGAAAATCCAACTCGCAAGTTTGCGTCTTTGTAAAAGAAAAAAAAAACTACTACTACTACCACTACTACCATTACTACTACCACTACTTCTACCACTACCACTACTACCACTAATACCACTAGTACTACTACTACCACCACTACTACCACCACCACTACTACTACATTGCAAGTCCATATCAGGCGCAAAAGACCACATTTCCGTGAAGCAGGCTGGATGCTGCACCACGATAATGCTCGGCCGCATATTGCCAATGAATATCTTGAAAAAATCAACGTGACGTTCATCCCTCACCCTCCCTATAGTCCGGATTTAGCCTCTTGTGACTTTTTTCTATTCCCTAACTTGAAGAAACGCCTTCGTGGGAGGCATTAGCCATCATCAGAAGCAGTGGTGAAGGCTGTGGAGGCGATTTTGAAGGATCTCTCAAATAATGTCTTTGAAGACTGGCAGAAACGCTTAGAAAAATGCATCACATTCCGGGGAGATTCGTTTGAGGAGGACAATCAAAACTACGAGGATGAGTAAAGGTACGTCCGATATAATGTGATCATTGGAAGCTATATATAGTGTCTGCCCACCACAAGAAGGTTGGCGCAGAATGAAGGGTAGAGGAGCTTCAATGTTTCTTCTGCTCTGTTAATGGATCTGTTCACTACGAAATGAGTGTTTGAGAGTGCATATGAGTCACTCATTCTGCCAGATCTACCGCCCATATCAGTAACTGCAGTGATAAGTACTTTGCATGGGTGAATTATGTGACAACACTGTGTATTTTACACGAGTTTAGCATCCGGAAAGCGAGCATAAACATAGCAAAGCTGATTACATTACACGTTCCTCTGTCCTGCCTTCTTGTGTTGGGCAGACTGTACACTTGTAAAGCACAGCATCAAACATGATTTAGTCAATAATTTTAGTTATATTTATATTGTTGTAAGTTTATTGTAACTATATATAAGGAGTATACTGCAAATGTTTGTAGTTTTTTTTTAATTTACGTCCTACATAATTAAGTTATATCGGACGAGGAATAAAATAGATGAAATGATGTTCAAATGAACCCAAGGCCCATAGAGCTTAGAGTTACCCGACATTCCTCCCTCAGGATAAAGGAAAACACCGGAAAATCTTATACAGATAACGCATCCTGACCGAGTTTCGAACTAGGGACCTCTTGAAAGTGAAGCAGACAGTCTACCACCACGCTAATATCTGCAGTAGTGAATCACTATAATGTAATGAACATTACATCAGTACTGCATTTGGAAACTAATAATTTTAGTTATTAAGTGTAGATAATATGTTTTCAGTTTGGTTAGTAATACTATCTACGATAGTACCTCGTGTTTATTCCCTCAACAGCACGGGATAGGTTTGCTGTGAGGAGTAAAGCAAAGCGGAGAGTCCTGGCGTTAACGAAAGATAGGTCGCTCTCATTAAATTAATAATTCTTTTTATTGAGGATTAAATATTTATCCTTGTATTCATTGTTAATTTTAACGTTTAACTGACTTTGAATATCTTCTGCAAGGCTACTGACCCCAGACTACATAAGCTAATATATTAGGAATTAAAGTTTGAACACGTAGAAGCAAAACAGATGGTCTGTACTGAGAGGCGTTGTTCTATTTGTGGCGTAGATGTGACCTGTAGAAAACATCAGATAGTAAACTATACAGGGAAATAAATGAATATCGGGTTTTTAACTCTTTATAAAACTTACAGCTATAAATGATATGTTAAAGAAAAAGCAACTCAGTTTTGTTTGTTGGCACCAGTGCGCATGTGCTTGCAATGTTTCTGCCGCAATCCGCTAGACAGCGGTAGTAGTAAAGATGGCGACTAGTAAACAGAAAGCGTTTTGTGTTTTGGAGTTTGCAAAGACAGAATCTGTAGTTACTGCGTAACGTGCGTTCCACATTAAGTTCGGTTTTGACCCTCCTAGTGATAATAACATTTGTACATGGTATCATCAGTTTGAAGATACCGGCTGCCTTTGTAAAGGGAAGAGCACGGGACGACCAAGAGTAAGTGAAGAAACTGTTGAGCGAGTGAGAGAGTCGTTCAGTCGTAGCCCAAAGAAATCCGTCGTGAGTTACAATTTCCTGTGTGGACTGTTTGGAAATTTGTAAGAAAACGCTTACGGCTACGTCCTTACCGTTTACAGTTATTACAGGCTCTAAAGCCAACAGACCACGGATTACGTGCCAACTTCGCAAACGACATGTTGTTTCATGAGGATGACGATTTTATGGACCGTGTTGTCTTCAGTGATGAATCGACCTTTCACCTTAGTGGACATGTTAACACTCATAATGTGCGCATCTGGGGCTCAGAAAATCCTCACGAGATGGTACAAATGCAGTGAGATTGCTCTAAGGTGAATGTTTTTTGTGCCGTATCCCAGCGAAAAGTTTATGGGTCTTTCTTTTTTTGGTGAAGTTACTGTAACTGGCACTTCTTATCTTGATACACTAGAGCAATGGGTCTTCCCTCAGTTAGAAGAAAATGAGTCAGAGAACTTCATTTTCCAGCAAGATGGTGCACCACCTCACTGGCATAACGAAGTACTCGATTGGTTGAACGTCACTGTACCCGAGCGCTGGATAGGCCACAAGGGTCCCAATGACAGGGCTTACTATACATGGCCTCCACGTTCTCCTGACCTAACGCCATGCTATTTTTACCTTTGGAGCTTCGTGGTGATCGTGTGTACGTGCCTCCGCTGCCAGCTGACCTCCCTGAATTAAGAAACCGGATTGAAGCAGCTGTTGCTACAATTACTGAAGACACACTTATCAACGTTTGGGAAGAACTCAGCAATAGACTTGATGTGTGCCGTGTGATAAAGGGTAGTCACATTGAACATTTATAACGTTCTTGGTTAAACAGGTTGAGTTGCTTTTTCATTTGACAGATCACTTATAACTGTAAGTTGAATGTAATAAATACTATAAGGAGTTAAAACTACCATAACTATTTATATACATCCTGTATTTGTTCTGCGAAAACTGTTAGACATAAAACTGAAATGGATAATTATATTTCCCCTTCCTATGGTGCATCTCGCTTTGCATTAACTATTAAAGATCACGTAGTGGAGCTTCATAGAACTCCAGTAGTAATCTTTGGATTTTATTTTCCACAAAGCTGGATGAAACCTGCAAATCTCACTAAATTCAATTACTAACTCTTTTTTTCTTCGCATGACGAATGTTGGGCATCTCTTAACCTTTATAACACATCTAAGGCTTACCCTAGCATCAAGTGATCTGTACACGTCACTCCACGGATTACGATGGCGCGTGGCGATGCACACTAATAAGACATTTTCCGAGCTATTCCAGACACGCCGCGATTTTCCTCAGTAAAGAACATACTTATACCTCATCTATCATCACTGTTGCAAAATCGCAACAAATTGAGAAGGTTCATAATTTTCATGAATTGAAAATACTTACGTTGAAGATATATTCTATCCACTAATATTAAAAGCGTTACAGTGCCCGCCTCGGTAGCGCAGATGCTAGCGTTTCTACTTCTATAAAGAGGTTCGAGTTCGAATCTTGGTCAGGATACGTTACCTGAATAAGGCTTTTTCCGGGGTTTTCCCTTATCCTGAAGGCGAATGTCGGTTAACTCTGAGCTCAATTGAGTATCATTTAACCCATTCCATTCGTCTCCCGGTATAGCTTAACTTGGAGGACCTAAAAAAAAACTCTAGTTATTTAAAGATATACTAAACTGTCAGGAATTTCCAAACTCCGGCACGACGTATCCGGTCTCGAAGCCGGCTTGATGGGTTGTTTCAAGACCACGGCAGGTGGGATGCCGATTGTACGAGGCATGTTTTTTAAGTCAGTACCGTTTTGCGATTCCGCCGTCGCAGCGCTACGGTCGGCGTTCCGCGCATGCGTGCTGGTTACCTACATCTCTTGTCTACGCACTGCCGCCATTACAGTCTGATCCTTCATTGTATACGTTGGTTACTGAGTGTTTAAGATGCCTCCGACAATCGTGAGTCCCACCGATAGCGAAGTACGGGCTGTTATACGATTTCTTAGTGCTAAAGGCGTAAAACCGATCAGTATTCATCGTGAGATCTGTGAAGTTTACGGACAAAACATTATGAGTGATGGAATGCTAAGGAAATGGGTGAGAGCATTTAAAGATGGCCGCACAAATGTGCATGATGAAGAACGGAGTGGGCGTCCTTCGGTCGTTACTGAAGATTTGGTGCAGAAAGTGGACGAAAAGGTGAGAGAAAACAGACGCTTTACAATTTCATCATTGTGCGACTATTTTCCTCAATATTCTCGTAGTGTTTTGTATCGCATTGGGACCGAGAACTTGAAGTACCGGAAATTGTGTTCACGTTGGGTTCCGAAAATGTTGGCTGATTTACACAAAACCCAACTTTTAGGCAGTGCATTGACTTTCCTTGAGCGGTGCCACAATGAACGTGAAGATTTTTTAGACCAAATTGTCGCTGGTGGTGAAACATGGGTGGCCTTCGTCACACCAGAATCGAAACAACAAGCCATGGAATGGTGACATTCTTCATCACCCACAAAAGTGAAGTTTAAGCAAACAATTTCTGCCCGGAAAATAATGTACACTTTTTTCTGGGACAGAAAAGGAGTATTGCTAGTGGAGTTTCTGCCTCGTAATGAGACAATCAATGCAGCGTCTTATTGTGAGACATTGAACAATCTGCGCAGCGCAATCCAGAACAAAGGACGTGGCAAGTTGAGTAAGGGTATCGTTTTGCTGCATGACAATGCCCGTCCACATGTGGCTAATCGGACCAAAGATCTCATCAAATCTTTTCAATGGGAAACTCTAGATCATCCTCCATTAAGCCCTGATCTGATGCCCAGCGACTACCATTTGTTCCTGCACTTGAAGAAACATCTGGGCGGTCAGCGTCTTCAAGACGA
Organism: Mantis religiosa; assembly: GCA_030765055.1. Lineage (NCBI taxonomy): Eukaryota > Metazoa > Arthropoda > Insecta > Mantodea > Mantidae > Mantis > Mantis religiosa. The sequence goes on from CM060960.1 coordinate 34,370,181, forward strand.
TAACGAAGTCAAAACAGCTGTGATACAGTGGTTAACACGTCAGGCGGCAGAATTTTATGAGGAGGGTATTCAAAAACTGGTGCCACATTATGACAAGTGCCTCAATATTCACGGAAATTATGCAGAAAAGTAGATTAAGGTACAGGCTTTCATGTAATAATTAATTTATGTTAATTAATTTATTAATTAATGAATTTATAAAATTCAAATTTTATGTGATCATTGGTACATAGCTGTTACGTACAGCATTTCTTCTAAAATTTTCACTGCTAATTCTGGACTTTATGTAAACGCTCTCACAGTGAAAATTTACAGATACCATTTTTAGGATTTAATTATGACATCACACAAATGATTTGACACAAAAATATTTTATCTTATTTTTTAATGTTTATTATAGTTTAACTGTACACAAATCTCAGATGTTTCAATTAGTCTGTCCTGATTTTTATATGAATGTAATTCCACAGTAACTATGAAGTGTTGGGGAAAAAGATAAGATCAGTCTATATTATTAATTCTCCTAAAATAACAGCAAACATTGATAATAATTTGCATCGTGTAGAGCAATTTCAGGTTGAGGTGTGAGCTACCTTCCCGTGGTTGACCTTCCTGACCTATGGTTTTGCCCAGGGGTTTTTCAGTCTGGCGCTACTTATCCAAAGCTTAGCCTACACACGGCTAGTGTGGAAGAAATGATTATTTCCATCAATTTACCTGAATAACATAGTGGTGGTTTAACTATGAAGCCTGGGACTTAAGTACTTACAGCATAGTAAGCCGCCACAAAAGGTGCGTGTCTCATAGCTAAGGGACGGAATTTGCCCTATTTGCCTATTTTATTCCTTTGTTCAGAAACGTAGGCTTTTAAGTTATAAGCACGTTTCCTGCAATTATTACCCTATAGTGCCTATAAATGCCTATTTCATACGTTTGTGCCTATTCTTCTTATTAGTGCCTAAAACTGCCTTCTTAGCCAAATTCTTCTGCTTGTAATTTGTGACAACAGCTTTTGCATTTGTTGATTTCAACGTGAAGTTTTCTGGGAAGAGAAATTCCTTATTGCTGCACATTGCATATACAAAAATGGGTTTATTAAGGAGACACATCTGTGCAAATTAGCCCAAAACTTACAAAAATACCAAATTTAGTTACTTTCAGTATAATTTTGAGTCGAACTATACTCAATGCTCCAAGTGTTTCGAGAGACAAACTCATAGAGTGCATGCAAATATGGCTTCAGTCTCTACAATTAGACCAAAACATCATAGAGGAATACCTTCACTTAACAAATATTTCCATCGAACAGTCCTTTTTCACATTCAATAAAAAAAATTCAAACAAAAATCAGCATTATCTGTGGGCAACCCATTGTCCCCATTTTTGGCAGACCTCTTCATGAGCTTTTTGGAAACCCATATCACAAAGGCATTCCCACTAATTTTCAAACATTGGTATAGATCTTTGGATGACATCTTGGCAATAGTTAATGAGCAACAAGTGGATAATGCACTAAAACTACTTAATTTACAAAATCCTGCAATAACATTTTCCATGGAAAAAGATACAAACAATTAAACCCCTTTCTTAGATTTAAAATTTACCAGAAAACATACAAAACTAGAATTTGGCATACGTAGGAAGGAAACACACACAGAAAATTTCATAAAAACAGATGGATATAACCCAAGACAACACAAGCATGCTGTTATCAACAGTTTAACTTACAGGCTTGTTAATGTACCTTTAAACTAGATGGAATATATCGAAGAGTACAATAATATCATTCACATTTCAGAATACAATGGATTCAGTGCTGAATTGGTCAACAAGAAAATTGATAAATTCAAAAGACAACAAAAATGCAAACAAGTAACTACTCTTTCCCCAATGAGCAATGAAACTTCATACAGAAAATTTACATATCGTCCCAGAGCTACACACCTTTTCCAAAAGTCTTCAAAGAGCACAATATTACTTTGGCCCCACAGAACAAATTTAGTGTACAACACGTTTTGAAATCACATAATACAAAGGAGACAAAAAATCAGGTGTGTACCGGATAAACTGCAAAGGCTGCGACAACTTTTACATTGGAAAAACAAAAAGGAACTTGAACATTAGGCTTAAAGAGCATTTTAGGAACATCAGGAACAAAGAAATAGATAAATCGGCGGTAGCATACCATTTTTGGAAGGAGAGTCATGATGTATATCGAGAAATTCACTTATTAAGAAGTGTCCAAGGTTCAGCTGCATTAACCACGTGGGAAAAAAAATCTTCATAAAGAAATATGAAAGAAAATTGTTTAATTTCGACACTACCTTTGAAGAAAACCAAAATTTCAAGTTCATCTAGATACCGATTGAGACGCACCTATCACCTCCGAGGAGTTCACCGAACCGACGTCCATTAGTTGACAACAGCTGAAGATGTTGGGAAGATCCTAATGAAACACGTTCTAGGTAAATACTAGCAATAAGTGGAGCATTGAGTATTAGTTCGACTAAAAATTATACTAATTTTGTGCATCATTGTATCATAGTCCTTACACAATGGAATTAGTTACCTTTGTCTTAAAATTAATATAGACATACTTCAATAATATAAAGTGTTTTGTTTTTCCTAGCAGCATTACAGAAAACCTCACATTACTATTTAGATAACCTTACACCTGTATCGTAGCTGCTATTACGTAATTTTAACCTCAGATTTCTCAGATTCCATATTTTCTACATTTTCCTAACTTCAAAATGTTCCACAGGATGCAGTTTGCTATTAATCTGTATGAAATTGTAAACATGCCTGTAAGGACAACTGCATACTAAGTGTACCCATTTACATTTCTTGTGTTTTTGTTATTTGTATTGAAAAGGATTATAATGCTTACTTCTTATTGAAAAGCTTAAGAAAATAAAAGTTCTTAAATAGGTATGATTATTTTTTTCCCTTCGTTGATAAGGCGAAGACAAATATTTCACATAGGTAGAGGTCATTAATAGGTTAAAATGGGTGCAGAAACTTATACCCCAAGCATTAATTTTTAAAATTAAAAATGTGGGACATTTTGAAATTTGTCTGTAATTTAGACATAAACTGTTAATTCCTCAGAAACTATTGTAACTAGAAAGCTGAAACTTGGTATTATTCCATACTTGATCAATTACAGATATAAAGTGTATAAATTTGAAACAAATCTAACAAAAGCTTCAGAATTTTCAATTTTCACCCTTTTCACCCCCCCAACACATGTTTTTGTTTTTTGACATAGTTAATTACTCCACAACTTTCTGCATATTATGGTTCTTACTTAGTGAGTGGATTTATATGTATTTTAATTATACGACAGTATCTGTTATTTTAACTTGCTGTGGAGCCATTTATGAAATTTAGATTAAATGTAGAACTATTTCGTCTAGGAAACCGTTTAGCAAATTTGTTGCAGCATATGTTGCGATGATTGCCATTTTGTTATAGTGCATTTTAGGAACCATTTAACTAAAATTGTGTATTTCTAAGTGTTTACTTAGCAAATTTTAGTGCCTACTTTGCCTGCCTATTTCACACATTTTTAGTGCCTATAAGTCCACTCCCTACTCATAGCATATGAGAACTCCTAGTTGTCTACCGGGAAACATACGAGTCAGTTGGAGAATTTAATGTCATGTCAGTATGTTGGCCATAGTAGCTCAGTGGTTTAGAGCAACCGCACGGAGAACGGGAGATCCGTGGTTCAAATCCCGGATATAGCATTGAATTTTTCATTCTGACTCTACTCATCCTTTCCCAGATAACTAGGCAAATTTTCTACCCCTCCATATCACCTTTAATTCAGATTGACTTTTTCAGAGTTTAAAGCGTCATCGGGGTTTCGTGTACATGACACGGAATTTGTTCTCTGTAAATACTTGTTCTCCGGATAGGGATAAGTCTTCGTGCCCCGGCCCCCAGAGGATGTGTAAGTCTGCAGAGGGGGGGAGCTTGTACAAACTGCCACCGGGGAGTTTCGCTCTATAGTTATAAGTCCTCAGACCGGGCTACCTTAGTATCCTTTCACTTCACCCCATCCTCCCGCGGGTAACCCCGTCAGGAGCTATAGGTCAGGCGCTGAGCTAGCCCCATCAAAACCTTCTCACAGTCATACGTGTAACAAAACGTTTGAAACACAAAACAGATATTTTTTTAACATTTTAGGACAAAATTTCACAGATAGGTTGCCTAAAGAGTATTTTTATGTTACCTTTTGCGTTATTTTTATATGTAAATTGTATGTTATTGTTTCAAAGTAAAGTGAATAATAGGTTAATGACCTTTAGAACGTCATTTTTTATATTTTTTATCGAGTTTAAGTTGCACTTACCTCAATAATATTATAATAACACCTAATAATTTAGTTTAGATTCAAAGTACTTATTAATGCAAATTTAGTTTGACGGACAAGGCGGAAAATAGGTTGGCTACCCCTGATATAGAGAATAAGTTACAAACTTTAAGAATGACAGTCGTAATCAACAACAAATTATTTCAGTGATCCTCGTGCTAAACAAATTCACATCGATTCTTACTTACACCGCCGCCTAAGGAGGTGCAAATGTATCAACAACAAACAGTACGAGAGTAAAGTCGCGCGAAACAAAACACGACCGATATGCGGGAAAGAGAACCGGACACGTGCAGTGCGCGGGGCAAACTGAAGGCAACCCGCACCGCGACCTAGCTCGGCCCTTCGCACATTGCGGACCCGCCCGAAACAGGTGGTGGCTCGGCATATAACGAACGCTTAGTGGCCGGGCCCTTTCTGTCCGTACGCATCTACGCATATTATAATTCTTACTATACAAATGCCTAAGAGAAAGAATTAAACGCTATATTGTTAATAGAGGCTGCTAAGTGAGCAGTGGAAGAGGCTTACCAAGATCAGAAACAATGGAATAATAATGGAAAGAATAATAACATTTTGGTATAGGTGTTTGGCCAAAGAAGAAGGTGAAATTATGCATGAGACAGCAAAAAAGATTAGAGAACTCAAATAGTTGGTGGGGAGAGATAGGAGGAATTATAGGGAAAAATAGGAATGGGGCATACATGGAGATTAGAGGAAAGGAATACAAGCGATGTGGGGAAATTAGTAAAATGCAGAATAGAAGATATAGAAAGATAGGAAATATGGGGAAGTCTAGAAAATATGAAATCATTTTCAGAATGTTGATTGGATTCATGCACTCTGACCTTACTTCTACTTTTCTGAAATATGAAATCGTTATTCCTCCCCTCCTCTCCCGTACATGCAAAGAGAACTGAATGTAAAGCAATCACATGGTGAATATCTCTTAAAAGATTTGATTATCAGTTAAGTTAGTGTATTTACCTACTCCCTATATAGTTATAACGAAATATGAAATAATATTTCTGTAAATGTTTAACTCTATTTTATTTTTAATTTCCTTCCTTCCTTCCTTCCTTCCTTCCTTCCTTCCTTCCTTCCTTCCTTCCTTCCTTCCTTCCTTCCTTCCTTCCTTCCTTCCTTCCTTCCTTCCTTCCTTCCTTCCTTCCTTCCTTCCTTCCTTCCTTCCTTCCTTCCTTCCTTCCTTCCTTCCTTCCTTCCTTCCTTCCTTCCTTCCTTCCTTCCTTCCTTCCTTCCTTCCTTCCTTCCTTCCTTCCTTCCTTCCTTCCTTCCTTCCTTCCTTCCTTCCTTCCTTCCTTCCTTCCTTCCTTCCTTCCTTCCTTCCTTCCTTCCTTCCTTCCTTCCTTCCTTCCTTCCTTCCTTCCTTCCTTCCTTCCTTCCTTCCTTCCTTCCTTCCTTCCTTCCTTCCTTCCTTCCTTCCTTCCTTCCTTCCTTCCTTCCTTCCTTCCTTCCTTCCTTCCTTCCTTCCTTCCTTCCTTCCTTCCTTCCTTCCTTCCTTCCTTCCTTCCTTCCTTCCTTCCTTCCTTCCTTCCTTCCTTCCTTCCTTCCTTCCTTCCTTCCTTCCTTCCTTCCTTCCTTCCTTCCTTCCTTCCTTCCTTCCTTCCTTCCTTCCTTCCTTCCTTCCTTCCTTCCTTCCTTCCTTCCTTCCTTCCTTCCTTCCTTCCTTCCTTCCTTCCTTCCTTCCTTCCTTCCTTCCTTCCTTCCTTCCTTCCTTCCTTCCTTCCTTCCTTCCTTCCTTCCTTCCTTCCTTCCTTCCTTCCTTCCTTCCTTCCTTCCTTCCTTCCTTCCTTCCTTCCTTCCTTCCTTCCTTCCTTCCTTCCTTCCTTCCTTCCTTCCTTCCTTCCTTCCTTCCTTCCTTCCTTCCTTCCTTCCTTCCTTCCTTCCTTCCTTCCTTCCTTCCTTCCTTCCTTCCTTCCTTCCTTCCTTCCTTCCTTCCTTCCTTCCTTCCTTCCTTCCTTCCTTCCTTCCTTCCTTCCTTCCTTCCTTCCTTCCTTCCTTCCTTCCTTCCTTCCTTCCTTCCTTCCTTCCTTCCTTCCTTCCTTCCTTCCTTCCTTCCTTCCTTCCTTCCTTCCTTCCTTCCTTCCTTATTTATTTATTTGTAATTTACGTCCTCCAACGTTAAGTCATATCCGACGATGAATGGAATGGGTGAAATGATGCTCAAATGAGCCCGGGGTCCATAGAGCTTAGAGTTACCCGACATTCGTCTTTCAGGATAAGTGAAACCCCCGGATTAAAACCTTATCCAGGTAACTCACCCTGACCGATATTCGAACTCGGGACCTCTTGAACGTGAGACAGACATGCTATCACCACGCTACCGAGGCGGGCATACTGAGTAGAGAAATTCCTTCAGTGCATATAAGAATGTTTTACAATTTTTAACTAATTTTACCGGATTAATTCTTTTAAGTTAAGCCTATCTCACCAATGTTAAAATGAGAGTTTTCTGGTGCGCTTAGATCAAGAATCACTTAACACATCCATTTGAAGCTTTTACTCGTTATTTTACAACACTTTCAAAATGCATTAAAGATAATAGATCTTGTTTTGGAGTTTTAATAAAGGATATGTGATTTTTAAATGGATATCTTGAATTTACTTTTAAAGATATTTAAGATTTGTTCTTTATAAATTCAAATTTTCACAAATATTTCTACAAATACCTTTAAAAACAGTTTAAGTATTGCATTAATTGCAGAAAAAAGGTAGACTTATAGCTGCAGTAGTTTTATGGATGAACCCACCCAAAGTTATAAAAATAATGAAACAGAGAAAAAACAGTATTAAAGTTTTGCTATGTTGGAACTACACCTTAGAATTTCCCCAGATCAATATTCTGCATCTTTTTCATCATCAGCTCTCCTTCCTCTTTCGTTTTTCACTCCTTATCTTCTTCCTAGACTCCATGGTAACTTGCTCTATGGTATTATTAATTATTTTGTTAAATTTGGCGGGAGGCTGGTAAATTGAGAACATCAGCCAATGTCTTAGCTGCCTCAATTCCCTTGCCAATACTTCTCAAGTCATAAGCAAACCTTACATTTACTTCTGTACCACTTTCAATTGTTCTGGATGTTTCAAATGTATATTCTTTATTACACTTTTGGCAACTGAGTGATAATGTAGCTGATAATCCATTTCATTTCTTGGTGTACTCTGATATGACAAAAATTTTCATTTTTATAAAATTTATACTTTATAAAGTTTCTATATTTACTAACTCAAAACTTGTTGATATAATATCATTATTTACTTTAATTAAACTTTCATCACTGCCATTACACAATGAAGGAACCAATTTTTTCCTTGAAGAACTTTTCTCTTCACATTCATCGCCAATGTTTGAGGTTAGGTTTTACGAAGTCAATTTACTGTCATGTATTACTACACTTTTGCGATTTTCGGGGCTGTAACTCTTTTATTATGTAATAGGAATTACTTAAACTGTTTATACTGGTTCCCATGATGATCTCTTAAACCAAAATTATTGCTTCTTCCCATCTTGAAAACAGCACTAGTAATTTAAACCATACGTAAACAAAGCATAGAAGAATTAACATCAGATGTACAGATTAGTATTAATAGACAAAAGAAGGACTTCCTTTCCTAATAAGGGTGTGCTCTGGAATATAGCTTCATTTAGGTTATAAGCAAGGAGAGAACACAGTTACAAATGCCTAATAGGGGGCGTGGCACACTGTGCAGCCTTTTCAAATGCGTTTGTTTAGGACTATTAAAACTATGGGACAGGGAAATAAGCTTCTACAACTATTAGGAAAGATTATTTTCACAGACAATAACTCATTTTATGAAATTTCACCCGCTCCGCTTAAACACAAAAAGAATTGCATAGTACACGAGTTAAGGTCAGGCTATAGTGAATCTCAACACTGAGTACATCCGTGGTACACATGATCGATACAGAACGCACGCATGCATGCGTTTGCATGAACTCGCCGGGAGAGCGTGGGTGTCGCGGATACACATTTAAAATTGTCTTGAAAATTAGTCTTTTGTGTACCGGGAACCGTACAGAAACAATTGTTCGTGCTTTTACATGACCTCCTTTTCCTAGCATCCTCCACTTTTATGTTGGCACACTAGAAACTTTTGGGATGTCGTGTTTCAAAAAGCCGAAGCAATATACTTACGAGGGTTGTTCAATAAAGAATGGTCACAATTTTTTTTAACAACATGCTCATAATTTTGATGATTCTTCTCAAAATAGTCTCCTCTGAATACGATGCACTTATCCCAGCGTGTCTGCCAGTCTTCAAAGACATGCTGGAAACATTTTTGTGAGATCCTTCAAAATCGCCTGCGCAGCCTTCACCACTGCTTCTGATGATGGATAATGCCTCCCACGAAGGCGTTTCTTCAAGTTAGGGAACAGAAAAAAGTAACATGCGGCTAAATCCCGACTATAGGGAGGGTGAGGGATGCACTTCACGTTGATTTTTGCAAGATATTCAGCAACAACATTGGCAATATGCGGCCGCGCATTATCGTGGTGCAGCATCCAGCCTGCTTCACGGAAATGTGGTCTTTTGCACCTCATATAGACTTTCAAAGTTTTCAGGACATCCCTGTAGTATTGTCCAGTTACTGATGTGTGTGCAGGTACAACATGCTGATAAACCATTCCATGAATATCAAACAATGAGATGACCATAACTTTCCCAGCAGAAGCAACCACTATTGCTTTTTTGGGGGGTTGGTGATGAAGGAGATTTCCACACTGAGCTTTGCTGTTTACTCTAAGGATCAAAATGATGTAGCCAAGTTTCATCAGCAGTGATTACGTTTGAAAGAAACTCCGGATCTTCCTCTAACATCAACTTTAACTGCATGCAGACCTGCATGCGAATGTCCTTTTGTTCGGGAATCAACAGTCTTGGAACCCATCGCGCACAAACGCGTCTCGTGTGTAATTTTTCTGTCACCAACGTGTGGGCTGGTACCCAATGAAATGTTCAGTATTTCAGAAAGTGATCTTAAGGTAATTCGTCGATCCTCTCTCAGAAATGCAGCAACAGTGTTGATGTTTTCTTCCTTAAGAGCAGTAACTGGAGCACCGGGTTCAGCTTCCTTTGAAATTGATTGTCTCCCCTCTTTAAATATTTTAAACCACCTTCAAGCTGTGCTGTAGGGAAGAACAGACTCTCCATAGGCCTCCTGTAACATTGTACAGGCCTCAACTGAAGATTTGTTGAGACGAAAGCAGAATTTCAAAGCCGCATGTTGTTCCTCGCGTGCTACATCCATTGCAGCGGTAGGCGATACTGAACATGTCTGAACTTGCCTGGTTCTCACAGCCCGGAACCAGGAGTACCAACAATGAAACTCTTACGGCGTGTATGTTTCATATTAAGTTAAGAGAATATAATAAGTTTGAATTTTAGTGCGAAAAATTATGACCGTAAAAAAATATTATGATCATTCTTTTTGAACAGCCCTCGTACAAACAGTGTTATTAGAAACAATACGAAATTATAAGGCCAAATTCTATAAAAATATTTTCGATCATCATAGAAAGATTATTAAGGAACACGAAGTGAGGTAAAGTAAATGAATAAATACATAATTCCAGTCTGCAGTAAGACACGCAGCGAGCCCGGGATAAAAATAGAAAAGCACTTCACTTTCTGTTAATATAGAAATAAATTTCACTAACAGTGATGTAACAACGCTTACCGTAATCTTAGATCACTGTTAGCGAATCACTTTCTTATAGAAATCTTGCGTCTGCGGGTTTGGTGACCCGTAATCTTATCGCTTTCGAAAAAGGCTGTGCTTGTACATAAGCCTTATCGATTATATAAACTTTGGATAATACGGGCAGCTATGAGCATGACTGGAAACACGCGGTTTTACCTCCTACTGCTAAACTTTTAGACAATACTAACAGATCATTACCAAAACTGTCATAAAAGCGTTTTTTTTTAATTTATTAATGAAAACTTTTCTATACATAGCTTTAAGAATATGGTTTTGCCAAATTACTTACACATATTAAATAATATGAAAACTGTAAATGGGTGTTACCTAACGGTAATTCCAATAGTCTCTAAGGTTACGATATTAGGTCTGTGCTGTTTTCTTTTCATTCGCTTGCTCGCTCGTGCTGGCTGGCTGTATACAGCCAGAAGGTTTTTGCTACGTGCCCACCCATTAAGGGTTTTACCGCAGGTAGGATTTAGTATTGAAATTTGATGAAGGTGGTGTAGGTCTTTTGGTTGGGAGTTAATTTAGAGGTTACCGAAGTATCTTCGGATTGAAGGGGGTTTTCTTTTCAGTCTTATATTGTCTCGATTTGGTGTAGCATTTGTTGGTATCTGTCGTAACCAGGGGCGACCGGTGAGGCATTGTATTGGCGGTGCCATAGATAGATAGCTAGATAGGTAGCTAGGTAGGTAGGTGGGAGGGTGGGTGGGTGGATAGATGGATAGATACACAAATAAATAAACAAACAAGTACATAAAAGAATGAATAAACAAACAATTAAATAAATAAGGGTTGTTAAAATATAAATATGTGTACCAACTTCGAACAATTTAGGTGATCTTATCAATAATCCATTCCATTTTATAATATACTGTACCAAACAGAATTACAGGGAAACGGAAATAGATATTTATTACATCCATACTCTTGTTACGCACAGATACGACGAGTACAGTAAAAGTTTGATAATACCATTCATGGACAATGTGATACGAAGCGTTCGTGTACGATTTCGCGGCAGAGACAGGTATCTTAATTCCCGTGCTTTACTGCACTCTAGCGGATAAAGCGTGAGTTATGCGCCAGAGAAATCTCGGCACTACCTTCTCCCGTAAGACACCGTGTATAAGCAGACATCCTCGCCCTTAACACAGGCGCTTATGAACGTAGACGGTGCCGTTCTGGAATCGGCACCAAGCCAAGGAAAACAACCAGAACAAAGCACCTGTGTTTAACGCGCCTATTCACACGAGGGAGCAGACACTCATAAACAATCTTTTTTGCGCAATTCCTATGCATTTCTCTTTCTTTCGTTTTCATACAGATGGTGCCATGGCACGGCGGCACTACCTCAGAAGCCGCCCCTGGTCGTAACAAAGCATTAGTATCTTGTAGGAATGAATTGATAGTTACTGTCACATAAGTAATGTCGTTTTTAAAGAAATCCATTTATTTGGAATGTATTCTTAAAAGCAATTAACTAATTTTGAAAGTATATGCCATTAGATTCTTTGGTATTGAGCCATCGTTCAGCGAGGTTTATCCCACCAGTTTTTGATGCGAAAAATTCGCTGACACTGCTTCAAAATTGTCAAAATTTCTTCCACGTAGAAAATAGGTCATGGATCGAAAAGATGATAATCTGGTGGTGCGAGATCAGGGCTGTATAGTGGATGTGGTAGCAGTTCAATTCCTTTCAATTCCTGAATTTTTCCCATGGTTTTTTTCCATCTCCGTCTCAAAATTTAATGAACTCGTTCCAGTTGTTGAGAATAAAGATCCGCATCAACCGCCGGCCCTTTTGGAACAAACTCCCAGTGAATCACACTCCACCAGACACACAACATTACTTTGGGAACTTTTTTTTTTGTTAACAATGTCTTTGGCAGGTTGGCAGGGATCAAGCAACATCAACTCCAATACTCAGACCATAATACGATAATCGATTGTAGGAAAAATGGCGGCGCTCGTGGCCCAGCTTGTTATGTTGTGGTTATATCTACAGAGTAAAGTGTGTGTTTGTTTACTTTGATTGTGTGTTTGAAGAATTAATGTAATTCATATTACAGTGGCAATTAGTGACTAACGAGTTAGTTTATAGTTAAGTATTTAACATAAGGTGATAAGGTTTATCTAAATATATACTCTGAAGTATTGTCAAAATGCATCGTTGTTGTGTTCCCAGCTGCAATCTAATTATGGTAGTGCACCTCACACGACATTTAAATTAGCGAAGGAAAAATCGTAATGGGATAAGTGGACCAGGAACATACATTGTAAATATTTTAAAGTAAATGACAAAACTCTAGTTTGTATTCATCATTTTGAATAGTGCTTTGAGGTTAAGGAAGACATATTTCCTGTAAATGATGGTGAACCAATTCGTGCCCTTCGAAAAGTACCAAAATTAATAGATTATGCCTACCCCACGATTTTTAAGGATCAGCCATCCTATCACACATTAAAGCTCAACCAGAAAAGACGAAATCCTGAAGAATGCATCCAACACATTTTACAGAGAGTAAAGATAATTTTAATATTTGGTGTGCACAAGATGTTATTGACAGTTTTGAACCGAAGTGGTGAGGAGATTTTAACCCATTGATAGTCATTATTAAAGACGATTAGTTGCGTTTTTTTCTATAACATTCAAGATCACAGTTTCACTGATGTTCCTTCACTTAATGAGTTTCAAAGTATTTCATAACCTAGAAGCAATATTATGAGCCTTCCAGTGGGAAATTTTAAATGGATCTTGCAGTGAGGGAACTTGACACCTTCAAACGTGACAATTGGAGTAAACTGGACAATCTGGTGAGTTCTCTTAAATATTATAGTATTAGCAGTACCTATGTCCTTACCAGAAAAGGTTACTATGTAAACAATATAAAAGAAACTTTAGTACTTGCTACAGACGATAGGATGATACAGTCCAATAAGATAAAGTTTGCTGTGTTTAATGCTTATGAGTTGTCATGCCTTATAAATTAAATTTCGATTGGAAGTATAAGGTGGAAAATGCATGTCGTGCTACTATATAATGTGATAAGCTCTTAGGATTTGTCATGATGCTCTTTATTTATGTTATTACACGTTTTAGTTCTAAGTATAAAGTGATAAATGCTTAGGAGTTACCTCGCTGCTCCGTAATATGGATTATATTATGTCCATTGTGTATAGTTTCCTATTCTGCTTAACCAGAGTCACTGGGCTTCGACGGGCGCCATCTTGGAACACAGCTGATGTGATTGTCCGAGAGGATCGGCGTATAACATTAGGTAACCTCAGTGAAGTGTTCAGAATTTCATATGACAGTGTGTTTGCAATTCTACATGAGCACCTCTATATGGCCCGAGTTTGTGCTCGTTGTGTGCCACGTCTGTTGACTCCCGAACTAAAGGCTGTGCGAATGGAGACAAGCCGTGAGGTGCTGCGTCTCTTTGCTGATGGAGGGGATGCATTTTTAAAATCGATTAGCACCGGTAATGAGTCATGGCTGCATCATTATGGTCCTGAAAACATGCCAGAACAATGTGGAAATCGCCAGGTTCTCCAACACCAAGAAAGGCAAAAGTTGTTCCATCTGCAGGGAAAGCGATGGTGATCACCTTTTTTACTGTAACGGAACTTCCCCCTCATACTACTGTTACAGCAGCATACTACTCGTCAGTATTAGCTACACTGAGGAAGCACATTCTAAAGAAACTTCCATAACTTTCTCAGACTGGGTGGTGACTTCATCATGATAATGCATGGCCTCACGTCATAAATCAAGTCATGCAGTGCCCCTCACACTACTGTTACAGCAGCATACTACACGTCAGTATTGGCTACACTGAGGAAGCACATTCTAAAGAAACGTTCAGAACTTCCTCGGACTGGGTGGTGACTTCATCATGATAATGCATGACCTCACGTCGTAAATCAAGTAATGCAGTTCCCCTCACACTACTGTTACAGCAGCATACTACGCGTCAGTATTGGCTACACTGAGGAAGTACATTGCAAACGTCCAGAACTTTCTCGGACTGGGTGGAGACTTCATCATGATAATGCACGGCCTCACGTCGTAAATCAAATCATGCAGTTACCCTCACACTACTGTTACAGCAGCATACTACGCGTCAGTATTGGTTACACTGAGGACGCACACTGTAAAGAAACGTCCAGAACTTTCTCGGACTGGGTGGCGACTTCATCATGACAATGCACGGCCTCACGTCGTAAATCAAATCATGCAGTTCCCCTCACACTACTGTTACAGCAGCATACTACACGTCAGTATTGGCTACACTGTAAAGAAACGTCCAGAACTTTCTCGGACTGGGTGGCGACTTCATCATGACAATGCACGGCCTCACGTCGTAAATTAAATCATGCAGTTCCCCTCACACTACTGTTACAGCAGCATACTACGCGTCAGTATTGGCTACACTGAGGAAGCACATTCTAAAGAAACGTCCAGAACTTCCTCGGACTGGGTGGTGACTTCTTCATGACAATGCACGGCCTCACGTCGCAAATCAAGTCATGCAGTTCCCCTCACACTACTGTTACAGCAGCATACTACGCGTCAGTATTGGCTACACTGAGGAAGTACATTGCAAACGTCCAGAACTTTCTCGGACTGGGTGGAGACTTCATCATGATAATGCACGGCCTCACGTCGTAAATCAAATCATGCAGTTACCCTCACACTACTGTTACAGCAGCATACTACGCGTCAGTATTGGTTACACTGAGGACGCACACTGTAAAGAAACGTCCAGAACTTTCTCGGACTGGGTGGCGACTTCATCATGACAATGCACGGCCTCACGTCGCAAATCAAGCCATGCAGTTCCCACTCACACTACTGTTACAGCAGCATACTACGCGTCAGTATTGGCTACACTGAGGAAGCACATTCTAAAGAAACGTCCAGAACTTTCTCGGACTGGGTGGTGACTTCTTCATGACAATGCACTGCCTCTAGTCATGCAGTTTCTGGCTCGATTCAACATTACCTGTGTACCACATCCACCTTATAGCCCCGGTCGCCTGGGATCGAACCCGGGCCAGCTTGGTGAGAGTCGAACGGTCTAATCATTCAGCCACGGCGCGACGTTTGTATGAATAGTTTGTACAAAACCAGAAAAGGTCACGTGAGTGATACACAGCAGATTTCTTATTTACTGTCTTCACAAAACCACGCGTTGCTTTTTACTCAAGAAGCCTGATTTTAGTAAAGCTTGGATATTGAATTTCCGAGTGGGATGCTATTCTTCATCTCTCTATCGCCACCATGTGTAAACGGCAGAGAAAATAAAAAGTTCATAAACGGAGAAGTGATAAAACATAGGTATAAGGTTGATCTGAAGAAAAGTGTATTACGAATGCCGTATATTGTTTCTCGTGGCAAAAGCCGCAGATATAAACCGTGAAGTTAAAGCTGACTGCACATGAAACAATAAAACAATGGAAAACCAAGAAAACGAAGTTGCAACTAAAACTGAGTTGAAGCTTTAGTTCTCATATGCAATATTTATGCTGAAATCGGTGTAATTCAAGCAGGGGTAGATAAAAATGAAACGAAAGCGTTAAATAACCAAGAGGGACGCTTGGCAGTTCAAAACCGTCCAATGTGCGCTAAAACTATTTGGATGAAAGGGTTGGAGTGAGGAATCTCAGGAGATAACAGGCCGCAGACAGGCTAACTAGGCGCGGAATTCGCTAACAGGAGATGAAAGTTCTTCATCTTGCGCCAGCATCCATCGTGGAGCCGCCAACACTATGGGTTCTGTTTCTTGGCGAACATTTCCACCCCGCGAGGACATTGACCACAACGCCGCCTCGACGTTTAGAACTGCATTTACAGTATGCGCGCCTCTGACGTAACTACTCTCTGGCACAGCAAAGAAAGTCACCACGGAATGGGACGCAGGGGTGTTGGAGAAGTTTCCTACACACTCTCTCGACAGGTTTATGACACCCCATGTCAGTTGAGTTACAGATCATTCAAAAACATTCTGACGGCTTCTACTTTTGTGAATAAATAGTGTACTGACTGAATAGGGCGCATGTCTTTTAGTGGTTCTGCTCCTTGTGTAGCATGCGTTCTCTATCACACGCATTCGCTGTCTTTGTCCCACAGTGTAAGGTTGGCACATTCTTCTCACGGACTTACTTTGCGTTGTTGGACAGTAGAGGGGCCTTAGGCCGAAAGTTTGAGCCCCTCCCTGTTGGGAGTTGTTTGGATTGGGTTGGACTCGAGATGGCAGTGGTTCCCGATACTCGAGGGAGATCGGGAACGTCTGTTCTTAGACGGGGTTGAGGGAAGCCTTAAGTTCCCGGGTGATAGTCTGTAGAGCTAGTAGTACTTCCGTAGGGGAGGGGATACATCCCCATTTCAGCTGCCGTGGTGCAGGCGCTGCGGAACCTTAGCATTCGTGGTACCTCTGACGTTACTAGAGGAACCTCGGACCGAACATCCGAGCCCCTCCCTCTGGGAGTTGTTCGGATTGGGTACGTCTTCGGACGGGGTTGAGGGAAGCCATTAATATTCCTAGCCTGCAGAGCTAGTAGAAGGTGTGCTAGATCGCCAGGCGGCCACACCGAGGTCATATCGGTAGCCTTCACCTTAGGTGTTGTCGCGCGTAAGTGGCGTATCAACTTCCATCCCGTCTTGTGTCCTTGGACCAGATGGGGGGGGGGCTTCTTAGTAACCCAGATCTTGCACTATAGAAAGCCCCACGGAGGACGCCGAGCGCCCTTTGGAACAGCTCGGATACTCCCTGATTTAAAGAGGCCCGGTTCTTGGTCCTTCGGGTCCAGGACTGATGGGAGTAGACCCTCTGGACTCAACTGTAGAGCTAGTAGCTGGTGCTAGGTCACCGGGTGCCCCTACCGAGGGAACCGGTGGTCTTCCTGTATGGATTAACGCGCGCGTAAGTGGCGTATCCACTTCTCCCCTGTAATGGGGGAGGGGGGCCTTGTTAAATGTTTAGGTCTTACCCTACTGGAAACACCCCCGGAGTTACGCCTTGCGCCTCTTGGAGAGCGCTGGTATTCTCTCGGGTTATAGAGAGCGGAAGATTCGTGTCCAGTTAGATACTCTCGCACTCCTTATCTGCTATATACCATGAGCACATAATCGCACCTTACAAATGAGGAATGAAATGGATTGACACGAACATGAGGGAAAGGAAAATTGGTGTTAAAATAAGCCAGTGACAAGCACGTCTAAGTAACAAGTCCGGGTGTACTGTCAAGGGAGATCAAACTCACGAGCTCCAGAGTGCGATTCACACACGTTATTGCGGTGCCACCACACTCGGCGATAGAGGTAGGTCGAATAGTTTTGTTTTGAAGCAGTTTGATAGCTGGATTCCTTAACCGATTCGATTTTTCCGTTGGTTTTGAAAAGGAGTAAAGCGATGTAAATGAAACGGTAGCGAGCGGAGATGGAGCAGCCGCAGAGACATGCAAAAGTATAGTGCGTCCGTAAAGTCATGGTGCACGTTCAAATGCTCACAGGAAAGCAAGGAAACAAGATACAAATGTGTAATCTTCACTAAATACAAGGAAAACTCTCTATGTTTCCATAATATGATGTTCAAGTGTTTTCCGACCAAGGTGATTTAGTGCAAAAATGCTAAACAAACTAACTCAAATTTATGTCGCAAGCAATAATGAGCTTTTAAAAACCCTGAAATGCCTCATTATGACCTGAAAATTGTGTGTAAGAGGTGTTAGAAAAATAACAGGAGTAATTTTGTTTAATGAAAAAATGAAGAAATATGCTGCCTGTATGAGAGATAAGGCGCGTCTCTGCTGGCGCTATTTCTCCGGTAGTTCTCAGTTCTCTCGCGCAGTGAAGGTAACGCAGTCCACAAATGCGTTACCATTTATTTTAATGACCCTAAGTTTTGCATTCTACACATGCCTTCCCTCAAATTTGTTGTTGGAATGCAATAACTTCACTATTTGGCACAAAGTAGAGAAAGTTAAAATTCATTTCCTGCTATATAGGAGAAAATGAAGGGCTTAATAGGCAGTGCTATCATAAGACGGTTCTGTGCCGCCACAACCACTACACCGCCGCACAAGCATAGTGGTAACCGGAGTGGCTCTGGACCTGTAAGCACGATACGTGCTTGCTGCAGCGCAGCAGCAGTGGCCGTCAGCAATGAGGGCCACACGCATCACCTCAGCCCGAGGTCCGACACCACTAGTCCGGGTGGAGCTAGCCAGCCACGCGGAACTGGAAGCTGCTTTAACTAACGGCCTACCCTTATTAGGGCGGGTGCTGCGCACTGAAGTCAGCCGACAGAACCGTCAAGCTCCATGCCGCCGCTGCTGCGCCTACGGGCATGCAGCCGAGGATAAGTGCCACTACTGCGGTGCTTCCAGCCTCACCTCGGTCTGCACAGAGCACGACCTCCGCCGAAGTCGCCGCTACTGTGCCTCCTGCGGCGGGCACAGCCACTTCACCGGGCAGGCGCTATGCCCCCTGCATCCCTGCAGGAAGGCAACGCCTGTCCCTCCTGCGCCGCCAACCACTCAGCAGTAGTTGAGTGCTCAGCCTCAACAAATTCACCAACAGCCGGCAACACCAAACTACACCACAAATCAGGAGCTGCTCAGGGAGCAAGTTTGGGGCCTAGGGGAGACTGTTCGGACTCTCCATTCGAAGCTTACCAACATGGAGGAACTTCTCACAGAGCTCTGGACTTCATCTGCGCAGCAAGCCACATCACACACAAATATCAGTTCAGAGCTCGCAGAATTGCGTGAGGATATAGAGGAGAAGCATCAATTCTCCATTAAACAACGCGACACACATACATTCAAGCTCCGAAGACTCGTCAAGGAGGAAGTGGCAGGCCTCCAAACGATATTGGACGGACCCAACACAAGAGGTCGACACCAACCGCCGCAGAAACCCTACAATTCCTCATCCACTTCCAAACAGGACCGCTCCTAATAAGCAAGGGTATAAGCAGGGCCTTGGTCATGCTTACGTTCTGCCGCCATCCTCACCTTGCACCTGACCTCGGCCGGGTCAATATATCCCTTCCCAGAATCCGCAGGTGCTTACAGCGGTACTGCCACAGCATCACTCCTGAATACTCACCGGTGGAGGTTTTTTAGTGCGTAGAGTTCCACACTCCAATCCCAGGGTAAGTGCGCAACATACATTTTTCCTCCACTCGAAAAAAAAAAAAAAAAAAAAAAAAGAAAACTTCACGTTTAAAGGCGGTAGTGTAAGAAAAACTCCTAGCTACTTTTGTAGAAACGAGGCAAAGCCCACGGCTTCAGTAGCCATATATAAGTACCTAGAAAGTAATCATTCTGGAACATCGGTAGACACTCATAGAGTGTATAATTGCATCCCAAAGGCAACATTTGTAATTGCTAGGTAGAGAACGTACGTGCTGCTGATTGTCCCTATTCTTACGTAACACAAGGTTGTGTAATAAGGTCTCTTCCAACGTGCAACTATTTTGATGCCGAATCCGTTTTTGCTGAATTTACTGACACATTGAAGAACTAAGCATGTTTTTCTCAGGGTATGCATGGGTGGAGTACAACCTCGTTAAGTACGCTGATTAATTTAATGAGAGTTAATAAACGACCTACGAGGAACAACACTTTTTCTATAGTCTCCCAGAGACCCTTTGGAGGCCATATCGTTGCCCCTTCTGATGACCGAGCGAGATGTCACAGGCAATTTCGTCTGTGGTTCATACTCAGGAGGTCCGGATTCGATTCCCGTGGCCTACCTACCTGACACATACGCTTTATCGGTGGTTTTCCTGGGTCACCAGGTGAATACTTGGTAGATTAGTTAATTACTTCTCCCGAGTTACTTTTCCCCCCATAGGGGAGGGGATCCATCCCCTTCAGCTGCCGTGGTGCGGGCGCTGAGGACCCCTAGCACTCGTGGTATAGTCGCGCTTGTAGAACTGTTACCATGGATTTATCTTTGTTAATAGGAACCTCTCAGATAACGTACTGATACTCTTGTAAGAGTGAGAGGGAAACTGCCACGCCTCCCGTTCGTGTGCTAAACACCAATGAACGCATCGCTTCAGCCAATGGAATTTGCAGGAATCACAAATTACGGATATATGTTTACTCCACGTGGAGTAATCAGTGCATTATCTGAGAGGTATCTGTTACCAAAGATAAATCCATGGTAACAGTTCCACCAGCGCGACTATACCTCCGACGTTACTAGAGGAACCTCGGGCCGAACACTCGAGTCCCTCCCTGATTGTGAGTTGTTCGGATTGGGTTGGACTCGAGGGAGCAAAGGTTCCCGATACTCTTGGGAGATAGGGTACGTCTGCGAACGGGGTTGAGGGAAGCCATATATTCCCGCGTACTAGCCAGCATAGCTAGTAGAAGGTGTGCTAGATCACCAGGCGGCCCCACCGAGGTCATATCGGTAGCCTTCCCCTTAGGTGTTGGCGCGCGTAAGTGGCGTATGCACCTCCATCCCGTCTTGAGTCCATAGGACCAGATGGGGGGGGGTCCTTGTTAGTCTCTAGGTCTTGACCTATGCAAAGCTCCACGGAGCCGCTAGGCGCCTTTTTGGAATAGCTCAGTAAGTTCATGGTCATTAGACGGGGAGTCGGTCTTCACTTGTCCCTAAATTTCATCTCCATTATCATTTCACATCATCTCTCATCTGCTGGTCTCTTTCAGGGTAGAAGTCTCGGCGCTGCATGGCAGGATGATATCCTCTTGGTTAACACTTCCTCCTTCGGCAGGAAGTCCGTTTCCGGACCACGGTGAATGGGTTATCGGTTGTACTAGCCTGTCAGGGTGTTTCCAACTGATCAGTTCTAGGGACCCTGCCCTCTGCACTCACCTCGTCCTTCCTCCCGAGAGTGATCCACTTGGACATAGGTACAATAGACCAAGTTTGGACCTCCGTGCCGAATCCCCTTCGCAGCACACTCCAGTCAGTCCCATCTGATGAAGAAGTGATTTGGGGGGGGGAGAAATAAAGTGGTCGTGGAAATTAACTGTTCTTTCACATTAACCGTGTGTAACACAATGTTTGAGAAGGTGGAGTCAGACTGAAAAAATGTAATGTCAGAGCCGGGATTTGATCCATGGATCTCCCGGACCCCGCCCGATTGCTGCGACAGGATTTGCAAATGGTATAGGGATGTTGGTACTGCGATGATCTCCGCGTGAGTTGGATGCTCTTAACGCCCGGGTCCTTGGCGTTGGTTACGATGCTCTGGAAATCATAGTTACCTCAGCTGTTCTCGTCTCTGCATGATGATTTTACCTTGGGCGTGTTCCGGATAGAAAGCAATGAATATTTTCTTTAAAAAACGAAATATTTGTCGTGACTTTCTATTAGAAATTTATATTTTAATTAAATTTAATAATGTACATAACTCGTCATAGTACGAAATTAAAATACATTTATAGAGGCGTCGATATTTCTTTTTAAGGAAATACTTTATTCTCCACAGCGTCTGTTTGCAAGGTTAGGATCGAATAACATTTGCGTCCGATCTTGATGAAGTATGTGCAAAGAAGAACGCCAAATTCGGCTAATAACAAGTTATTGGCCTTGTCGTTGCTATGGCAGTTTAACACACTTTTATTATTCAACGTTATATTTTCACTGAATAGCGTTTGTTACCATATTTGGTAATCTTTTAAAAAATTTTCCCTAAATCATTTCTAAACAATTTATTATGTAAGCAATATTTCTTTAAAATTTGCAATAATATTATTATTTCTTCAATCAATATTTCACGTTCAATTCTTATTTTTAGCCTCGTTCCCTTTTTACTATAATTTCTTGGGCACATAAAATGAGTGACGTGTTGAAGCAGATAGGTATGGATCATTCTTGGATAACTGCAGAGTATGGGTATAGAGGCATCTAGAAAGAAGTTAAGATTACAAGATATTGGCAGACAAGACTCTTTTGCTAGTACAAGTGACAAAAGCTCACTGAGGTTATATAGAGAAATAAAAACAACCACGGGGAGGGAAGGATATATAGACATACGAAGGCTGTTCATTAAAGAATGATCACAATTCTTTTTTTGACAACATACCTTTACTCATCCTCATAATTTTGATAGTCCTTCTCAAAATTGCCTCCCCTGAATGCGATGCACTTGTCCCAGCGTATCTGCCAATCTTCAAAGACATGCTGGAAACCATTTTTGAGAGATCCTTCAAAATCACCTCCGCAGCCTTCACCACTGCCTCTGATGATGGATAATGCCTCCCACGACAGCGTTTCTTCAAGTTAGGGAATAGAAAAAAGTCACCTGGGGTGAAATCCTGACTATAGGGAGGGTGAGAGATGCACTTCACGTTGATTTTTGCAAGATATTTAGCAACAATATTGGCAATATGCGGCCGGGCATTATCGTGGTGCAGCATCCAGACTGCTTCACGGAAAAGTGACTTTTTGTGCCTGATATGGACTTGCAATGTTTTCAGGACATCCCTGTAGTGTTGTCCAGTCACTGATGTGTGTGCAGGTACAACATGTTGATAAACCATTCCATGAATATCAAAGAATGAGATGACCTAACTTTCCCAGCAGAAGCAACCACGTTTGCTTTTTGGGGGGTTGGTGATGAAGGAGATTTCCACACTGAGCTTTGCTGTTTGCTCTCAGCATCAAAATGATGTAGCCAAGTTTCATCAGCAGTGATTACGTTTGAAAGAAACCCCTGATTTTCCTCTAGCATCAACCTTAACTGCATGTTACCTCCATTGCAGCGGTAGGCGATACTGAACATGTCTGAACTTACCTGGTTTTCACAGGCGGGAACCAGGAGTTCCAACAATGAAACTACTACAGCGAGTTTGTTTCATTTTAAGCTAACAGAATATAATAATTGAATTTTGGTGCGAAAAATTATGACCGTAAAAAAAATTATGATCATTCTTTATTGAACAGCCCTTGCATGTAGTAAGTTAGTGAGAAATGTGTACTGTAGTGTTTAACGCCCGCTTTTACTACATACGACACCGCAGGCGGTGACACTGATGATACATGAGATGAAGATGGAGCACCGGTGGAGTGAGATGGCGTGGGAAGCCGGAGATCCCGGAGAAAACCCGCCCCAGCGCCGTGTTGTCCACCACAAATCTCACTTTGCGGTTGCCTGGGATCGAACCCGGGTCGCCTTGGTTAGAGCCAAGCGGTCTAACCACTGAGCCACGGCGCGGCCCAAGCTAGTGAGAGAAGGTTTTGCTTGGGCGAGAACAGGAGTGAGGAACTTGAAAGGTATGTGTCAAGAGAGGGAGCTAGATAAATGTCCATTGTGTGGAGAAGAGAATGTAGACTTCCATTGTATATTATACTGCAGTCAAACAAAGATATGAGAGAGCAGGTCTGGCTACGTAAATGGGACAATTTTTGAGGGTGAAGTAGTAATTAGAAAAATTTTGTGAGTAAAAGGGGAAAAGAATAGGAGAAATATAGGGAATTATTTAGGGAAAGTAAAGAGAGATGGCTAAGAACAATTAAGAGAAAAATGTAGAGTAAGTTAGGTGAAATAGCAAAATGTGTAAAAAGGATTAGAGGTCCTCCAATACACAAAAACCTAGGGTTAGGTGTATGGGGACCGAATTATTATTCAATGGCAAGCAACGTGGTAGGATTTTAAAGATTTAGGAATATATGGCGTTTTCCAATATGGATTTTATAATTGTAATCTTGATTTTGTATTTCCAGTTGATGATGTAAAAGGAAAGATGAGGAATAAATTACAATTAAAATTACTATAATTTATTTTTTAATAATTTTTAATGAAATTCTAGCTAAAATAACTACTTCATTGCTCTAACCATTGAGCTACCAAGACAACTTATCAGCATTGGCAATAATAATTTTACATTATGAATGTAAATTATTTTGCCTTTTGGATGTTTTGTACAAACTTTAAAATAAAATGCTGTAAACAAGGCATTTTTGTATTCCTCGGCCATAACGGTACATCGATCTTTTAATTCTATAGTAGCAACATGGTTTGTTTTAGAACAAAAGAAAACAACTGCCATATTTACTGCAAATACGATGGAATTTTATAGAGTTCGCTTCTGTTCGAAAGACCTAGTGACCCAATTGTTTTTTCAGGATCATAACAATAAATCCAAGACTACATCAGCAGTAACGATATCGCAATCCAATGTTGATGTGCCGATTGGCTATTTTCCAGAATGTTTCTGAATCAATCAACGCGTTTTTTCATTGGAAACCAGTTTATGTGGAATCCATGATGGCAATTAACAAATTATTAGAGCAAATCGAACAAGCCACTTGGCAAAAGCTACATGGCAATTATAAAGTAACTGTAAAATATAAACAATTTTATTTGTGTATGCAAATATAACAATTTTAACTTAAAACTTCACTTATCTTATAAGAAATGATATCTTTCTCATAAATTGTCCAGGATCGCGACTTCATGTAAAACTTTTACACATTCTCAGACGGAAACAAAGCTGTCGCCATCGTTACGGACGCTAGATGTTAATATTGTGACTTTGTGGGTTCCTGAAATTAAAAGCCTAATTGCACAAACTCAAAATGTTCTTTATTTCCACCGAATTACAGTTGAAACACTTGCCGATTACACAGAATTACGTAGCGCACACAATTACAATTCACCAGTTCGTCTGTCACAGGTGCACCCTGCACTCGCAATTACGTACAACTCCTTCGATGCACATACACAGTCTTCCAGTCCGTTCACTAACACGGCGCTCCTCCAGCTGCTCACCAAGAACTCAGCTCTCTCGCCAACTGCAGCCCCCTTTAATAAGAAGATTGCTGTTTCTGGAAGTCTCGCGGTTCAGTGAATCACCCCGAAGGTTCCAGACGTCAGGGAAGGGGAAAGAGATGGCTAGTGTTGTTTTTCCAGCCATCCCCTTGTTAGCGCTACAAGATAAATGGGTAGGCGTGGGTGAATGCTTCCCGTCTGGTCCCTACCTGCCAGCTGGTCCTATCGGGAATTCCAATGTTCGGGTGACACTATGTTCTTGTTAGTACTACCAAAATCTGAAAATAAAACAAATTTAAAAACAGAATCGACTGTCGATATTTCAAAATTTATTACGCATGTTTTTTTTTTTTTTTTTTTTTTAATAAATATTGCGACTTTGTGGGTTCGTAGAATTAAAAGTCCAATTTGCCGATGTTCCAAATATTCTTCATTTACCTAGAAATACACTTCGTAGCAGCAGAATTACATCACATACACCATCACGATCTACCAAGGTCGATGACAATAATGAACAGCGCTCTGATTACATCAGCTCTTGTTACAACAACACTCTACGACTGTTTACTACTACTCACGACTGACTCTTGTTTTACAACTGTCCGCCTTCGTGTCACAATCTCTTATATATCTCATTCATAAATTCGAGAGATTTCTGGAACAAACAAGAAGCCGTCTAGATGTTTCTGGTATAACAAGACATCGAATGATGAAATCCGAAACTTCCAGAAGCGTAACTTAATCTGCGCCGCCAAGTCCTTTACTTCTTCTATCTTTAGTTGCCGGTTCTTTGTGTACACAAGCCGCACCATCGTAGATAATGGGTTCACGACAATATATTTTCCCAAACCATTACTTAAATCTATCTGGGCATTTAATTGTTTTAATAATTTATTTTCTGGATTTATTTCATGGTTAAATGATCTGCTACGGCAGATTTATCAGTCTGTTTATACTTAACGTTACGTAAATGTTCTTTCGTTCTGGTTTCCAAATTACGTTTTGTCTTTCCAATATAAACTTCATCACAATCGAAACAATTAAACTGATAAATTTGCTGCTTTTAATAGTTTGATTTATAGATTAATAAATATACCCCTGAATAAAGATGAATTTAATAAAGAATATCAACATATTATTCATACTGCTTTAATTAATAGTTTTAAACAAAAATATATTCCAATGTGGGGTATAGTAAGAATTTGGGTGATGATGGACTTCTTTGAAGTTCTCGGAGTTCGATCTAGTCGTTCCTCGGCTGCTCTGGTATCTGCATGGACTCTTCTTTTCAGGGATGAAATGAAATGTGTAGTGTTTAACGCCCGCTTTTACTGCATACGGCACCGCAGGCGGTGACACTGATGATACATGAGATGAAGATGGAGCACCGGTGGAATGAGATGGTGGGGGAAACCGGAGATCCCGGAGAAAAGTTGTTTTAAATAAAACATTATTTATAATTTCCCCAACGAATCTCCAAACTTTGAGATTTATTAAGAATGAAACTTTGTTTTAACATGGATCAATCGATATCAGTATTCTCTGGTGCAATCCTTTTAACTTTTCACTAATAATCACTTTTCTGTTACACCAAGTAAAATATACTGATACATATATGCTTACACGCAAAAATTACTTTGCACATGAGCGTCTATTTGCGGACTTACTCACACGTCCTTTCACCATGGAAGCCAAATGAACATCACTTCCAGTCCAGCTGCTTATATAGTCTTTTTGCCGTTGCCATCACGACCAATCAACATCATTCAACTTTTATACATTTCTTCATAAATTTTATATAATAACATTTTCATACCATTATTCAATATCCTAAATAATACGTTTTTACTTATTTAAATTATTAAATAGATTTAAGAAACCATTTAAATCGTTCCAGGCTTTAATAAATACTTTATAAATAAAGAATTGAAAAAAATTCAAATATCAAAAAACTGTTAATTATTTTTCTACCCTTAGAAAAATAAAAGACGATTATATTTAAAATATTTACTTGCCATCCTTGGATTAATAAACATTTTCAAAAACGGTTTAAAGAGTTTGGTGTAACTTTAGTTTCTCAAAATAAATAAAGTGTTAAAAATTTAATGCATTTCTTTAAAAATGATAAAATTCCTAATAATAAAAAATCTGGTATTTATCAGTTTAACTGTTTCGATTGTGATAAAGTTTATATTGGAAAGACAAAACGTAATTTAGAAACCAGAACGAAAGAATATTTTCGTAACATTAAGTATAAACAAACTGATAAATCAGCCTTAGCAGATCACTTTTGGTCATTTAACCATGAAATAAATCCAGAAGTTAAATTATTAAAACAATTAAATGGTCCGATAGATCTAATGTTTTGGGAAAAGATATTTCTTTTAAAAAACAAACATCACATAATGAATTTTGAAATACCGGCAGTCGATTCTGTTTTTAAATTTGTTTTATTTTCAGAGTTTGGTAGTACTAACAAGAACATATCAACATCTAGAGTTCGTAACGATGGCGACAGCTTTGTTGTTTCCGGCTGAAGATATGGAAATTAAATTTTTTTCTTTTAATAGTCACATGATAAAACTGTAACCGTGGGAGCATTATATCTGCTCACGTTGAAGTTTCAGTAAATTTACAGTTTTAAATAACCTTTACTAGATCTTTCCACTAGTATTTCAAGGAATTCTGCATCGATTGTTGGGAATAACTGGTACCGTACGAAAGGGATAAAGGGTAAGTCATTCATTTTAAGTCATATCGGAGGTTGGATGAAATGATGAAATTCTCAAATCAGTCCAGGGTCCATAGGGCTCAGAGTTGCACTGGACTGGACTGGACTACACTATGGAGAGGATTCGGCACTGAGGTCCTAAAGATCTATGGTACCTATGCCCCCCGAGAGGAAGGATAAGACGAGAGGAGACACAGGCGGCCGTTCCAAAGAGCCTAGACAGTGTAGAGGACTGGGTCCTATACTGCAGTTGGAAACTTTTGTTCTGTGTGTAATTTACGCCCTCCAATGTTAAGTCATATTGGACGATGAATGGAATGGGTGAAATGATTATTAGTGCGTCTGGGGTCCATGGAGCTGACAGTTACCCGACATTCGTCTTTCAGGATAAGGGTAAACCCCGGAAGAAACCTTATCTAGGTAACTCACCCTGGCCGAGATTCGAACTCGGGACCTCTTGAACGTGAGGCAGACATCCTACCATCTACGCTACCGAGGCGGGCAGTTGGAAACTCTGACAGACCAGAACAACCTACATCCCACCCTTACTGTAGCCCGGAAACGATCCCAGCAGACCGCATTTGGAAACCGGAGATCTCTTATCGGAGGAAGAAATTTTACCAAGAACATATCATCCCGTCATGCACCGCGAGACACCCACCGACACTTCTACCCTAAAAGATACGACCAGATGAGAGATGATATGAAATGACATGTTCCAAAGAGGTCTACCCGATATTCCGAACACTCCGGCCTCTATCTTGCGGGAGCGATGAAAAACTCCGGGGCTCCTTCCTTGGGGCAATACCTTGAGTCTAAAAATCCCCCCCCCCCTCCGCATCTCAAAGACGGATGGAAGTGGATACTCCACGGCCGCCTGGCGCAGAGGTTGCCTAAGAAGCCCCAGGTACTATGCCTGCTAAGCTAGTAGAAGGTGTGCTAGATCACCAGGTGGCCCTACCGAGGCGGGGTTGACACACGTAAAGTCTGTCTGTCAACGCGTGTGCAGTTGCTTAACAAAGGAACCTGACCCTCCCGCCCACTAATGACCATCATAAATTTATCTCCACACTTCAGAAATGGAACACTGTCGTTGAGGACCAATAGCAACTCTGATTTTCTAGAAATGACAGTCGCATGTTTACTCCACGTGGAGTCTCAGTTACCAAAATTCCAACTTCCAGTTGATCTGTTTCATTCGTTGTGTGTCACGATGTGGAGACCGTGGGAGGGAAACGCAGTGGTGAATGCAAATGAAATAGTAGATAACTTTCAGTCAAATGAAAATAATCAAAGTGAAGACAATAATGTGAATGAATTGGAAAGTGTTGTTGGGCCGAGTTATATTACTGGAGAAGCCTCAAAAAAACAAAGTTATAACGGGGACTGTTTCTAAACAAATTCAAGCGCTTGTTTTGAACACATATAAATATTTGCTGAAAAATAATCTTGGTAAGGGGTCATGCAATGAACCTGATGAGAAATTCTGGGTATTCGCAGAAATACAGTAAGAAATATTGTGACGAAAGGAATACCAAAGACGCCGATCAAGTGTGAAAACAAAAGGAAACGTTTCTCTAAATTGGATAACTTCACACGCGATTTAATTCGCCGAGAAATTTATAAATTTTATGCAAAAGGGAGAGCGCCCAGCTTAGATGAATTTGTTGCATATTTGCAAGAAACTTGTGATTTTCCTTATGGGCACTGCACTTTGCTCGGTCTCCTAAAGGAGCTGGGTTTCAAACACCGCATTTTGGATATGATAAGGTTTATTATGGAATCCAGTAGAATTGTAGCTTGGTGATATATATAGACATAAGATAATTTATTTACACGAAACCTCGTACTATACCCATGACGTATTGAGAAATGTGGCAACCTTGCATAAAGGACTGGGAGAAGGAGGGCCGGTGTTTTAACACGATTATAAGGGTTTGTCAAAGGAGGTTCCTGAACTGCACACGAGTTAACTAAACAGACTTTACCCAATCTCCCATGGCTATCAGGAACCACTGCCCCCTCGAGTCCAACCCAATCTGAACAACTCCCATTTGGGAAGGGTTCGAATGTTCAGCCCGAGGTTCCTCTAATAACGTCAGAGATTCCACGAGTGCTAGGGGTCCGCAGCGCTCACACCACGGCAGCTGAAAGGGGGAATCCCCTCCCCTACTGGAGATGTGAAATGACAATGCAGAGGAAATGGAGAGACATGAAATTTTGGAGGATCATTCGGCTGACCAGGGAAAACTCTCGATGAAAACGTTAGGTACGTAGGCCGCGGGAATCCAAACCTTGTGGCGTTGTTCCTCCACTCGCAGCAGATAGGAAGCACGCCGACTGTTTGGAAGATCCAGGTCGAGATTTGATTAAACAAGAGTCATAAGATCTTTTCTCAGGTGTGAATTTTTGGTGACAGAAATAAAATTTTATATGACTCCGATTTCGTAATATATTATTTAATTGTATAATCTGAATTACAATTCACTCGTTTCTATTACGAATACCGAATAACTCTTTTTGAAGGTTATTAACTTTCCTTTACAATTATATTCACCGCAACATTTTTTCATCGTCATGAAACAAGACTGAAGAACATATATCTATCTCAAGATTATTGATTTTCCGTAACTATCGTTACTCCTCTATTAATTTTGTGATTGGCCGATGTACTGCGATACCGAAATTAAGAATTGCCATAAGTAATGAATCATGATGGATTTCAAAGGAATGTTGGTCCTTTGTTAGAACACGTGCAAGGGCAGTAGAGTCGAATAGCAGTTGAGTTGTAGGGAAAGTTGTTATAACAAAAGCAATGTAAGAAACAGTGCCCTTAGCAGATTTCTAAAGGGGCTCACTTGACTCGTTGAATAGGGTATTCTTTGGATCATTCATAATGGCGACAAAATAGCTACAAAGAGATCTTTAGTTGAAAAGGAGTTTTCAGAAAGTGAAAGTGATACACCCACGTGCATCTGTGGTCATTCGAACAGTCTTCGGCGTCAGGCCGATTAGAGCGCTCCTAGGCGTGAGGGCGATTAGGGCGATCCACTTCTTCTGTCTTGGTTAAGGACAGACCAGAAGAGGTGAGAGAAGATTTTTGTCGGTTCATATATACGTGAGGAACAAATAAAGTTTATCGAGTAATAAACATTCTGCCGTCAGTAACTCCAAACAGGGATATTGGTAACCCTTGGTCGGCAACTTCAAGTTCGATGTTTTAAAAACAGAAGCAGTAAATAAATAAGTTTGAAACGGGCATTCCAGTGTCATTAAAATCTCCTTCTCACACACATCCACGCATACCCTGTGAGAAACCTCATTGTTTTACCCTGAGCCACACATTATAACAGCTTCAAAGTAGCATCAACGTAGAACTCCTTGTTCGCCAATCATATTAGTTACAAATTATCGCGACAACGTGGACCTTTGTTTGATACAAAACATTATTGTATCAACTGCTACGTCACCGCATTACGTAATACAATTATTACTACGGCCAATCACAAAATTACACATATATTTGTTTTTAATGTTCTCATTGCATGGCCTACTAAGTCATATCAGAAAACAATATTCATATAAAAAGTTCTAACTAAAACATATCGTTACAACCTGACCTCCCGAATGCGGATCCTAGAGTGATCTCATAGTTATCTGACACTTAACTTTCAAATAAGGGTAAACCCCAGAAAAAAACTTATCCGAATCTCTCTGACTACAATTCAAACTCGGGATCAATTGAACGTCAGGCAGACACCTACGTTACAGAAGAGGGCCTGGTAAAGGAAAACATTCAACACAAACCTTCTCTAGGTCATTGTATAGTTTTACAGAGTTGTTTTTTTTTTTTTTTTTTTTTTTTTTAATTTACGTCCTCCAACGTTAAGTCATATCAGACGGTGAATGAGTGGCAAGGATGTGTAAACAACCTGACTGGATAGAAAGGTGACAGATCCTGAACGTTTGGAACTATAATGAAAAGTTTGTGTTGTGAAAGTTTGGAATTGTAATGCACACGAATTTTAGTCATGTATTTAAAGTTTTGTTGGAATTCAAAAGTCAATATTTTAAATTACAAGGTGGGAGGATTTGACAATTGCAATTACAGTTCGCGCATGTTTTCTTGAGCGCTGGATTTACAGTGTGGTGCGGGCAGAGGGGAAGAAGCGAGAGCTTGCGCTCTTTTGTTTCTGCAATGTGGTCAACCTTGAAAAACACAGTTCAGAGTGCATAGAGCTTAGAGGATAAGGGAAAACCCTGGGATAGGCAGACATGCTACCATCTACGCTACCGAGGCGTGCATGGAGAGTAAATGAGACATATGTGAAATTAATGGTCATTCGAGTGTAAGGTCATGAAGAAATGCACTTTTGAAGTATTGAGCATTTTCTTGTATTATATAGTTGGTGCACAGTTCACATATCTAACGCTAATCCCTGTGGCGTGGTGTATGGCTCTAGGTATTGTGCTGCTAAAAGGTAAGCCTAGAAGCCGGTGCAGTATATAATTTATATCCATTGCTAAGCAGAATCGGCTTATAAAGCAAGTGAAGCGACACTAATCTCTGCTCTGTGATAATTAGCTGACGCCGTCCTATCATTATGCGCATAAATCAGTAACCACTGACTACCCGATTGATTTATTCTTTGTGGCATTATAGGGAGATTTGACATTAGCTTACCGTTCACCGAGGGAAAGTGTTCTGTGGTAATATTGAAGCTTGTCTTTAGTGTGTTCTCTTGTTGGATTCGACTTCTCTCTCTTAGGTATAAGACGTGCAAGGGTTCTAGAACACGAATCTTCCCAACGGAACCTCGCACTTTTTTGTGTCAGTATGCCGACGACGTCTTCATACTGGCTCAGAACAAAAACTTTCGCTACAGCGACAGCTCCACGCCATTGGCAGGTGGAGTGAGAAGTGGAGGGTGGCCATCAGCCCGCAGAAGAGCCCTGCTCTCATGCTGGCTAAGGTCCGCAGCTGGCGACAAGAAGGTGACCTGCGGTTGCCGCGGAGAAGAATCGCCTGGGTTCCATCCGCCAAATACCTGGGAATCCAAATGGACCGCGGTGTCACTTTCCCTCCGCATGTCAGGGCAAAGGTCGGCCTCGGCCACTCTGCGCTCAGGCAACTATACCCTATTTTCCAATCCACATTGCCCATCAGACTCAAACTGTGGCTGTATCGTGCGATCGTTCCGCCTCCGATCCTGTACGGATGTGACGTTGGGGTTCGGTGGCTCATACCCCCTCCGCAGGCTGCAGGCCGTGCAGAACAGTGCTCTAAGGATGATCTACGGTACCGACCGCAGGTTCCCATCACACTTCCTACACACCCAGTCCGGCATACCCTACGTTGAGGACGTTGTGCGTGAACATACGTGTACATTGTATGCCAAAATCACACCTCACCGCAAGCAATTGGTCAACACGCTGGGTAAATACGAACACCGTGCACCCAGAAGGAGAAAGAGCTATCGCCTCCCTAAGGATGCCCTTGGGTGGTGAGTTCAGCCTCTCATCCCTCCACCTCCAAACTCCGCCTGACCTGGCCATATCGGCGCTGGATACCACTCGTCGGGTGACCACCGCCAGCTGAGTCCGTTCCCCGTGGCCAGAGCACGGTCAGACCCACAGAGTACGTTTCTTCTCATCTGACCTCTCGTTCCTGGCCCCGGCGCACTGGATGGTCCCTGCAAGTAGACCGCTCCTACTGAGCCGGTATCGGGCGCTGGCCTCCATTCTGGATGCTCATCCCGGAACCAGAAGCACTAGCAGAGGTCAACCATCTCCATCATCAAACACTGACAAAATGCTTGCGTATTACGACAAAACCTATCATACCGCCCGGGTAAATCCGCATAGCGGATAGGTACCGTGGCGCTTTGTACACCGCCCGGGAGCACCTGTACCTGCTCATGACTCAACACTGACCTTTACCCATAGAACAGTCAGCGAGGTCTGGTCTAACGTTCTTTCTCTTCTGTCTCCTGCGAACTTATCACTCCTGTTACTTGATGCAATATGCATCGTCTGTGAATCCAGTCCCCGGTAGGGGAGGAGGGGAGGAGATCCATCCTCTTAAGCTGCCTTGGTGCAGGCGCTGCGAACCCCTAGCACTCGTGGTACCTCTAACGTTACTAGAGGAAGCTCGGGCCGAACATTCGAGCCCCTCCCTGAATGGGAGTTGTTCGGATTGGGTTGGACTCGAGGTGACAGTGGTTCCCAATGCCCGTGGGAGATCGGGTACGTCTGTTTAGACGAGGTTGAGGAAAGCCTTAAGTTCCCGGCTGCTAGCCTGTAGAGCTAGTAGTTGGTGTGTTAGATCACCGGGCGCCCCGACCGAATTTATTCGGTAGTCTTTCCGGATGGGTGGCGTATCCACTTGATAGCTTCTAGGACTTGTCCCACTGGAAAGGGCCCCGGAGTGCTCCTGGCGTCCGTTTTGGTGACAGCTTTGCTAACTCCCGGGTAAGGAGAGAGGGTGGTTTACCACCCGCATAGTTATTCTCACGCGAATGGATGAATCCACCCACCAAGTACAGTTGACTGTAAGGTACTGTGACAGTTATACGCATATTAAGTGTTCATAAACAAATGAATAATGAAAGTTATGTTAAATGATTACGTAAAATATTAATTCCAAATTTACCCCTTAACTGGGTGCTAGAAATAGATAATTCCTCTTATCATAATACACAAGTAGATAAGCCTCCAACGTCAAGTCCTTTGCGAAGATAAAGTTTTCTTGCTTTAAAAAATCACAATTTCCCCCTTGATGAAAATAGCACCAAAACAAAATTGTATGATTAAATTTTAGCCATTAATTCGACTCAGAAGAACTTTTTGACTGAACAAATAGTGTCAGAATATAACCATGCAACCTTAA
Source organism: Mantis religiosa (assembly GCA_030765055.1). Taxonomy (NCBI): domain Eukaryota; kingdom Metazoa; phylum Arthropoda; class Insecta; order Mantodea; family Mantidae; genus Mantis; species Mantis religiosa. Next base: position 34,404,695 of record CM060960.1, read on the forward strand.
GGCTTCTTTCGGAACATAAGGATCTGAATCCTGTATACTTAATGCTGACAAATGCAATTACGCATTCTGTTGTTTATAGTACTTCTTTTTTTTATTGAAAATATATGTGCTTCGTCGTAACAAATATAAAGGGTGTTTCTTAAATGTGGATTTAATCCATCCCGTAAAAAGGAACATGTTGTCAGCATAGGGGATGTTGTGTTGATTGGAGATGACTCTACGAAACGTATCAAACTGGCTCCTAGGAATTATTTTGCACTTATACCCAAGGACGGATGGAGTATCAAGACTGGCTCGAGTGAAGACATTCAGAGAAAGAGTTCGACGCCTTCAAAGGTTGTATCCTTTGGAGATTTCCTCAGAGAAACAAAGGAATTGAGTAAGTGCGACGTCACACCAACAACAGTACCAGACTTGGTGAGTGGCAAGGATGTGAAAACAACCTGACTGGGTAGAAAGGTAATGAAAAATGCAATTACAGTACGCGCATGTTTTCTTGAGCGCTGGATTTACGGTGTGGTGCGGGCAGAAGGGAAGAAGCTAGAGCTAACGCTCTTTTGTTTCTGCAGTGTGGTCAACCTTGAAAAACACAGCTCAGCAAAATAGCGTGTAAGATGCGGGAAGATATCACAAGTAACGTTGCATCCTCTGAAAACATTCCTTAGTTTTGCCCACGCCAGCTCAATTGCATTCAGATCACAGTTATACGGAGGTAGACAAATAATAATGTGTCCCCTTTCGAGAGCCATAACATCCACAAATGTTTATACAAATATAAATCATTTTCAAGTAAATGCTGATGTACGTTTCCACCACAGTCGTAACAAGGATAAACTGGCAATTCGAGCGCACCAAACGAGCCTTTATGAAGGAAGCTTTAACTACAAAGGGATAATGTTATATAATAAACTTCCAAATTCATTTAAACAAGCTGCATCATTAAAACACTTTTAAGAAATGTTTGCATGCACACTGTTTTTATGCGGTTAATCAATTTTTAGAACTATAACCATGTAAACGAGCACTGGGAGCATAGTACATTCACAAACCTGTAATATTTATATTATGACATTTCTTGTAGTAAATTAGTCTATGCGAATACCACATGAAACCATAGAAAATCTGCTTACTGTGTATATTGTATGTAGTCAATTTGACTTTATGTATATACTGTATTTATACATTTTGACGTGTCTCATAACATGTGTATGTTGCCAAGGACGAACTAAAATTCTAATTCTAACATACGATTGTTGTAAACTGGTTAGCTAATTAACCACGAAATTGATCAAAACGAAATATGGCGGACATGATAAAGCTTAGCGTATTAGCCACTAGATTTCAGTGTAATTCCAAAGATGTCATCTATGTTTACGGAGCTAAACGAAACTTACCGAATTAGGACTTGGAACCCCATCGCTCTTCTTATCACGCGCATACTGTAGAAATTCTGTAATTTATAGTACTTCTTTTTTGTTGATTATTGAAAAAATATATGTGCCTCATCGTGACAAAAAAAACGAAGAGGCTTTTGATAGAGTCAACATGAAAAATTCAATGCCATGGCCGAGATTTGAACCACGGATCTTCTGGTTTCCGTCCAGTCGCTCTTAACCTTTGAGCTACCACGTAGCTAGCTAGTGTGCAGAAATGATTAATTTCCATCAATTATCTAAAATACAAAGGACCTTTCTTAAATGTGGTTTTAATCCATCCCGTAACAATTAATATGGACAGCTGCCAAACAATGGGTTACTTGCAGAAATGTAACCGTTAAGATGAAATGTGCCACCAATGATTTGAGCAAATTGGACAAATGCAATGGGAGAAAGTATACCATCATATGGATCAAATGAAACAGGATTATTAGGAAAACGATACACTAGTGGAAGAAAAATTGAAAGAATTATAATTGAAGACAATGGAATGGACACAGTGACAAGGATTATAGTGATAATGACTCAACAGACGAAGATATGTCAGGGTAGAGAATTAAAATATGAGGCAAAATTGTTTAAATCAGTATTAAGTTTTTGAGTTTAAGTGAAAAGCCTTTCAGTTTTTAATTTGTTGGAGACTGTACAACTTCCTTGAAGAGCGATACATGAAATAAACAATCGAAGGATACTTGAGAGGGTGAAGCTATCGTAGTGAGGTATCACTGACTTTGAAAGCCAGGGAAAGCAGATAAGAGACTCGCAGCAAACATTTCATTTAAATATCTCTGTCCAAGAACCATAGCGACCATGGAGAGTGTAGCTTTCTGAGGTAGGCTACTCGGAGAGGTTAGGGAACGTAACTGCCCTCAGGGCGAGAAAAGTTGACTAAGTTAGTACAAAGTCAATGTTTATTAACTAGTTAAGTAAACAAGGACCTTTGGCGGTGCTGGCCTAAGGAGATACATCCAAACTTACCTTATAACTAACTCCTTTGTAGGCTCCCAGATATGCAAGTTTACCCCTTATGACTACAGTTTCTTGTGACAGTCGTGACTGCGCTTAACTGCTCCTTTTTTTTTTATTTACGTCCTCCAACGTTAAGTCATATCGGACGAAGAATGGAATGGGTGAAATGATGCTCAAATGAGCACGGGGTCCATGGAGCTTAGAGTTACCCGACATTCGTCTTACAGGATAAGGGAAAACCCCGGTAAAACCTTATCCAGGTAACTCACCCTAACCGAGATTCGAACTCGGGACCTCTTGAACGTGAGGTAGACTCGCTACCATCTACGCTACCGAGGTGGGCTACTGCTCCTTCGACTGCTATATAACCGCCCTTTTTTTTCAAGATTTTCTCTGGTGAATGCTCAAGTTTGTTTATAAGGCCGCCAATTTTCCTACCCTTCATTTTGTGTAATTTAATTTCCTTAGAGTTGAAGAGTCGGGTGAGTGGATGGCGGGCAGTAAGTGTTATGATAAACTTTCCTAAGAGGAACAGTGTGCTCTGGCGTACGGTTTTTAAAGGAACCCAAAAGAAACCTTTCCATGGAGAGGGGTAAGTCTGTAAGGGGGGCCGTAGGCTTCATAATGTAATATCTTGAGCCGTTAGGGACCCCCGCTGCCTTCACTTCAATATTTCCTTTCGGAGGTTTCCAGAAGTTCTATGACTTCGTCAGTAGAGTCATGTGCGACCGAGGGTATCTACGTAGGACAGCCGTCACAAAGTGAGACTGACCTCCCTCTCTACCAGGGAGTTACCGTCCCCGAAGGGCGCCCGGCACCTCCAAGGCTCTTTCCATAGAGCAAAACCTACAAGCTAACACAAGACGGGTGGAAGTGGATACGCCACTTACGTGCGCCAACCCCAAAGGGGAAGACTACCTATATGACCTCGATGGGGCCGCCTGGTGATCTATCACACCTTCTACTAGCTATGCAGGCTAGTACTCGGGAATATATGGCTTCCCTCAACCCCGTCCGGAGACGTACCCGATCTCCCACGTTTGTCGGGAACCACTGCCCCCTCGAGTCCAACCCAGTCCGAACATCTCCCCTGCGGGAGAGGTTCGGCAGCTCGGCCCGAGGTTCCTCTAGTAACGTCAGAGGTACCACGAGTGCTAAGGGTCCGCAGCGCCCGCACCACGGCAGCCGTCAATAGAGTAGCTCCCAAAATGCTGATATTTTATGCTTTGACTGAACATCAAAAGAGACTCCGGAAACTTGGCTACATTCTATAGTTTCGCTGCCAATGTACAGTATGTTAGCGAAACTATAATCCATGTGTAGTGGAATATTGGTATCTTTATGAATAAAGGGAGAAGAGGTGTGCGCTTGATTGCGATACAAGTTAGCTGGAGGCAGAGTATGAATGGCGTCAGATGTACAACATGACCATCAAGTAATTACTTACACTTTAAGTGTAAGTACACACGTGTAGTCCATTTTAAAATTAGACTGATACTGCAACTAAGAACACTGCAATAGTTGCCGTGTCTCGCTATCCCTCCTACTGACATATCCTCCATTGGGTGGAGTAAAGTTCGCTGCTACCCCACTTCCATACTGTAGGAATCAATTTATATGTACCTTTTCCACCTAAAGTAGATCAAGAGCTAGGAGTTGGTTCCGTTATACCGCTGGGAGCATTTTAATTTGATGTAATTCTAATTTTAATTAGCTTCCAGGTTTGAACATTAAATTAGCACATTCTAATCTACAAGCATTGAATAGCTTTGACTACTTACCAGCAACCAGAAGGCCAAACATAAGTCCGAAGCCTGTAACAATTGACAAAAGACGAACAAAGCCCATTCTATCCTCGACGGTGGAATTTCTTTGTAGCACCTCGAAGAACACGACATACAGCAGCGTCCCGGTAGCGATACCTTGAAGTACCGTTGTAGTCACACCTTGGGAAATCTCATCGTCGTCCAGAGCCATTCCAACACCAATACCAAGAGGAGACACTAGGGCAAACGTGGACACATAAACAATGACGAGAAGCGTTCTGCTGCCGGCACTTGCCAACTCCACACCCACGCAAAAAGCGAGTACAAACTTATGAACAGCCACTGCTGCCAACATGTACCACACCATGGATGCCGTAGACTGCAATCCAACGGCTAGTCCTTCAAACAGTTCGTGGATTGAAAGGGCGAACACGATAAGAAAACCTCGGAAAGGGGAAGCAGTGGATGGTTCCTCTGGGAGATGGAGGTGATGATGAGCATGATCGTGACTGGGAGGGCCAAGGATCACTTTAGATGAATTTTCAGGTTCTGTCAAGATTACAGATTGTGAGTTTGTAATCGAAGAGCAACACTTCATATCTGTTTCACTAGAAGTTGCATAAGTCTCGGTTCCTGAACATTCCCTGATGCTGAGGCTCCTGTGAACCACCGAGTGCTGATGCGCGTGTCGGTGCAGGAAGAAATGAGCTGTCTCTTCCAGGAGGTACATGAAGAAGAAGCCTGAGCACACTAGGAGCTCCGTCAGATGAAACCTTGATGTCGACGCCAGTTTCTCCGACTCCTGTAGCATCTCCACACTCTCCCGCAGTTCAGGCAACATATGCAGGAAAGTAGTACAAAGAAGAGCCCCTCCTCCAAAGTTCAACATCAGTTGCAATAAAATCATTGAAGACGTAGGCTTCCGGAATTTGCAGGTGTCGAACCAAGTAGTCATTCTAGTCGGTACCCATCCCAGAACAAACGACCCGGCAGTCAGCACCATCATAGCAACCACTTTGGATACCAACAGATTTCCCTCGCTAGCCTCTGCCACAGTTGCATTCATGTTTCTTCCTTTACACTTATTTCTTCTTCTTAGTTTTTAAAATCAGGTTTACATTTTCATGCGCACTCGCAGTGAAGAAGCAGCTCTGCTTGAGAGGTATAAAATAACACGTCTTGATCTCGAAAGGAGCTCTTGAGCTCACGATAAAACTCTTTATACCTCGAGAAGTGAGGCTGATGAGCACGTGTACAGAGCTCATTCCGCTATTGGTGAGAACACTGGGAACACTGAACTCTTATCAGCAACTCACAGGTTGTCCCGATAACACTCATTACTAATAGATATCTGATAAAACCATTGACACAGAAAATGTACATTGCTGAAGCATGTATATACCTCAAGACATTTGCTACACTGCCCACAATAGTAATAAAATAAAAACTGCGCATCTAGTAGCCCAGACCTTATTATTGTTTACCTTTATTCAATTTTCAAATCACATTACATAAAACAGTTTAAAAAATCTGCTTGACACTGAGGAAAGGAGAGCAATGGTATATAGGAGATCAAAAGCTAGAGTAGGTGTAAGGAAAACAGTAGAGGGTGGGGCGCATAAGCTAGAAAAGTGATAGCTAACGGCAGGGCGGCATCGACAGGGGTAAATTATATGTAAACATAAACTGGAGATGTCAGTCAGATGGTTAGAAAGAATGAATGAAGCGGTCGTTGAAGCCAGAACAATCTATGGGACACATCAGAGATAGGAACACAATTAGACCAGATGTATGGATTGTTTTGCAAAGAACTACTAGGGCTGCCAAAATTGGCAACAAGAGAAGTGGCAATAATAATAGAGAGAATACTGAAATTCTGCTATAATTGTATTAAAGGGAAGAAAGGTAAATTATTGAATCTGTGCATCAAGCAACAGAAAGCATTAAAACACAAACAGTTGATGGTCGGAATTGGAAAGAATGGTGTTGAAGATAAGCATGGGAGATTTTTGGAGATCAGAGAAGTCAAATCATAGCGTTTTTTTGGAAGGAAGTGAGAAACAGAGTACAAGACATAGATTGGTAGGAGATATGGGTAAGTATTGAAGAAAAAACTTTGAAATTTTATAAGCAATTAAAGACAGAATGGGGTAGGGAAAAATATATAGATCAATGTGACAAAAATGGAAGAGAAGGCATAGTATGGATGAGAGTAGGAATAGAATATCTAAAAGGGTTGAGAAGTAACGAGGTAGGGATGTGAGAATTGAGAGTACTGTTATTACCTGTTATAGGAATTAACAAATTACATGAGAAAAATATGGGATAATAAATGGGACGGTGTGAGCAAAGACGTAGTGGCTACGCATGTTAACGGGGATGAGTGAAAAGAAAAATACATGTATAGGAGATTTCTTATATAGGTTAAGAGAAAAGTGGATTAGGGTAAAGGAAGCGAAGGTCAAGAAGAAATGACATCAAGCTACTCAGGAAAACCAAAGGCTTATAGCCAGGAGACCTGATTCAGGAGTAAATGTAGTGTCAGCAATTTTATATATTTGTACCCGATGTACGAAGCTGTTCAATAAAGAATGATCACAACTTTTTTGACAACATACCTTTACTTATCCTCATAATTTTGATGGTCCTTCTCAAAATAGTCTCCCCTGAATGCGATGCACTTGTCCCAGTGCTTCTGCCAGTCTTCAAAGACATGCTGGAAACCATTTTGTGAGAGATCCTTCAAAATCGCCTCCGCAGCCTTCACCACTGCTTCTGATGATGGATAATGCCTCCCACGAAGGCGTTTCTTCAAATTAGGGAATAGAAAAAAGTCACATGGGGCTAAATCCGAACTATAGGGAGGGTGAGAGATGCACTTCACGTTGAGTTTCGCAAGATATTCAGCAACAACATTGGCAATAAGCGGCCGCGCATTATCGTGGTGCAGCATCCAGCCTGCTTCACGGAAATGTGGTCTTTTGCGCCTGATATGGACTTGCAATGTTTTCAGGACATCCCTGTAGTATTGTCCAGTTACTGATGTGTGTGCAGGTACAACACGCTGATAAACCATTCCATGAATATCAAAGAATGAGATGACCATAACTTTCCCAGCAGAAGCAACCACTTTTGCTTTTTGTGGGGTTGGTGATGAAGGAGATTTCCACACTGAGCTTTGCTATTTACTCTCAGGATCAAAATGATGTAGGCAAGTTTCATCAGCAGTGATTACGTTTGAAAGAAACTCCGGATCTTCCTCTAACATCAACTTAAACTGCATGTTACCTCCATTGCAGTGGTAGGTGATACTGAACATGACTGAACTTGCCTGGTTCTCACAGGTGGGAACCAGGAGTACCAACAATGAAATTACTACGGCGTGTTTTTTTTTCACACTAAGTTAACAGAATATAATATGATTGAATTTTAGTGCGAAAAATTATAATCGTAAAAAATTATGATCATTCTTTATTGAACAGCCCTCGTATAATAAGTGCAAGTACAAAATTTGCAGATATAATCTTCGTGCTACTTTAACTAAGTCTACTGGTTACTGGGTTCCAGTAACCTTACAAATCTACTCATCTAATCTAAAAAGAGTCTTTCTTCCACCTTACTTCTACTCCAACAATATAAATCAAATCTACAGCTTTAATTCCTATAACAAAGCACGAAAGATTGTTTACTACAATTTTAAATATCCTCTTCTGCAACTGGTAACCAAAGCTTCCTCCTACTGGCATCCATCTCCTAAAGGGAGTGGCATCAGGAGAGAGAGCTGGTTCGACAGTTCCAGATGTCTGGGTTATCATTTTTGCTATACTGACCAGTTAATCTACTGTAATAATATTTATCTTTATTAATTAAATGCAACCTGAAATTCGTTAATCTTCAAATACTTTCCCAATAAGTCTCATTTTCCTATTTGTTGCATATTTTGAAGAGGAACAGATATTATAATTATGAATTCATGTCCCAAACTAGGGATGAGATAGATCAGCTTCTCTGTGGCTTCTTTTATCACAAGTGCTGTTCATTAATACTGATAAATTTTGCATAATCTGAGATTTCAAAATGGCTTAATGCTGTATTTTTGTAAGTCCTGCTTCTAAAATAATTTTCTTGATTTATTTTAGATTCTGCAAACATCACGGAGAAAAGGTAAAATTTAAATTAATTTTCTAACTCATCTTATTATTTTATAGATACTTTTTCTATATACGTATTATCTGTACTTACATAGATATTATTTAATTAATAAGCTTCTATACTGTAAATGAATCTCCATTTTAGGTCCTGATTACTTTTTATACCACGTAAGATTAAACCAGAAGCACTGTACGTATCAGAAACACTCTACATGAATTTCGAGGGTCAGATAGATCATAGACCAAAATTTCAAGATAATATACATCAAGAATGAAACTCTCTACCAGAAAATTGAAAAACTGATACTATGCGAAAAATGAGGATAAATTTTTATGGTCATCTTCTCAGAATAAACTCTAGCAGATTGACTGAACAAATGTTTGATTTCTTCCGTAACCGTAAAACAAAACCTAACTGGTTTAAAGAAACTGAAAAAAAATTAGGAGAATTAAAAATCACAGAAAATTCCTTACTTGACGGGACAGAGACAAGTAATAACCAAAACCAAAAATATAAGGTTCAAAGATAAATTTACACTAAGTAAATATATAATAAACACTGAGTGATTCTATGGCAACATATCTTACCACATTACCCATTACCATTTTAAAATTCATTTTCAAACATTGTTAGTTCATTTAAATATAAGTCATGGCTATTACAAGGTCCTTAATACACTTGGGGTTAACGAACATTGTCTTATTACCACAAAACTTACTGTTTCTTGAGGTGAAAATATTAAGATAAGGGACTTGAGACCTCGCCATCAGCAGGACTTGATTAATGATACTAAGTAAGCCCCCGCGGTCATTCTACACAAGAACTTTTTAACTTTGTGATTTATGTAAGTAGAGGTTTGCAACGTTCACAAGTAGATATTTATAAATAGGATAACCTCGAGTTTAATGTCCTGTGGTAGTATAATTTGTTATTCTGGCGAAATACTACAGCTGGTTTTGCTTCCTTTAACTTGAACATAAGTAAGAAGGTAATATATTCCACCCAAAAAATCTGTCATGTCTGTTAACAACGTAACTCAAAAACATAAGGTTGTTTAAATACCAAACTTAGAATATGAACCTCAGCATTTTCCAAAGACTTTACACCAAGATTTTCAAGAAAATTTCCTAACCAAAACTACCCTTAACATGGAACATTTCTTGTGTTATTCTCCCAAATGGCTCTAACGATTGTGGTCAAATCCCTATACACTTGGCTTATTTACATCTACGATGGCTGTTCAATAAAGATTGATCATAATTTTTACGGCCATAATTTTTCGCACTAAAATACAATCCTATTATATTTTGTTAGCTTAATGTGAAACAAACATGCCGTAGTAGTTTCATTGTTGATACTCCAGGTTCCCGCCTGTGAGAACCAGGTAAGTTCAGAAATGTTCAGTATCGCCTACCGCTGCAATGGAGGTAACACGCGAGGAACAATATGCGGCTTTGAAATTCTGCTTTCGTATCAACAAATCTTCAGTTGAGGCCTATACAATGTTACAGGAGGCCTATGGAGAGTCTGTTCTTCCCTACAGCACAGCTCGAAGGTGGTTTAAGATGTTTAAAAAGGGAAGAGAATCAATTTCAAAGGAAAGTGGACCCGGTGCTCCAGTTACAGCTCTTACGGAAGAAAACATCAACACTGCTGCTGTCATTGTGAGAGAGGATCGACGAATTACCTTAAGATCACTTTCTGAAATACTGAACAATTCATTGGGTGCCACCCACACGTTGGTGTCGGAAACACTACACATGAGACGTGTTTTTGCGTGATGGGTTCCAAGACTATTGATTCCCGAACAAAGGACATTCGCATGCAGATCTGCATGTCGAAACTTGATGTTACAGGAAGATCCGGAGTTTCTTTCAAACGCAATCACTGCTGATATAACTTGGCTACATCATTTTGATCCTGAGAGCAAACAGCAAAGCTCGGTGTGGAAATATCCTTCATCACCAACCCCCCAAAAAAACAAAAGTGCTTCCTTCTGCTGGGAAAGCTATAGTCATCTCATTCTTTGATATTCATGGACTGGGTTATCAGCATGTTGTACCTGCACACATATCAGTAACTGGACAATACTACAGGGATGTCCTGAAAACATTGCAAGTCAATATCAGGCGCAAAAGACCAAATTTCCGTGAAGCAGGCTGGATTCTGCACCACGATAATGCGCGGCCTCATATTGCCAATGTTTTTGCTGAATATCTTGCAAAAATCAACGTGAAGTGCATCCCTCGCCCTCCCTATAGTCCGGATTTAGCCCCATGTGACATTTTTCTATTCCCTAACTTGAAGAAACGCCTTCGTGGGAGGCATTATCCATCATCAGAAGCATAAGTGAAGGCTGCGGCGGCGATTTTGAAGGACCTCTAAAAATGTTTTCCAGCATGTCTTTGAAGACTGGCAGAAACGCTGGGACAAGTGCATCGCATTCAGGGGAGACTATTTTGAGAAGGACCATCAAAATTATGAGGAAAAGTAAAGATACATTGTCAAAAACAAATTGTGATCATTCTTTATTCAATAGCCCTCGTATATTTTGAATTTTCTGAGAAAAGCCCCTAATGTTCTCTTCTTTTTTAATTACTTTTGCATAATTAGTAAACCGCAAGAGATGGAAAAATCTTAGTACATTTAGATTTCGTTGAAGCACGCCTTTAATGTCAAATATTTATTTGCCATACTTGATTTGTAAGTTAATCATAGGTTGTGTAAGCTACATGGCAACAAGGATGTTGTCCTAGTTTTCAATATTTGCGGTACCAATAAGGAAATGACGTAATACCCTACTGTTCATTTATTATTGTTTTTGCGGGGTTTTTCTACTACTTCTCTTGCTGTAGGACACAGTCCTGTACATTTATGTTCTTCTACCCCTTTTACCATTTAGGTGTCGGGTAAGGGAGCTACAACTAAAGAACAGAGAGAAATCCAGGGATGGGTGATCAGCCCAGTCCCAAGAATGAGAATGAGGCAATTAGATGAACGGAATGATGGCGAAGTGGATGAAAGAAAAAATATAATGGAGCAGTTGGTGGAATTATGACGAGGGAAACCGAATTCTCGAAGAAAACCTGCCCGAGCGTCATATTGTCCATCAGAAATCTCACTTTGCGGTGGTCCGGGATCTAACCACAGCCACCTTGGTGAGGTTCAAGCGATGTAACCACTCGGCCACGGCGTAGCCCTCTACTCTTTAAAGTACTGTGACTTTGTGGCTTCGTAGAATTAAAAGTATTGCTTGCAGAAATTTTAAATGCTCTTCATTGCAGTAAACAGTAACTTTGTACACCCCTTGCAGCGTTTAAAAATGACGTGGCATACACAACAATAGTCTTCAACGTCGCTCGTTGCTTCACCACACGGCTTTCTTTCCCTACGAATTACCTGTATGAACTGCCTGTCCAGCTTTCTTACTCACCAGATCTAGCCCCAAGCGCCTTCTTTTTGTTCCCTCATCTGAAAATTGCTTTCGGAGGACAGAGATTTTTGTAAAATGAAGGGGCAATCACTTTCGTGAACAATTATTTCGCAGAGAAGAACGCCGTGTACTATTTGGACGGGTTACAGAGATGGGAACATCGCTGGGAGAAATGTGTAGAGTTACAAGGAGACTATGTTGAAGAATAGAAGAAAAATTTCTAAAAAAAACAATCACTTGTATGTTTATTAGATCGAAAACTTTTCAGACCACCTATGTGCATAGGTTGGTGCATTAGATTAGTGCATATTTTAGATTTTGATTTTTATTGTGCATATTCCAAAATTGTACAATTTACAACTTTAGACTACATTTATTTGTCTTTACCTTGTTGCTACATTGGCTTACATGACACCCTGGTCTTTTGCTCTGCCAGGTAGCTCTTAACATCCATGACTCCTTGTTACTTAATTAGCCCCATTCTTCCCCCTCTTCTTCCTTTCTTATACTCTTTACATTTCTGGCCCATTTTTCTTTTACTTTCTGCAAGAACTCACCAATAGTTCTTATCTTCTTTTCCCCCCTGCCCGTTAACATTTTATAGCTACTATCCTCTTCTCTACTTTCTCCCATTTTTCCTCCCAAACCTTTTTTTCTCCACATTGCAACCTCCTCGCATTCTGTTACATAGTGTTCTATGCTTTCTTTTCCCCCACACATTTCACAAATTCCCTACCTTTTATCCCTCTTAGAAATATTGTTCCTGTTGCCATCCAAGCTAACCCTTCTCTCTCTTGCCTATTGCCCTAATCTATGTATGCTTCTCGTCCCCAGTTTGTTTTTATTTGTTTGTAAAATTGTAATGATTTCCATATTTCCTACCTTTCTATAGGTAAACCGCGAACAAAATGCAGCTGGAGGCGTGATTTACCAAAACTGAAGCTCTCCAGCTTTCCCCCTCTACCGTCATTTTAAGCTGCCTCTCCTCTCCTACATAGCGTAAGCTGCACTGCACTGGTCAACGTATGGAGGGGAGGGAGTCATGTAATGCTTGGATGGAGAGGAGGGGAGACGACTGTGCTCGCGCTTGCGCTCACCGACCGCAGTTTGTTCGCGGTCTATTTGTATACAGTCTGATCTGCATTTCACCAATTTACCCATATCGCTTGTATTCCTTTCCTCTAATCTCCATATATCTCCCATTCCTATTTTTTTCCATAATTTCTCCTATCTCTGCCCATCAACTATTTGAGTTCTCTAATCTTTGATGCTGTCTGATGCATAATTTCATAATTTCCCCTTCTTATTTGGCCAATTCCTATACCAAAATTTTATTATTCTTTCCATTATTATTCCATTTCTTCTTGTCTTTCCTAAAGCTACTTCCCTAGATGCTGATCTTGGTGAGCCTAGTAGCTCTTTACAAAACCTTCTGTATTTTTGGTCCACCGTTTTGTTTACCTGTGTGCCCCCCAGATCTTCACTGCATACATTTTGGATTCAACTAGTGCTTCATACATTCTTTCTAACCACTTGGTTGTCATTTCTAACTTATATTTGCATATTCTTATTCCATTCATTGACGCCCATTCTTTTGTTTCAATTTCTTTCCTATATGCTTCCATTTTCCATTGTTATTCATTGACCACTTCTATCCTTTTGCCATTAAGTACCCAATTTTAATTTTTTTTAGCTCCCATCTTGAAGACCATAACTTTCGACTTATTTATGTATATTTTTACTCCCCAACCTTTACAGAATTTCTGGATTTCATTTATTGCCTTATCAAATCTTACTACCGTTATAGAGTTTACATGAATTAAAAAATACATGTTTATCTGTAATAATATGTAGACAGTAATCCTGGAATCCTGGAAATCCTATCATGTTGCCCACCATTGACTAATAATTTGGTCCCCATACACCTAACCCTAGGTTTTTGTGTATTGGAGGCCCTCTACACCTTTTTACAGATTTTGCCATTTCACCTATCCCACTGTACATTTTTCTCTTAATTGTTCTTAGCCATCTCTCTTTAACTTTCCCTAAATAATTCCCTATATTTCTCCTGTTCTTTTCCCCTTTTACTGACACAATTTTCCTAATTACTACTTCACCCCCCCAAATTGTCCCATTTACGTAGCCAAGCCTGCTCTCTCCATATCTTTGTTTGACTACAATATAATATACAATGGAAATCTACATTCTCTTCTCCACACAATGGACATTTATCTAGCTCCCTCTCTTGACCTATACCTTTCAGGTTTCTCACTCCTGTTCTCGCCCAAGCAAAACCTTCTCGCCCTATTTACTGCATATATCTATATATCCTTCCGTCCCCCAGGTTGTTTTTATTTCTCTATATAATCTCAGTAAGCTTTTGTCACTTGTTTTGGCGAAAATGTCTTGTCTGTCAATATCTTCTAATCTTAGCTTAACTTCTTTCCAGAAGCCTCTATACCCATACTCTGCATTTATCCAAGAATGCCCCATACCTATCTGCTTCAACACGTTATTCATTTTATGTGCCCAAGACCCACCCCAGTTACTTCTCTTTTGAATATGAAAACATTCTTTAATTATATTGCCATCTTCCAAGTTTGTGATTCTGTATAAATATTTCACTGTCCTTGACAAGATTTTAATTTTAGTAGAATGCCTGCCTAGTTCCAATTGTGCTGCCCCATTAGGTGATGCTATCAGTAATCCCAATATATATTAACAAAAGGGTCTATGCACTCTTATCGGTCTCTCTCCAAGCCTCATCTACTCCCCAAACCTCTGATCCATGTAGACAGTAAATAACAGTGTGTAGAGAAAATCATGTGAGTCCAACACGTCAGATTTCCCAAACGCTGATTCAGTTGTGATACATGCCTAGCTCGGAAGTGTGTTGCACACCGCTTTACAGGAAATTCACTGTCTATCCCCTGGCGTTGTTTTAGGAATAATCCACCAAGGGTTAACCTCACTAGACCCTTGTGATTTATAGCGATGTAGCTTGGGGGTGTTCACTAGTGTGTGTATATTTGAACCCAGGCTTCTGTTCGGAAGGCTCGTTTCTAAAAGACTGTGTTAAAATCGTTTAGTCTCATTATACCAGTACAGGTAGCAGAGATGTAATATGAATTGATTCCTGCCCTTGTTTCAATGTACTAAAACCTCAGGAGGATTGAGTTTGGTCATAAAATTCATCATGGAAGACAATTTTTGAAATATTCTCTGTGAAAAAATACAGCATCAACATTACTACCATCAAATAATTCGAGGACGCCTTCCCCACATCAAAACAGTACTATACGTTCACAAGGACATAAGTTTAAAAGCCGTTTGAGTGTCATTAAAAGATATGAAGCTAAAGTGTCAATAATAACTCAATTCTTGTCCACAGATTGATTGTTTCTTATTCTGTTCTTAATACACCAAAAGATTAACAATTGATTGAACTAAACTATTATCCGTTGGTTTTATAGAGGTTAAAGCACACAAGACAAATTCTGTGAGTAAACAGACCGATGTCCACTTTATTCTTGTAAATGGGAATATACAGGGTGTTTCAAAACGACATCGAACATATACAAGTATTTCAGCTCTCATGTGACGCATATAGATAGTTTTTACCGCCAAAAGAGCCACATAAAAGTGCTTCAGAATGAGAGTGAAATGAAATGTGTAGTGTTTAACGCCCGCTTTTACTACATACGGCACCGCAGGCGGTGACACTGATGATACATGAGATGAAGATGGAGCACCAGTGGAATGAGATGGCGGGGGAAACCGGAGGTCCCGGAGAAAACCCGTCCCAGCGCCGTGTTGTCAACCACAAATCTCAATTTGCGGTCTCCTGGGATCAAACCCGGGCCACCTTGGTGAGAGCCAAGCGGTCTAACCACTGAGCCACGGCGCGGCCAGAATGAGTGTGGATTAGGCAGTGACAGGAACAACGACGCGTGCCTCACGCTGCCGGAGTTCACAGGTATAGGTCACACGCCGTGCCGCGTGCTGCAGCTGTTTGTAAACATACCGGCATACTCCGCAGTAGCTTGCTACTATTAATAATTTCTTTGGCTTATTAAAACCGCAATAAAGAAGCTATTCCTTAATTATTGCTTATGAGTGTTTAACGTGTTCCAAAATTCCGTTATAGCAGTCCATGACGGCAAATAAGCTGGTGGACATATGCAACTTATACCTTTTAGAGCGAAGTTAATGTTAGTGAGGTTGAAGATGGAAACATTAAATAATAAACAGAACATAAAATATCAGAGAATTGTAGATAAATTAACCAAAACTAAATGCCTTATACAATGAGACGAGCATTTTATTTCAAGTGTTTGATAATACTAAATAAAGCATTTGTAACTGAACAGGAAGCTGTTGATATTTACAGTAAGTGGTTGAAAGTATTGTACAATTAAGATCATAACAAAATGCTCTGAAATTAAACAAATAAATATTATCATTGATGTAACTATTTTTACAATTCATATTTTAATGAAACTAAATCAATCGTGCGTTCGTTGAGCTCCCTTCAGCTCTTCCATCCATCAAAACCATATCCATCATTTCGGCGTTCGTATAGCGCTCCATATTGCTTGGATTTGCTAAGTACGCGCAAAATCCTCCCTGTTAGGACGGAATGTGTAGTTTTACACTGAAGAAGCAACCTTCAACTGTCCGAGTTATTAGTCGAGTTTTTCAAAAATAACTGACCTTTGCTCCATTACCTGAAAGCTAGGCTAGGGTCATAGATAAAGAGGAAGAGTAATGTTTTTGTTTTCGTGGCCGGTGAGTCCCAACTTTTGAGGTTCGCACACCAGTGATTCCTGCACTGCCTAATCACAAAATCATGTAATATTTAATGCTGTACCTAACAGAACTTCGAAGCTGCGACACCGAAATTCGGACTAGTTAAATTATAAACTACGGCTATAATCGTTCTATGTTGTTTTGAAACAACCTGTATAAGGAGCACGTGAGCCGTTAAGCAGAAGCATACCCAGAGAGGTTCACAAACATTCTAATGAATTCATCAATGCATTAAGAGAGAAAGAGGGCGGGAGGTAGGGGGCTCGTTTGAGAGTAGTCCTTCGGATTTTTAGAAACAAGAGAAGTGTCAAATATTGACCGTAAAACTGGTTCTTTGTGATGCGGACGCAAACCCATCAAATAACGCTATAATCATTGCAGTGAGAGAGTGAGTTATGTTTATTTGCATATGTGTGTTTATTAAATTGTTTAATTCAATTTGCTGTCACTGGCATTGCTTCAATTTTATACATTAAACAAATACACTCAAAATAACGATACGAAAATATGAAACACAAACGTTAAATTATGAAACAAACAGTGTAATAATGTATACGGATCAAAGTGATATATACATGATTATTAAATGTGTAACAAGAGATGCATAATAACTGAAATACAATTGAGGTGCTTAGAGCCATAAAGGCCTAAAACATAACATCGTCGATTTTGAGATTTTAGCATGTATGTATACTCGACATTTTCCAACCTTGTAGTCAAACAGCTGTAGCTGTGCTTTAGGCTCTTTATGATTTAATGAAACATCCATAAGAATTTATCTCATCAGCTTTTCTGATATTCATTCACATAAGTCCACAAAGTATCATTTTGTTTCTCTGAATTATTTAATTTTTATCTAGTGTTGCCACCATAACTTACTCTTTACATCATCTTCTCAAATAGGACTTCGTAATGGGAATTTCTTGCATAGAAATTATCACTTTAAACTCTCAAAACTATTTTTCTGTACTTTGGGCCCTTTTGGTTCTCAGTGTCGCAATTGTAAACATTCCAAGAAAAGAACCTTAAAGTATAGTGCGATCCATATAAACCTGAACCAATAATAGGACACACGTGCAACGTTGGGAGAATATAATACACAATTGGAAGATTACATTACACTATTTACATCTCAGAGAAAATGTTGGAAGTGTCCTCCACTAGCATCTATACATATTTGCATTCGTCTCTGAAGTTTTACGGAAATGATATCGAAATAAGAGAAGGTTATTTCCAGCAAGATGGAGCAACTTTTCATACTTCTAATGAAACCCTGGAACTTGTAACCCGTTTCTTTGATAATCGAATAATCTCTAAAGGTCTGTGGCTCCCAGACCCCCGGACCTAACCTGACCAGAGCTTTTTCTTGTGGGGGTTATCTAAAAATAGAGTGTACAAGAATAGGCCACGGACTATTGATGTTCTCAAGTAATTCATTCGAATCGAAATAAGTATGGCGAGGATACTCTCCGTAAAACTTCAGAGAATATGGTGAGACGAGTACAAACATGTATAGATGTTGGTGGAGAACACTTCCAACATTTTCTCTGAGATATAAATAGTGTAATGTAATCTCCCAATTGTGTATTATATTCTCCCAAAGTTGCATGTGTATCGTATTATTGGTTCAAAAGTTATGGCCTAGTGAAATGGTTCAGGTTTATGTGGATCGCACTGTATAAGTTGTCGCTAGCACAATTCACCTTGAAACAATTAAAGAAAGAAGTATGTTAGTTTTATATAAATCCTCTGTAGAATAATAACCCTTCTGAAGCTTGTGTGCCCTCTTGTACAGCGTATCCAGGACGCCCTCCACGTTTTACACGCTTCTGACGTCAGCGTGGTGTGTGCATGGGTTCCTGTACACGAAGGTTTGCAGGGAAATGTCATGGCGGATTCGGCAGCAAAGATGGCCACTACACACCTGCAGGTCACTACACCGTTTTCAACCACGGAAGACTCGCCACGTGTTGCGGAGAGCTGTGGCGTCATCTTGGCACCCAGACTGGTCTGCTCTAACTAGTAATAAGCTCCGTGGAATAAAAGATCTTCCGAACCTCCTGTCGTCCATCACGTCAGGAAGAGGTTCGTTTGGCTCGGTTACGCGTTGGCCACTGCTATTTTACTCATTCGTGTTTATTAAGTCGGGGCCCTGCTCCAGTTTGTCCGCTTTGTGGAACAGCCTTCTCAGTCCGACATGTCCTCGTCGAGTGTTTTAACCTGGTACGTCTTCATAGGTCTCTCCAGCTGCCGGCCAGCTTAGCAGAGATCCTAGCGGACGACGAGAAAGCAGTGGCCAAGATTTTAAACTTCCTTTTACATGTTAATTTTATAATTTAGTTACAACTCAGGCCTTTTAACAACTTTATGGTTTTAAAATTGCTTTTAGGCTTGGTTTTAATAGATTTTAGTGACATTTCGTTGAAGGAAAGATAGAGTCAGACTGAAAAATTCAATACAATAGCCGGGATTTGAACCACGGATCTTCTGGTTGCCGTCCAGCCGTTCTAACCCTTGAGTTACTATGTTCAACGTGCCAATATGACATTAAATTGTCCAACTGACTCGTGTTTTTCCCGGTAAACCACTTAGGAGTTCTCATAAACACATGAGATAACTACCTTAATGGCGACTTACTATGCTGTAAGTACTTTAAGGCCCGGGCTTTATTGTTCGGACTACTATTAGGTACAATTAATGGAAATTAATTGTTCCTTCACACTAGCCGTGTGTAGGACGCACTGAAAGGGTAGAGCCAGACTGAAAAATTCAATGCCATAGCTGGGATTTGAACCATGGATCAACTGGTTTCCGTCTGAGCTAGTATGGCCAACGTGCCAACATGACATTAAATTCTCCAACTGACTCGTGTTTCTCCCGGTAAACCACTTAGGAGTTCTCATAAACACATGAGACAACTACCTTAATGGGGACTAACTATGCTGTAAGTACTTTAAGACCCGGGCTTTATAGTTCGGACCACTAGTAAGTACAATTAATGGATATTAATTGTTCTTTCACACTAGCCATGTGTAGGCTAAAGTATGGAAAGATAGAGTCAGACTGAATTGGAGAATTTAATTTAATGTCATATCGGCACGTTGGCTATAGTAGCTCAAGGGTTAGAGCGGCTGGACGGTGACCAGAAGATCCATGGTTCAAATCCCGGCTATGGCATTGAATTTTTCAGTCCGACTCTATCTTTCCATATTTTAGCCTACACACGGCCAGTGTGAAAGTACAATTAATTTCCATACCGTTTTAAGTTTGTTTTTAGCTTGTTTGTACTTAACCAACTTTTTAGGTGCAGAAGATCTACTCCCATTAGTGCTGGACTCGTAGGACCAAGGACCCGGGTCTCCTTCTACCCGGGAGCGATGAAAACTCCGGGGCTCTTTCCATAGGTCAATACCTTGAGACTAAAAAGCCCCCCCCCCCACCATCGACTACAACATCAAGACGGGTGGAGGTGGATACGCCACATACGCGCGTCAACCCCGCAGAGAAGACTACCGAAAAACCTCGGTGGGGCCGCCTGGTGATCTAGCACATCTTCTACAAGCTCTGCAGGCTAGTACCCGGGAATTGAGGCAACCCTCTACCCCCTCCGGGCGGCCTTAGCCTGGCCGGAGGTACCCAATTTCCCGTGGGGGTCCGGAACACACAGCCCCCGAGTCCAACCCAATCCGAACAACTCCCCTACGCGAGGGGCTCGGCAGTTCGGCCCGAGGTTCCTCTAGTAACGTCAGAGATACCACGAGTGCTAAGGGTCCTCAGCGCCCGCACCACGGCAGCTGAAGGGGACGGATCCCCTCCTATGTTTTAGCCCTCTTTTAGCCAGTCTTTAACAGCATTAGTTTTTATGGATAGAGTCAACATGAAAAATTCAATGCCATGGCCGGGATTTGAACCACGGATCTCCTGGTTTCCATCCAGTCGCTCTAACCCATTGAGCTACCATGGTCAACGTGCCGTCCTGACATTAAATTCTCCATTTTACTCGTATATTTCCCTGGTAGACCACTAGGGCTCTCGCTTTCGAGATACACCGTTTGTAGCGACTTACCGTCGTAAGTACTTAAGTCCAAGGCTTCATCATTTAACTCTTATTATTTAAGTTAATTTATGGAAATTAATCATTTCGTCCCACTAGCCTATATAGGCTAAGATATTTGATGGATAGAATCAACATGAAAAATTCAATGCCATGGCCGGTATTTGACTCGTATATTTGACTCGTCAAATTCTCCATTTGACTCGTATATTTCTCCGATACACCACTAGGGCCTCTCGCATCCGAGATACACCGTTTGTGGCGACTTACTATCGAATTTAATGTCAGGACGGCACGTTGACCATGGTAGCTCAATGGGTTAGAGCGACTGGATGGAAACCAGGAGATCTATGGTTCAAATCTCGGCCATGGCATTGAATTTTTCATGTTGACTCTATCCATCAAAAACCTTAGCCTATATACGGCTAGAGTGAAGAAATGGTTAATTTCCATCAATTAACTTAAGCATTAGTTTTGTTTAAGGGCGTTGATGATCTTGCAGTTGAGCGGCCGTAAACCCAATTATCCATCCATCCATCCATCCATCTGAAGCTTGTGGACGAGCGAGAATATCACATTTGTTCCTTCCTTTGCTCTTATTTCTGCGTAAATCCAGAATCTTTTCACTTTGCTAAATCTATTGACGATAATTTTAATGGTGTGGAATTTCTATCACGCTCTTACAAAAAATGACAGACACCGCAAATTTTGAATGCTTAAATGCAAATGGTTTTGCTAACGGGGCCTCAAAGAAATGCTCGTATTTTCCACGGCGTGCTAATTAGCGAAAAAAACGGCGTGTAAAGGAAAACAAGGGAATCGGTGGATTTGTTGAGGCTCCATGGTTCAGGCAATTGTTTTGCACCGTCCCCTCTGAAAAGGTTGAGTGCGTCTGAAATGTCACGCAATGACATTTGCGTTTGTGGCGCTGCGATCGTTAAACGATATGTGTGCGGTCACGGCTAACTTCATCCGCTCACAGACAATGTGCAACTAATGTTTATGCTAATAAATTCCAGTTGATGCATTGGTTCATCCTATACAAACAGTATTAATGTCTGCAAAGTTTCTGGACTTTTTATTTGTTAATTTAAATACCACAAACTGAATAAATAACAAATTTGGATACCAAGAGTCCTGAGCCGATTGGAGATGTTAATTCTGTTTATGGGTATAATAATGCATTGTTGTCAATAGAGCCTTGCAAAGAAGCTGACGCTGTCATCATCTCTATACAAGCAATTGGATTACAATATTATTTACAAAATCACAATTAATCAATGCCATTAGTATTTAGAAATCGTTTTATTATAATTAGTCAAAACACAATGTCATTGATTACTTTCGACATAATGATTTTTAAATCGTTACATACAGGATACATCAGAAAAAATGACACACACATACACTCTTTGGACCGACATACGAAGGCTGTTCAATAAATAATGATCATAATTTTTCGCACTAAAATTCAATCTTATTATATTCTGTTAGCTTAATGTGAAACAAACACGCCGTAGTAGTTTTATTGTTGGTACTCCTGGTTCCCGCCTGTGAGAACCAGGCAAGTTCAGACATGTTCAGTATCGCCTACCGCTGCAATGGAGGTTACACTCAAGGAACAATCCGCGGCTTTGAAGTTCTGCTTTCGTCTCAACAAATCTTCAGTTGAGGCCTATACAATGTTACAGGAGGCCTATGGAGAGTCTTTTCTTCCCTACAGCATAGATCGTAGGTGGTTTAAAATGTTTAAACAGGGGAGACAATCAATTTCAAAGGAAGGTGGACCCGGTGCTCCAATTACTGCTCTTACGGAAGAAAACATCAACACTGCTGCTGCCATTGTGAGAGAGGATCAACGAATTACCTTAAGATCACTTTCTGAAATACTGAACATTTCATTGGGTGCCACCAACGTGGCAGAAACATTACACATGAGATGTGTTTGTGTGCGATGGTTTCCAAGACTGTTGATTCCTGAACAAAATGACATTCGCATGCAGGTCGGCATACAGTTAAACTTGATGTTACAGGAAAATTCGGAGTTTCTTTCAAACGTAATCACTGCTGATGAAACTTGGCTACATAATTTTGATCCTGAAAGCAAACAGCAAAGCTCAGTGTGGAAATCTCCTTCATCACCAACCCCCAAGAAAGCAAAAGTGGTTGTTTCTGCTGGGAAAGTTATGGTCATTTCATTCGTTGATATTCATGGAATGGTTTATCAGCATGTTGTACCCGCACACACATCAGTAACTGGACAATACTACAGGGATGTCCTGAAAACGTTGCAAGTCCATATGAGGCGCAAAAGACCACATTTCCGTGAAGCAGGCTGGATGCTGCACCACGATAATGCGTGGCCTTATATTGCCAATGTTGTTGAATATCTTGCAAAAATCAACGTGAAGTGCATTCCTCACCCTCCTTATAGTCCGGATTTAGCCCTATGTGACATTTTTGTATTCCCTGACTTGAAGAAACGCCTTCGTGGGAGGCATTATCCATCATCAGAAGCAGTGATGAAGGCTGCGGAGGCGATTATAGAAGGATCTCATGTCTTTGAAGACTGGCAGAAACGCTGGGACAAGTGCATCACATTCAGGGGAGACTATTTTGAGAAGAACCATCAAAATTATTAGAATGAGTAAAGGTAGGTTGTCGACAAAAATATTTGAACATTCTTTATTGAGCAGCCCTCGTACAAAATGTATGCTCTGTGCTAAGATGTTTAATTGCTGGAAATGGAAAGTTTAAAGTCCAGTTTGAAACATAAATGCACTTTCTGATGCAAATGTGATGAATGTTCAAACTGGTGGTCTTCAACGTCAATACATTGCTAAGTACTGCTAGGGACCCAGCTCTGTGTGTTTGAGAGGAGAGGAGCGCGGTGAGGAGAGAAGTAACATGTTGGCGTGTGGCAATGCTTCCATAAACAGAAATTATCACGTGATAGTGTTGTTATTGTTCCTTACATGTGCATCAGTGGCGGTGCAAAGAAACTCCGTCCGATTTTTAAGCACAGGATACATTTTCCTTGGGTCACAATTTCTTTGATAAGAGTCTTCAAAACTATTGGCTTCAAGTGGAGGACATGTGAAAGCAAACAGAAGATTTTAATTCAGAAACCTAAAATTCTACGTGGCATGAGTAGCTTGTGTACACATTAAAGTTGGCTTTGGCAGATGAGGTTTTTGAAGTTGCCCGAAGTTACAATGCACGCACTTGCTTCATTGTTTGACGGTTCATGCTGTAGGGAAGAAGGGGTTTGTGAATGTAGTGAAACTGCCCTGTAAGGCAGGAAGCACCAGTGGGGATTACTATGACCAATGAACCACCAAAATAGTTGAAGTGGTTGAGAGAAATGTTTATTCCACACATCTCACTTTCTTTAGTTATAATTTTGGACATTGAATCTTTTCTGAAAACTGTCCAAATATCTTATAAAGAAAGAGACAGTCAATTTCTCGCAAAATCGTGGCGTTAATTGTAATGAAGAAATGAGGTAAGGAAATTTATTGCCCTTCTGGAAGTCCATCGCCCGAGAGAAAAGTAACAAAGTCAAGGAAGCAAAAGCTGAATATTATCTGAACCTAAGTTAGTTCATAAATTAAATGACCACAGATTACTGCAGTCCAGGAGCGCGTATTTCTTGAAGTTCGGTTCAAAACCAGGGCGTAACTTAAACTGACTGTAAGGTGCTTTATATAACGGTGACATAAGCAGAAAATTCACATGTTTACATTGTGTTATGTGAAGAGCTAACAATGTCACTTTCAAAGCCTGTTACGTGTGGCGCGGTACTGAGGGTAAAGCATGTACTCCGCTCCCAGACCTGAAATATCATTTTTAAAGTGTACAGTTTCTTTTAAGAAATTTAATCTGAGAAAGTCTGTGACCGGCTCAATTATGACCGTTATACATGTTTCTGGGCTTTTCCTCCAAAATAGGTCTACTTTATTAAATTTGATGTGCTGATTCCAAAACTTAAATCAGTATTTTTCTACCATGCACCATTTTTGCACAGTTAGTAGTTATACCTTAATTGTTTTAATGTAATTCTGTGCATAAATATATTGTATGGAAATGAAAATAAACTAGTAAACGAGAAACAATACTGATTTCATTGTTAAAATTAAAGTGCTTCACAACAATATAACAATGTAACAGTGTAACAGACAATAATACATGCCTTATTTTGGGTCCAATCCCTGCAAGTTTAGCTCAGTCTATAGCTGCCTTTCCAATAGTGAGGATCTGTTTTTATGATAGGCAGTTGTACGTCATACATATGTTGAGAATTTGAAGTAATGTGTCTTCCAGGAAATGTAAAAATAACCCTGATATATTTTGCCATATCTGTGGCAATTTTGTTGTTCCAGCATTGGACAAGAAAAAATTTGAAGCAGAGAAGAATGAAGTATGAGTATCCTGTGGACCCCAAAAATGTCCTTTTACCACTTTTGCACATAAAATTAAATTAAGCAATATGTGAAGGCTTTGAATAAGGATAGCAACTGCTACAGATATATCTGCAAGAAGTTCCCTGGAATACATAATGCTAAAATTAAAGAGGGAGTATTTGTTTGTCCACAAATTAGGAAGCTGATTTCTGATACCTTATTTGAAGCAACTATGACAGATACTGAAAAACAGGCATGGATTGGTTTTAACAGTGGAATCAAAAACTTTCTGGGAAATTACAAGTATCCAAATTACAAAAATATTGTAGAACATATGCTTTAAAACTTTCGAAACCTGGGCTGCAATATAAGTGTGAAAGTACATTTCCTGCACTCTCATTTGTACTTTTTTCCAGAAAATCTCGGCTGTGTCTGTGAGGAGCAGGTTGAAAGATTTTCCCAGGACATAAAAGAAATGGAAAGAGCTACCAGAGAAAGTGGAATGTGAATATGATAGCTGATTATTGCTGGTCGCTGAAAATAGATGTATCAAATTCTTTATGTAGTAGGACCTCTACAAAACGTTCGTTTCATTTCAAGGCAGTATGTAAAAAAACTGGTTAAATGTTCAAATTAAGTGATGACGTGAAACATTAGTTAGTTCTGAAGAGTGTTGTGATCGCAGTTATGGATTTATTAACATATATTTTATAATATAACAAGGCTAGTACAAAAATGCATATTTTACTATTTCCTATATTGTGAAAAATTGGTATGTGATGGAGAAAAACTAAGATGCTGATCACATCTCCCCGTATCGGTTGGGTGTGAGTCCGACAACCGGACCGGCAAGCTCTGGCCCACTTTCGGCTATTACACCATGGATTACGTATAGTAGCCCTATAACCCTCCTTGGTAGCGTGGAGGCCTCCCGAGTTCGAGTCTCGGTCAGGATGAGTTATCTATGGTAAGAGAGAGTTATCTAAGGCTTTTTCCAGGATTTTCTCTTAACCTGAAAGACGAATGTCTGTTAACTCTAAGCTCTATGGACCTGCATTCATCTATTTCATTCATAGTGCTATATGACTTAACGTTGGAGGTACTGGTTTCACTCATGGTAGTAAGTTACCTTTTAATGGATTGCTCAAATGCATCTGTCTGGAGATAAACATGTTAGCTTCCAAATCCAAAGTTCTTATGTTCAATCTCCGACTGGAGGATGGAAATTATTCCCCCCTCCCTTTCTAAACGCTGGAAATATGAATAGGAATGTAAATGTGTGTATGTATATATGTCTGTGTGAATTTAATAGAAACATGACATCCAGATTGCCAATTTCCTGGAGGACAACGGCTCCCCCTTACAGTAAAAACGTGCCACTGCAGTCATATGTTTATCATTATTCGTTCTTCTTCTTAAGCCACACATAAGTATGGTTTGAGCTTCTGAACGTTTCCCTCCCTCTTTCTACCCTTCACTAGAATCCTTTAGTCCTTCCATTTATACAATCTTTAACCAAACTTTGTTTGTCCATTTAATGATATACCCAAAACAACCCTGTGTACTTGCATTCACAATACTATATTATGTACTTTATTAATTTCCACATCTTTTAATACACCAACTATTATTCCTCGTTTATTTTGACTACAAATTGTGCTCAAAAGTTTTCCTTCGAAATTGTTTGTGTCTATCTCTTTAAGCACCCCTGTTTCATATGCAAATGTAGTGACTACTCTTATAGTCGCTTAATATAACTCAAATTTTATTTATTTTTTTGTTTTATTTTGAGACCAGTTTGCTTTTAAATCATTATTAAATCCGTAGTGAACCACAGCCATTCTTCACCAAGACCCATTCAAGCAGGCGTGCCCCACGGGAGACTGATTGGACCAGTACTCTTTAACCTGTACATGAACGACATACCCAGCTCTCCATTCACCATCAAACTGCTCTACGCTGACGACACCGTCTACATGGCTCACTCGGACAAACTCCAGCTTATCCACTGTTACCTCCAGCGAACCTTGGACACCCTTACGCTCTGGCTCACCAACTGGTGCATTAAGGTCAACCCCACCAAAACACAAGCCACCATATTCACTCGTAAGAAAGCCCACCGACTCCCAGCTCACCAACTTACAACACTATTCCGTTGTTTAAGGACTACGATACAATGAAGCACAAAATTAATACAATTCTGAGTCGAACTAATACTCAATGCCCCATTTATTGCTAGTATTTACCTAGAACGCGTTTCGTTAGGATCTTCCTAACATCATCAGCTGTTGTCGACTAATGGATGCCGGTTCAGTGAACTCCTCGAAGGTGATAGGTGCGTCTCTGTCGGTATCTTGATGAACTTGAAATTTGGATTTCAAATTTGGATTTGGGATGATACGTAAATTTTCTGTATGAGCTTTCATTGCTAATTGGGGAGAGAGTAGTTACTTGTTTGCATCTTAGTTGTCTTTTGAATTTATCTATATTCTTCAATAGATAGATAAATTCAAAAGACAACTAAGATGCAAACAAGTAACTACTCTCTCCCCAATTAGCAATGAAACCTCATACAGAAAATTTACGTATCATTCCAGAGCTACACACCTTTTCCAAAAAGTCTTCAAAGAACACAATATTACTTTGGCCCCACAGAACAAATTTAGTGTACAACACCTTTTGAAATCACAAAAACCCACAGGCAAAAAATCAGGAGTGTACCGGATAAATTGCAAGGACTGTGACAAATTCTGCATTGGAAAAACAAAAAGGAACGTGAACATTAGGTTTAAAGAGCACTTTAGGAACATCAGGAATAAATAAATAGATAAATCAGCGGTAGCGTACCATTTTTGGAAGGAAAATCATGACATAGAACGAGAAATTCACTTACTAAAAAGTGTCCAAGGTCCAGCTGCATTAACCACGTGGGAAAAAATCTTTATAAAGAAATATGAAAGTAAAATGTTTAATTTCGATACTACCTTTGAAGAAAATCCAAATTTCAAGTTCATCAAGATACAAACAGAGACGCACCTATCACCTCCGAGGAGTTCACTGAACCGGCATCCATTAGTCGACAACAGCTGATGATGTTAGGAAGATCCTAACAAAACGCGTTCTAGGTAAATACTAGCAATAAATGGAGCATTGAGTATTAGTTCGACTCAAAATTGTATTAATTACAACACTATGTTCGGAAAAAAAAACATTCAATAGCAACCCAAGATAGTCTACCTAGGACTCACACTCGACCAGGGACTATAGTGGCAAGAACACATCCCCACAGCGCGCAACAAAGCAGCCGCACAGTTCCGCAAACTATGTCCAATACTCAACCACAACAGCCTGCAACTACGTGCTGGACTTACCATTCTCAAAACGTTTATACGACCTATACCCACATATGCAGCTCCCGTATGGGGTTATGCAGCGCCCACGTATATCTCCCGACTCTAACAACTGCAAAACAGAATTCTCCGCCATATTGCTAAAGTACCTCGCACAGCCCCTGAAGTCAGACTCCACGATGAACTCAAGATCCTCACAGTAGAGGAGTTCATTAAGAAATTAGCCATTGCCATGTACAACAAACTGCCTGTCAACTCCAACACAGTCATCCAGGAAAGTACAAACGTCCCCTATACCTCTTTGAAAGAACACTCTCGGAAAACACAGACGCCATTGATGTACGCATACACCTTGCCAGGGTAACCCAAGCCATTCGCTACTAAACTAACAGCCCGTTCTCTTGTTTACTACAGGAGCTGCCGGACGTCAAGACGTCTCTAGCCAGGATATAGGAACGGTAGCCTCTGTCGACCTTTACCCCCACCTTTTACATACATTGAAGCATGTAGATTTAGCCCGTAGCATAGAAAAATCTGACCTTAGCAATAAACTAACCAAACTCCGCATGGAATCATTGTACTACCACGTTGACACTAAAACTGCATGAATTGGCACCCACCGATCCTTGCAGGGCCTTGGCTATGCATGGACCCCTGGGCATATCCCACACGCGCTCGCATCCTTCGGATACCAGCAATCACATAACCGTTACTAACCGGGGTGCTTATGCGGAACCCGAACACACCTAGCATGAACACTAACAACTAGATTCCCTGCATGTGCATGGGGAGACGATGTAGCCCCAGAGGATGATCGTCACCGGCCCCACAAACGCAGCCCCTATTAAAAAAATTCACAGTTCTATTTTAATGAATCTTAATGAGTGGTTTTGATTTACTTTGTCCTGTATTTCTGTATATTGAATTTCAAATATTTGTTTTTACTCTCCATTATTTTTAAACCAACTTCTGTGACTGCACTTTCAGGTTTATAAATGTTTTGTGTAGAGATTTTCTTATGCATGTGAAAATCACTATCAGCATATTTCAGTTTGATGGATATCTTTGCCTACAGTTCCATTTGTCTAAATTCATTCTGAATTATTATACCATTTGACTTCAGTAGTACTGGCATACGAATATATGATACAGTGCGTTAATTATATTACGGGGCCACAGATTTCGGGTATGCATGCTCCGCGCACTATTACGAGGGTGATCTGAAAAGATTCCGACCTCAACCTGAAGATGGCAGCACTCGTAAATAAAAGCTAGTTAGTCTATTGACACTTGCACACCAAAGTTTCGGTCATTTTCGACACTCAGTTGTTATGTAACAGTCGTTTGAGTGAGTTGATGTGAGTGTTTTTATGAAAATGGACAAAATCAAGTATCGATCTGTCATTAAATATTTGTTTTTGAAAGTCAATACGCCTACGCAAACCAAAGATGAGTTGGATTCTGTGTATGGGGACTCTGCACCATCATTTACCACAGTGAAATTTTGGGCAGCTGAATTTAAACGTGACCGTAAGAGCTTGGGAGACGATGAACGTTCGGGACGTCCAAAACTCCAACTACCGACGAAAACATCGCCAAAGTTCACCAAATGTTGCTAGACGACCGCCGAATTAAAGTGAGAGAGATAGCAGAGGCTATAAACATATCGAAAGAACGTGTTTGTCACGTATTAAATCAGCATTTAGACATGAGAAAGCTGCCCGTGCGTTGGGTGCCGCGTTTGCTCAAGTTAGACCAAAAACGTGAAGCAAAAACCTGAACACAGGAAGCTGGCGCTCACGCACCTGCCTCTCTGTCAATGTATGATCTACAGGAGAAAAGCGTGCTGTTTTGGAAAGTGTCCGTCCGTGCTTACGTCCGTCATCATCCGGACCCGATCGTCCTTTGGGCTTCTCCCCTCATCCTTCCTTCCCATGAATCACGACGGAAGCACGAAGGGCCGGATGTCTTACTTGCGGTGTTCTCAGGTTGTTGTTGCTTTTCCTTTTACTTCCCAACAACACAAGAGACCAAGATCATGTAGAGTTGGCCAGTTATCATTTTTTGTTTTTACTCTCCCTTCTATTCTCCTTCCCTCCCTCCATTTCTTTCTTTCTTTCTTTTTTCAGTGTGTTAACAGGAGTAACTAGTACGTGTTAAAACTCACTGGTCTTTCCTTCCTTTTTTGCTATGTGCCCATTTAAAATGCGCTTAAGAAATCAAAAACAAGGTATTTTGTCTTCTGTAAACTATGAATTTTAAAGCTTATTCAAATATGTGTGACCTCGAGCAGGCGATAAAATAACAAGAAAAAGAAACACATAAGTTCATTTAAAGTGTTGGAGATAACGTAACAGAAATATATCAGTGAAGCACTAGTGTAAACATTAGGCAGGTAACACCAGACTTTGGCCAAACAACAAAGAATCAGATAAAATTGTACGCAGCCCGAATGCGACGTAGCGTTATCAGTAGAAAAATTCACGTCGATCACTTTAGCAGGCACACTGACCCAGAAACTAGCATCTACATACATACATACAAACACACACGTACAATATTTACTCTTAAACTACAGAACACCGAACACAATGATTCTGCTACAATTTGGAAAGTCACAGGTTCACTTCCCGTTGGGCCAACCACTGACGTTGGTTTTTCGCAATTGTACCTTATTGGTAGATGAATTCTAGATTGGCGTATATAATGCCACACATTTTCGTGTCGCATATTTTTCTTTATATTAATAGTGTTTCCGCATCGAAAGATCAGGCTAGTGGACGGCGGATGAGGTAATAATAAAGACGAGCGAATCTACGTGGACGCGAACCGTCCGCGCTCTAAGACCCGGGAGAATACCAGCGCCCTTCAAAAGGGGCGCCGACATGACTCCGGGGGTGGAAAGTAGGAAAGTCCTGGGAAATAGGACAAGACCTAAAGATTAACAAGCGCCCCCTCCATTACAGGGTGTAAGTGAAAACGCCACTTATGCGCGTCAACCCATACGGGAAGACAGGGTCTCTCGGTCAGGGCTCCCGGTTATCTAGCACACCAACTACTAGCTCTGCATGTTAGCACCCGGTAACTAAAGGCTTCCCTCAACCCCGTCTGAAAACAGACGTCCCCGATCTCCCACGGGTATCGGAAACCACTGCCAGCTCGAGACCAACCCAATCCTAACAACTTCCAATCAGGGAGGGGCTCGAACGTTCGGCCCGTGGTTTCTCTAGTAACGTCAGAGGTGCCACGAGTGCTAGGAGTCCGCATTTTTTTATTTTGTAATTTGCGTCCTCCAACGCTAAGTCATATCAGACGGTGAATAAAATGGGTGAAATGGTGCTCACATGTGTCCGAGGTCCATGGAGCTTAGAGCTACCCGACATTCGTCTGTAAGGATAAGGGAAAACCCCGGCAAAACCTTATCCAGGTAACTCACCCTGACCGAGATTCGAACGTGGGACCTCTTGAACGTGAGGCAGACACTCTACCATCTACGCTACCGAGGGGGGCTAGAAGTCCGCAGCACCTGCACCACGGCAGCTGAAGGGGACGCATCCCCTCCCCTACGGGGGGGAGCGGATAAGATGTATGGTGGTGGAGTTTGTTTTGGAGAAGTATCTGCTCTTACGTTCTATGTCCCACTCCATAAGGCCCACTTCGAGTCTCCTGCCTCGAGTTAGTATCCTCTTCCATTGTTTGACTAGGCAAAGGTTTAAAAAAAAGTCTCTTCCAGGTAGTTTGCAAACAAATCTGCTGTTTCTTTATCACTTCTAGCCCATATACCCTCATGTCTTATGGGAGGTATTTGGTCTATGGTACATTTAACTTATAAACTATATATTTAAAAAAACATTTGCGTAATATACGAATATCCATGTTGCAATTGTGATTTCTACGACTGCATTATTATAAAGCTTTGGAAAATTCAATTTGCGTTCCCTTGCGTCTAGCACCAAGAAGACCCGCAAGTGTGTGGGAGAGAGGGAAATATAAAAAGAGTAGGGGTAACGAGGTGCCAACGCTGAAGGCTCTAACGCATCTGATTCGCTACAAGCCAGAACTCTTTCCATTTTAAACACGTAGTAATCATACACATATATGTACATATGTATGTATATATATAACAGATCAAAGGTCGTAATTTCCTGGATACATTTAACTTTCCTAATCTCTGTTTCATATAGCCTTGCCCCGCTGACATGTATCACTCCGCGTGCAACTACCTTCCCCCTGACCCTAATTGGCTAATGCTTTCGCGCCATAGGCCATAGGCGGTGCCTTCCCGTCACATTTATACCTGCAGTAAACGTCATAATAATTGCCGGGAAGATACATAAAATCATACAAATAAGAATATGAAGGCATGCAAAAATAATGAAGTTTATAATAAAACTGAGCAAGTTGAAACTGAATGAATGAGCAATGAAACTGAAACAAGTTTATAATGAAAGGCCTTCGGCCTTTTCCACTAGGATTTTTTAAACCAGCACACATACCTTGCAAAAATGCTTGTCTTTCAGTCTTAAAAGTCGTGTCACGCCGTACTTGTCGTGTGTTCTTCATTCATTCGTCTCAACTTGTATCTCGGTACAATCTGATTGTCCTTAAATAACGTCTTCGCCACACAGCAATATCGTCCCTGGAGTGGTAAGTTTTCCTGTTGTCTCAGTTTCATGTCGCGATGTTCCTACGGACCTAACACACCTTTAAGTTCAGAGCACAGCTGTTCGACTTCTCTCACTGACAAAGACGGAATCTTCTCTGTGAGTGCATTAAACAAATGCAACACAATTCTTTTTTCGCCGCTTTGTAAAGGTTTTCCCTTGCGATGCTTCAGCGAAAAACTGGCGCTACACTCTGCCATTATACATATAAGTACAGATGTGTTTTTTTATCTTGAAAAGTGCAGAACGATGCGCAGTGGTATCTGGACGAGTCTACCTCAGAACGGTTACAACTGGAGGGGAGGGCAGGTCAGTTGCGTACCAGTTACGAGCAAGTAAACACGTGCAGAGCTACTCGGTAACACTACAGCTTGTTTCAAAATGTGCTTGTCTCCTGGTTCCAAGAGAGCATTTATAAATGACGCCTCCTAGCAGCACATTAGGAAATAAAGTGCTACATTTAAAAACACGAGAGGTAATAACCAATATACATAGATTTATAAAAAAGAAACAATGGTCTGGGTCAGCTATAAAAATCTGGGGAAGGGTATCTGAGGCAACAGTTGTGTGTGAAAGCAGTTTAGGAGAGTTATTAAGGAAAGAAAAGCCATTGGTACTAGTGCAGCAACGTCCTTCTCTATGCCCAGTAAACAAAGATTAAGAACAAGCACAAAATCTAATTTGGATGTTTTAATTCAGAAGTAGTTAGGCGAACTATGAATAATTTTTAAAGCAAAGAAAAACAAAGACCAACTTTGAAGAAAGTGCTTATGAAGCTAAAAATTCTACTGACTTCCAAGGCAGCGTCTGAACATTAAAAAGAGTTCTTTTGAAGCTAGGATTATTTGGAAAAAAAGACACTAAGCGTGACAGACAAATTTTAATCGAACATCGCACCATATGTGCAAAAAGGCTTAAGTATTTACCAAATATTCGGAGATATCGAACTGAAATGTATATAGTTTATATGGATGAAACTTATATAAATAGAGCACATACTGGACCATATGCCTGGAGTGAAATTCGTTACAGGGACTCTGCAGCGATATTAAAAGGCCGACAGTTGTTTATCACGCCTGCTGGAGGAGAACAGGGTTTTGTTCCAAATGCCTATGTACTATTTAAGATCCAACAAAAGCGTGGAGATTACTACCATAGTAACAACTACAACTTAGTTTATAAGAGCTGAAAAAATTGACTTCGAGAATGAAATTTGTTTTTAGACACCTTATGCAGCGCCCTCCCCTCTCGTAATCTTACGCGTGGGACGCATTGTGGCGATAGGTGCACTATCCCACCACAGTTGCTACTCATCCCTACCGCGCAGGATTCCTGTCAAGATAAAATAATACATCTGTACACGTGCAATAAACGATCAATAAAATAATTTAGCTCTTGCACTCGTCACAACACGCCTTCGAATGGCGATATATGACTAATCCAGTTCAAAACAAGGTCAGTGATAAAAGTCATATAAACAAATATGTCATCACTACCGCTAAATCACGTGCTTGAGAGCAAAGGAACTTCCTCTTTACTTCGTTTAAGAAATAACTCTGTTGCGTAATATATTTCATTAAAACAGTTACGAAAATATAAATTTGACAATTCTCTTCCAACATATAAAGATATATCACCATGTTAAATAACGAACTCATTTCTACCGCACAACAGTCTGCACCACGACAGCAGCCAATGAGATGTGATAAGGTCACGTGACCGTTAAGAGATACGAGGCAAGCTTATGTGAAACAAGGATTAGATATATTTTTTCTCGATGTGTAAATTAGTATTGATGTACTTACTTACACTCTAGCGTTTACTATTAAATACATTTTAAAACAGTAGTGTTTCATTTCGTATTTCTGAACAGGTGGATAACAATGCCAGCCTCTGTGGCTGCACTCTGTAGCTTAATGGACATTGCAACATGTTTCAAGCTTCGCTACGTCATTTGATAATTATGAGGCTAGGGGATGCTCATAAGCCGCATGCATTTACTTCATTCCTTCCTCTCTACGGACGCTAATGACCACTGTAATTGATCAGCGTAAAGCCGTAACACCGCTACTTCAGCGACCCCCCGCTGTGAGGTCGCTGCGAGGACCATACAGCAAAGCTGTGAGAGAGGATTAGTAATAATGTACCATGAGCCTTATCTACCCGGCCATATCCACCCACAGTTCTGCGTCACAATACTCTTCAAGCTTATCAATGCCATCTCAGGGCACTCCATTTCTCTTTCACAGTCAGCTTAACGACTAACTCGAATTTCCTTTGTGACAAGTAAAGCACTGTCTTTACATCTCTCTTATAAAGTTACAATTATTTATTTTATGAATAAGTAGAGCCAGACTGAAAAATTCAATGCTATTTGTTTTTCAGGACTGGTACCAGATAGAAAATTCTGGTATTTTTAATATGAATGAGTGATGGGGATGGCAGCACTGCGAACTGTTTTTGATACTTAAAATAACGACGTTTTTATTGCAAGAACAGCGTGTAATCATTCGTTTACTCCATTTTCGTGGTCTGACACCTATTGAAATTCGTCGCCAGTTGAGCGAGGCATGTGGTGATGGTACCATGGATGTGACTAACGTGCGTTCCTGGGTGCGACAGTTCAATGAAGACAGAACATCGTGTAACAACAAACCATTACAGTCACGGCCACGCATCAGTCGGTCTGATGACATGATCCAGCGAGTGGAGAACGTTGTTTTGCAGGATCGCCGATTGAGCATTTTCAGATGGATAGAGTCAACATGAAAAATTCAATGCCATGGCCGGGATTTGAACCACGGATCTCCTGGTTTCCGTCCAGTCGCTCTTAACCTTTGAGCTACCATGGTCAACGTGCTTTCCTGACATTAAATTCTCCATTTGACTCATATATTTCCCCGGTAGACCACTAGGGGCTCTCGCATCCGAGTAAGTCGCCACGAACGGTGTATCTCGGAAATATATGAGTCACATGGAGAATTTAATGTCAGGAAAGCACGATGACCATGGTAGCTCAAAGGTTAAGAGCGACTGGTCGGAAACCAGGAGATCCGTGGTTCAAATCCCGGCCATGGCATTGAATTTTTCATGTTTACTCTATCCATAAAATATCTTAGCCTATGTACGGCTAGTGTGCAGAAATGATTAATTTCCATCAATTAACTAAAAAAGAGCATTTTTAGATCTTCATGCAGGATTGTGTGCACAGATCCCATGGAAATGCCAATTTTTCAGGCGGTGTCTGCAACTGTCTTGGTTTGTTGTCACACGATGTTCTGGCTTCATTGAACTGTCGCACCCAAAGATCACAAGGATCACAACTGTGATCAAGGATGTGATTAAGGAAGATGTTCGCTCCGGCCCACCATCGAAGATTACCTTGACCTTGGTTCGTCGCGGGTCTGGTTGCACTCTCAGGGTCGACCCAGAAATTGTAGACTGCTTCAAGTCCTCTATGTTCTAATTCTCAGAGTGAAGGCGATAGATGAATTGAATGCCATAGCCGGGATTTGAACCACTGATCTTATAGTTTCCGTCCAGCCGCTCTAAACCATTGAGCTACTATATACTATGGCCAACGTGCCAACATGACATTAAATTCTCCAACTGACTCGTGCTTTTTTTCATTCTGGCTCTACCCTTTGATGGTACGTCCTACACACGGCTAGTGTGAAAGAACAATTAATTTCCATTAATTGTACCTAATAGTGGTCCGAACTATAAAGCCCGGGCCTTAAAGTACTTACAGCATAGTAAGTCGCCGTTAAGGTAGTTGTCTCTTGTGTTTATGAAAACTGCTAGTGGTTTACCGGGAAAAACACGAGTCTGTTGGAGAATTTAATGTCATATTGGCACGTTGGCCATAGTAGCTCAATGGTTTAGAGCGGCTGGACGGAAACCAGAAGATCCGTGATTCAAATCCCGGCTTGGCATTGAATAGAAATGAAGTTTATAAAATTTAGCAAGTCACCGAGTGGAAAATTGTATTTCATAGGCAAATTTATATAGGTTTAATGTTGGCAGTGTACGTAGGAACGTGAGTGGGGTAGTGAAATGTAAGCTGGATTTAATAAAAGAAGATTCAGATGACAGATCTTATGGGAATTATTAACGTGGTCCTCCATGGTCTAGGAATAACATGCTAGTATTTGGTTCCTAAAGTTGCTAGTTCAAACTCTGTAGGAGGCAGTAGATTTTTTGGGGAGTAAACTTCAGTGGTGGCCCCGTGCAGTATGTGTAAGAGAACCTCAATGCCGATAAAGAGGGCTCTCATTCACGTCCAATATAGAATGAGACTCTGAGAACCGAAGCAGTTAACGCGCAGTTAAAAACGTAAATTTTCAGCTAATGTATAATGTATAATGTATAAAAGTACATTAAGGAAAGTTTATTTCGATTAACAAAAAGTAAACAGAAGAATAAAGTTTTATAACAGTTTGTGGAAGAGCATGTAGAGAGAGTGATGTAAATAAATGAACAGAAGGCTTTTTTTTTTTCTTTATTTCTTTTGGAGAGTCCCATTCTGTATACAAATCCTTGTTGACTTAAAGCGATTCTCCTCTTAAAGTTTCAGTGAACAGTCGTAGCTATTCTGTTTTTAGACTTCCGCAGAAATTCTCTCATTTATTTTTCCTTTTAAGTTTTACTGCTTGGAAACAGTTGAGCGTTAGAAAGCAGAGCTAAGTAATGAGTTATGGATTCATAACCAACGCGACAAACGTATTTGATATCCTGACATTTTCCTGGCATAAACTACACGCCCACATAATTTCCTTTGATTGTATATACAAACGGCCACATCGTCAGTTATTCAGTGCACTATGATGACTTAAATTTAATACATGTACTAAAATAGTTGCATTTCAAATTTGCCTTTAAGGTAGGTTTTCGTTTTACAAATGTAACTATAATTTTACTGTTTAGTAATTCAAGGAAAACATGAAATACGAGAGCTGTTCAATAAAGAATGATCACAATTTTTTTTGACAACCTACCTTTACTTATCCTCATAATTCTGAAGATCCTTCTCAAAATAATCTCCCCTGAATGCGATGCACTTGTCTCAGCGTTTCTGCCAGTCTTCAGAGACATGCTGGAAACCATTTTTGGAGAGATCCTTCAAAATCGCCTCCGCAGCCTTCACCACTGCTTCTGATGATGGATAATGCCTCCCACGAAGGCGTTTCTTCAAGTCAGGGAGTAGCAAAAGGCACATGGGGCTAAATCCGGACTAAAGGAAGGGTGAGGGATGCACTTCACGTTGATTTTTGCAAGATATTCAGCAACATCATTGGCAATATGTGGCCACGCATTATCGTGGTGCAGCATCCAGCCTGCTTCACGGAAATGTGGTCTTTTGCGCCTCATATGGACTTGCAATGTTTCCAGGACATCCCTGTAGTA
The DNA here is from genome assembly GCA_030765055.1 of Mantis religiosa. NCBI lineage: Eukaryota > Metazoa > Arthropoda > Insecta > Mantodea > Mantidae > Mantis > Mantis religiosa. The sequence goes on from CM060960.1 coordinate 34,443,137, forward strand.
TTGTCCAGTTACTGATGTGTGTGCAGGTACTACATGCTGATAAACCATTCCATGAATATCAAAGAATGAGATGACCATAACTTTCCCAGCAGAAGCAACCACGTTTGCTTTTTGGGGGGTTGGTGATGAAGGAGATTTCCACACTGAGCTTTGCTGTTTGCTCTCAGGATCAAAATGATGTAGTCAAGTTTCATCAGAGGTGATTACGTTTAAAAGAAACTCCGGATCTTCCTCTAACATCAACTTGAACTGCACGCAGACCTGCATGCGAATGTCATTTTGTTCGGGAATCAACAGTCTTGGAACCCATCGCGCGCAAACACGTCTCATGTGTAATGTTTCCGTCACCAACGTGTGGGTGGCGCCCAATGAAATGTTCAGTATTTCAGAAAGTGATCTTAAGGTAATTCGTCGATCCTCTCTCACAATGGCAGCAGCAGTGTTGATGTTTTCTTCCGTCCACCTTCCTTTGAAATTGACTGTCTCCGCTCTTTAAACATTTTAAACCACCTTCGAGCTGTGCTGTGGGGAAGAACAGACTCTCCATAGGCCTCCTGTAACATTGTATAGGCCTCAACTGAAGAATTGTAGAGACGAAAGCAGTATTCTAAAGCCGTATATTGTTCCTCGCGTGTTACCTCCATTGCAGCGGTAGGCGATACTGAACATGCCTGAACTTGCCTGGTTCTCACAGACGGAAACCAGGAGTACCAACAATGAAACTACTCGGCGTGTTTGTTTCACATTAAGCTAACAGAATATAATAAGATTGAATTTTAGTGCAAAAAATTATGACCGTAAAAAAATTAGGATCATACTTTATTGAACAGCCCTCATACCTTTGTTTTATGAACGTGTATGTGTAACACGTTATTACATTATTATTATGGGGGTCGGTTGATAAGTCCCGGGCCTCACTATAAAAACATCATTTTAAATTCTTTTTTCTCTTTATGTCTCAACATAATCTCTAGAAAGGCTAATACATAATAATCGGTGTTCTATTTTAATTAAACCATCTCCGTAGTGCAATTTATCAAGATCCTCTCACTACTTACTATTGTAAGAAATTTAGTCCCAGGCTTCATCATTAAACTCTCATTATTTTAGTTAATTGGTGGAAATTAATCATTTCTTCGCAGTAGCCATATATAGGCTAAGGTTTTTGATAGATAGAGTCAAACTGAAAAATTCAAAGCCATGGCCGGGATTTGAACCACTGATCGCCTGCTTTCCGTCCAGTCCCTCTTACCCACAAACGGTGAATCTCGAACAGAAGGGCCTCTAGCGGTTTACCGGGAAAATATATGAGTCAGAGAATTTTAGCCTGCATCCCGTTTACTGGCAATCTACCTGGCAGAATCAGCAGAATTCTCGCCAAATACAACATCAGGACCATCCACAAGCCACCTCCGAAGATTTAACATCTGTTGAGACCAGTGAAAGACAAACTGGACTTCTAAGTTCCAGGAGTGTACCGCATTACCTGTGAATGTGGGACAGCATATATAGGACAAACCGGAAGTGTCATCGCTACCAGAATAAACGAACATGAACGGAGCATTCGTTTAAAGCAACCTGAGAAGTCTGGACTGGCAGAGCATTGTTTTGATAACGACCATAGAGCCAACTTTCGGGAGACAACCATGCAACAGTTACTGGGAGCGGAGAGTAAGGATGCTTTGGCGATTTCCTCCAAGAGTACCACGCTTAATCGTAATGCTGGATTTCAGTTCAGCTCCTCTTAAAAATGTAAATCCGTCGAATTAAGAAGCAAATATCAATACAGCTTGATAATCAAGTTAAGTAGTTACGTTTCTTTGACACAATTTTCTATATTCACGCCATCTCCTGACCTGGAATTTAATTTGCTGAAAACAGTCTTTTGTTCAGTAATGAGAACTTTGATAGTGTTTTGTCTTTGTTTATAGTTATGTTATATCCAGTATTTCATTTGTGGTTATAACATTTTATAAATATCCTGATGATGAGAGAGATGTACACTCCCGAAACTTTGATATCTAATCATCTTTTCACCTGGTTGACTGCCCGAGAAGAAAGTGAGCATACACATTTCGTATTTCTACAATCAAGTGACGTCTGGGATTCGAAACTTTGTATGTCTAGCTCTTACATATTTGTCTGTAACCGCTCGGTTATTAGTGCACGTTTAGTAACAGAGACTCACAAGGTTTCAGTAGCACTCTCTATATTTCTACTCTCTGTATGCTTATACACAGGGACGTATTTAAGGGGGGTGTCTAGGGGTCCGGACCCCCCCCCCCCCCAAATAAATTATCATTTCTAACTTTTAATAAATATTTGAAATAAAACTTGGTTTGAAATAAATGGAAAAACTTTATTCAAGCTTCTCATCTTAACATCTCTATTCACTGTGAGGCAAACATGAAGCTATTTAAGAAATAAACGGAAAGTTACTGCACAGCAGCTGCAGAACTCGTTAAAATATACCAATAATGTCAATTACAATAATATACTACTAACTTCTAAGTACCTATTCCCTTTTTCATTCAAGGAGAACTAATACTTCAAATTCATCAATCAGTGGTTCGCTTTTTAAATATCTCATTACTGCTTATATCACTTTATCCTAGGTAGGTATAAGAACAAAAGAATGTGCAATGTGCAAGGCCTTTCTGCAGACTTTATCCAAAGAAACAAGACAAAAACAAACTTTTCTAAGAACAATTTGTAGAAGCTTAGGTGGAGAAAGTCCACCTAAATATAATATAATATATGTAAATATAATATATTATATAATAATATAATATATATAATATATATAATATATATATTATAATATATTACACGTGTTTTTATTTTTTTACAAAGATGATAAAAACACATCCCTGATTAATTATTTATTAAAAGCAAATAATTCAACATAGATTTTTTGGACCCCCCCCCCTCTGAAACTGACTTCTAAATATGTGCCTGTTCAACATCGACTTTTTGGACCCCCCCCCCCGGAAACTGACTTCTAAATACGTGCCTGCTTATACAGCTATAATGTTTATTGTGGAGGAGTGTAATCCAGTTAAAAACAGTCAGGTACATGAACATAACACCAGAACCAATATGAATTATTATAGAGATAGTGTAATTAAAACTGTCTCTCAAAAGGATGTACATATACTAGGAATTAAGCTTTACAATAAACTGCCATCTGATATTAAATCAATAGCTAGCATCTCAAAACAGCAGTTTAAATGGAAGTTAAAGGCTTTCCTCATAAATAAATGTTTATATTACTTAAATGAATTATGACATTGCAGCTTTAATTATACTTGAAAGTGATAAATTCATTAAGCTGATTAAGGGATCATGTGTAGAATTAGTTTCTAATTGACTATGTACAATTAGTATTAAGGGTATGTATGACTGAAGTTTCATGAAAATCGTGAAAATAACGACATTTTTTATTTTAATTCTATAAAATAATTTAGACATTCCCGAATGTGAAAAATGCATAATTTGCCTCCGGACGCCATTTTTAAATGCTTATTTAAATGTCGGTGGCCTTTAAACTCTGTCAGAGTCACGCCCTCTTTTGCATACATCCACATTCTTCGTCTGTTTTCCGTTCTTAAATTTTCAATTCAAGAAAAGAAAAATAATGCTTTCAGACAAAATAGTTCCTAAAATGTTGCCAATATATCAGAGGCTGGCTTCTACAACATTACTAGAGAGGTGCAAAACAGGAAAAACACAGAATGCCAATGAAGCTTTGCATCATGTCATATGGAATAAGTGCCCAAAGGAAGTTTTCATATCAAAACAAAAATTGGATCTTGCTGTTATTAAAAGCATCACTGAGTTTAACATGGGTAGTCTTAAGTCATTGGAGCTGCAGCAAAATATCAGAGGTGAAAGTGTAGTAGACTCAGCAAGGAAAACTTCAGTGCAGCGAGATCAGACTCGCATCCTGCAAAGCAAGAAGCTAAGTTGTGCAGAAGAAAAGCAACATCTAAAGAAGAAAAAGGTGGAAAAGGCAGCAACAGAGGAGCGGAAAAAGAAATCTGAGGGTCCAACCTATCAGTCTGGTGGATTTTAATGTGAGTTATGCAATCAAATCTTTAATCGCTGTTTTCTCAATGTTCATATTTACAGCATTTTTCTTCCTGTAAAATGCTCCTTGCGATGCAGTTTTTGTACTACATTCATGAAATTTCCTACACAGGTTCAGAATATCATGAGGAATGGAAATTGCCCTAGGTTTTATTGTGAAATGTATATAAGCATATATTTTTAATTTTCAAACACAAAACTTACAGTTTTTTAGACAAAAAAAGAATATTTGTAAATTAAATAATTTTTGTGACCTAAACTAAAGGAGACACAGAAAAACCCAGAGCAATTTCAAAAAGTATGTGTATTATGAACATAGGGTTAAAATATTAGACCAAAATTTAAATATTTTGTCGCAAGGGACTTTTTTAGTGACGTAACAAAAAACATGCAAAATTTATCATAATTTCTAAACTGCTGGAGAAAAATGGTTTAAATTTAGGTTGTTACATGTTTACTTTATACTACACCTATGGTGTAAATTTGAAAAAGCTAGCATTATTAGTTCAGAATTTGAAAATTTCAGTCATACATACCCTTAATGATGAAAAATTGACTATGTCAGAAATTGTAACCAACAATCTATTGACAATATTTATTTGCTTTTTCTACTTTAGACTTTTGTTGGATCCTGTATCTGTTACAGTTTTTAGTCTTATGTAACTTTTTATATTTATCTTTGTATCTTGAACTGACGTGTCCTATAACATATGTATTATGTTACAAAGGATGAAATAAATACAATACAATACGAAGGTAAAGACACGTTCTGTAACATTATTGTTAACCGGTCCTGGACACAATGTGGATTTAGAAACATATGCCCTTCCAGAATCTGCTCCTTCTTTACTACTTTTTTTTTTTTTTTTTCAAATGGTGAATGTTTTGGAGACTTCATTTCTAATAACAGAGATGCGGGTAAGTTTATAGAATGCAGCGGCGATAAAAAGTACCACGCTGTGCTTTTAACCGTGTTTCAATTGAGCGCCAAAATTCATACAATTATCAAACATCGATATGAGGGCCGTACCATCTCGCTGCATGCATATAGAAGGCACAATGGGACACACAACAAAGCACACCTCTGATACACGCTCTTCTCGGCTCCACCAAGGTAGGCATGTCAATCACGTGTTATCTTGACTATTACATTCGGCAACTAAATGCATATGCAGGAAGTGAAAATTCTACGTCGGCAAGTTCATAGCAATAACTGACACGAAAACACGAACTTACGTGAGATTCACAAGGACATAAGTGAGGAAGTCTTCATAGATAACTTAAATAATCTAATGTTGTGAACTTTCATGATCTTTTCCACTCACTCTTTGTCCAAGTTAATTGTACAAATGCTTTATGTTAATTGAGATAAACATTTGCAAGAAATTATCTCATTGTTAACTTTTTTATTCTTTTTAATTGACGTCCTCCAACGTTAAGTCACATCGAACGATGAGTGAGCCCAGGTCTCACAGAGCTTACGAGGGTCGACTGATAAGTCCTGGGCCTTGCAATAAAAAAAGTATGTAATTTTTTTCTTAATTTCTCAACATAATCTCCAGAAAGTCTTAACACATTTATGATATCGGTGTTATAATTTAATTAAACCATCACTGTAGTGCCAGTCATCGAAATAGCTGTTTACCGCTTCAGTGACCTCCTCTTTCGTCCTACAAGACATTTTTTGAGGTTCGGGACCAGGTGGTAGTCACTGAGTGCTAGACCTGGCGAATATGGCGGATATTCAAGCAATTCGACCTTTATGTAAGCATAGAGCCAGACTGCAAAAATTCAGTGTCAGAGCCGGGATTTGAACCTCGGATCTTCTTGTCTCCGTCCAGCCGCTCTAACCATTTGAGCTACTATGACCAAAGTACCGACATGACATTAAATTCTCCAACTGACTCGTGTTTTTCCCAGTCAACCACTAGGAGTTCTCATAAACACATGAGACAACTACCTTAATGGCGACTTACTATGCTGTAAGTACTTTAAGGCCCGGGCTTTATAGTTTGGACCACTATTAGGTACAATTAATGGAAATTAATTGTTCTTTCACACTAACCGTGTGTAGGACGGACTACGAAAGGGTAGAGCCAGACTGAAAAAAATCAGTGCCATAGCGGGATTTGAACCACAGATCACTGGTCTCCGCCCAGCAGCTCTAAACCATTGAGCTACTATGGCCAACGTGCCAACATGATATTAAATTCTCCAACTGACTCGTGTTTTCCGGTAAACCACTAGGAGTTCTCATAAACACATGAGACAACTACCTTAATGACGACTTACTATGCTGTAAGTACTTTAAGCCCCGGGCTTTATAGTTTGGACCACTATTAGGTACAATTAATGGAAATTAATTGTTCTTTCACACTAACCGTGTGTAGGACGGACTACGAAAGGGTAGAGCCAGACTGAAAAAAATCAGTGCCATAGCGGGATTTGAACCACAGATCACTGGTCTCCGCCCAGCAGCTCTAAACCATTGAGCTACTATGGCCAACGTGCCAACATGATATTAAATTCTCCAACTGACTCGTGTTTTCCCGTAAACCACTAGGAGTTCTCATAAACACACGAGACAACTACCTTAATGACGACTTACTATGCTGTAAGTACTTTAAGCCCCGGGCTTTATAGTTCGGACTACTATTAGGTACAATTAATGGAAATTAATGGTTTTTTCGCACTAGCCGTGTGTAGGACGCACTATGAAAGCGTAGAGCCAGACTGAAAATTTCAGTGCCATAGCCGGGATTTGAACTACGGATCTAATGATCTCCGTCCAGCCGCTCTAAACCATTGAGCTACTATGGCCAACGTGCCAACATGATATTAAATTCTCCAACTGACTCGTGTTTTTCCCAGTAAACCACTAGGAGTTCTCATAAACACATGAGACAACTACCTTAATGGCGACTCACTATGCTGTAAGTACTTTAAGGCCCGGGCTTTATAGTTCGGACCACTATTAGGTACAATTAATGGAAATTAATTGTTCTTTCACACTAGCCGTGTGTAGGATGCACTATGAAAGGGTAATTAATGGAAATTAATTGTTCTTTCACACTAGCTGTGTGTAGGACGCACTGAAACGGCAAAGCCAGACTGAAAAATTCAATGCCATAGCCGGGATTTGAACCACGGATCTTCTGGTCTCCGTCCAGCTGCTCTAAACCATTGAGCTACTATGGCCAACGTGCCAACATGATATTAAATTCTCCAACTGACTCGTGTTTTTCCCAGTAAACCACTAGGAGTTCTCATAAACACATGAGACAACTACCTTAATGGCGACTCACTATGCTGTAAGTACTTTAAGGCCCGGGCTTTATAGTTCGGACCACTATTAGGTACAATTAATGGAAATTAATTGTTCTTTCACACTAGCCGTGTGTAGGATGCACTATGAAAGGATAATTAATGGAAATTAATTGTTCTTTCACACTAGCTGTGTGTAGGACGCACTGAAACGGCAAAGCCAGACTGAAAAATTCAATGCCATAGCCGGGATTTGAACCACGGATCTTCTGGTCTCCGGCCAGCCGCTCTACACCATTGAGCTGCTATGACCAACGTGCCAACATGACATTAAATTCTCCAACTGACTCATGTTTTTTCCGGTAAACCACTAGGAGTTCTCATAAACACATGAGACAACTACCTTAATGGCGACTTACTATGCTGTAAGTACTTTAAGGCCCGGGCTTTATAGTTCGGGCCACTATTAGGTACAATTAATGGAAATTAATTGTTCTTTCACACTAGCCGTGTGTAGGACGCACTATAGAGAAGATCCGTGGTTCAAATTCCGGCTATGGCATTGCATTTTTCAGTCTGGCTCTACTTTTTCATCGCATAATGAATTTTAAAATACCAGCAATTGATTCTGTTTTTAGATTTGTTTCGTTTTCATATTTTGGTAATACTGAAAAAACATAATAACATTGTAACCGGAATCCTTGACAATGAAGTGTGTTGATTGACTGAAGATGCAGGCAATTTTTCTGTGAAATCGATCTCAATTAAAAGGGAAAATTGACATCATTTTCTTAAGATAAGTGAAGTTTTTGTTACAAATAATTATATTTGTGTAAATTTGAGAGAGATATATGAGATTATCTGATATACAAAACTATATACGATTTCTTACTTTTTAATATATTGCCACATTTACATCAGTACACAGTAAAGTAGGTGTTTGTCGGAGAGGTATCAAGGCAGGAGTTCCGTATAACACAGATGTGCCTCGCATGTACATATGTACGTCAGCAACAGAGCAATAAAAATGCTTTCACATCGAGCTGTGTTGAAATATCTCTTTCATGTGAGTAACCCGACCTTGGCCTTTTGAAACTCATCTCCCCCATTCACCATATTGTTCGATACCCTTTACCGGATTTACTGTATTCACATTATATCCGTGTTCCCACTGGTTTTTCCATCTTTACAGCGTTTTCCTTTTTCTTGTTTTGGCTATGGTTTTCGTGACCATATGTCGTAAAGGTGCACGCTCCTAACGTGACCTAAAGATCCGGTAATATCCAGTTTTTTCAAATAAATTCGTATCAGTGAATCTCATTCTGTCTTCAATTATAATCTTCTACATACTACTTAAAATTAGTGGAGAATTCTACTTTAAAAAATTCATTATGTTACGATGCATTTTTGAGTAACTTCAGTCTAAAATCAGCATTTTTATAAAAATTGTTCAATACATGTGACTGGATTAGTCTGGACCACTTTAAAGAGGTATCCAAATGGGACAACTCCGGGAGGGAGGATGAGGCGAAAGGAGACAGAGGGCTGCAGTCCCAAAGGAGCCACAACAGTGCAGAGGGCAGGGTTCCTAAAGATGGAAACACCCAGGGAGGCAAGGGAATCTAAAAATAATGATTTTTATAAAAAAAATATCTCTGTGTGTGAATAATTAAAACTTGGTTAAATACCAAACTTGGTATTTAAGTTGAGCATTTTCCAGAGATCCAACCCGAAGATTGTTAAAAAAAGATCTCCCCGCCCGAGACTTATGTTCACATGGGACATGTATAGGAAAGTATGACTTTCTCAAATCTCCTTTCAAAGAAGACATGCCCGGAAAAACGGGCTAACCCTCAAAATAAAATTTTTTGCGATAAGTGCTGCCCTCTGTAGCTGCAACAGAGAGCTATCTTTTCTTGTGTTGGTCTATCCTCCAGCGATCATATTACGCTAAATAGAGAGAGGTGAAGTTCTTGTGTTTCGTGATATCCTTTTCATATAATGTCAAAAACGGGTTAACCTGTTCAGCTCTGTGCCTGTCATCTAGTGGCGCTCATGGTAACTAACATATAAACAGGATAACCAACAGAGCTACAAACGTTTTAAATGATTGTATCTTTTCAGTTTAACTATCATTATATTTTATGAAACCAACATAGTTTTAGTTATAAGAATAAAGCGATACATGGAAAATAGACAAGTTTTTAGCCCACTTCATAAGTAATAACTACCACAAACCGTAGTGCTTCAACAGTGCGTTATGTTGGTAAACTCTACTGTGAATGTTAACAAACAATGGCAGAAATAGTACCCGGTCATACATTTTTGACTTGTGATCGTGACTTCGACCTTATAGAGAAAAAGAAGAAGCAAGCAGTTTACATTTATGTTCCAGATCAGTGGATGGAACTAGTGAGAAAAACCATTGTCATGTTTTCAAAATGACAACTAACATGTTCATCTCTGCAAAGCCTCTTCTCGACAAAGTACAGAAAAGAACAGCTTCAGAATCTGGGCAAAAGGTATTCTTGAGCAAGGTGACATGCATTAAAGTATTTAAAGACCACCCCTTTAAGTTATATTTTAAATACACTTACGGTGGGGTTGAGGATTACGACACTTTGGACATTCGAAGGAAAATAATATCTGGCAAACCATCCCTTACTTATATGACATTTCCTCCAAAATACAATGGTCCAAGACCTATAAATCCTGAAAAATTAAAGGACTTACAGGATCTGATGAATTATATCCCACAAATTTGTCATGAGTACTATAAAACTCTTAAATCTGAGACCACAGCTTCTGAGAATATTACTGATGAAGCATTTTTTTTATCAGCCTGACTACAGCTAAAAAGCTTGTACCTAGTTTCAAAAATGATATACTTATTGAAAAGTGGAATAATCCAAAGTGTACCATGTATAAATATGCCAAAAGACACTCCTATTAGTTTCACCTAAAATTGTAAAATGTATATAGAATAAAACTTAAGTAAAAGCTGACAAAGGTTATCACTTTATTTTCATTATTTTATTTTTATTGTTATTAGATCAGTCATGTTTTGGGTTCTATTAAGGATAACCCTGATAATATATACTGTATTCTTGAGACTCTTATTCTCAGAAATGAAATAAAATAATGTTAACAATTTCTTTCAGCCTCATTCACAAAACACCTGTTTTCTCCATTTTTAAAAAATGTGGGTTAACCCGTTTTTCCGGGCATGTCTTCAATTATTTTGATTAAAATATATCATATTAATAATTTGAAATTTGAGAGTATCCTCGCCAATGTTACTTATTTCGGTTCGAATGGATTCCTTGAGAGTAACAATTGTTCGTGGCCTATTCCTGTACACTCTATTGTTAGATACCCCCCACAAGAAAAAATCCGGTGAGGTTAGTCCAGGGGATCTGGGGAGCCACCGACCTTTTGAGATCATTCGATTATCAAAAGAAACTGGTTACAAGTTCCGTGGTGTCATTAGATGTATGGCACGATGCTCCATCTTGCTGGAAATAACCTTCTCTCAATTCGATATCATCTGCGTAAAACTTCAGAGAATATGGTGAGACGAGTGTAAACTTGTATAGATGCTGGTGGAGGACACTTCCAAAATTTTCTCTGAGATGTAAATAGTGTAATGTAGAGTCAGAATGAAAAATTCAATGCCATAGCCGGGATTTGAACCAGGATCTTCTGGTTTCCGTCCAGCCGCTCTACCACTGAGCTATCAAGGCCAACGTGCCGATATGACATTAAATTCTCCAACTGACTCGTATTTTCCCGGTAAACCACTTAGGAGTTCTCATAAACACATGAGACAACTACTTTAATGGCGACTTACTATGCTGTAAGGACTTTAAGGCCCGGGCTTTATAGTTCGGACTACTATTAGGTCAATTAATGGAAATTAATTGTTCTTTCACACTAGCCGTGTGTAGGCTAAATTGTGGAAACGTAGAGTCAGAATTAAAAGTTCAAGGCAATAGCCGGGATTTTAACCATGGATCTTCTGGTTTCCGTAGTGTAATGTAATCTCCCAATTTTGTATTATATTCTCCCAAAGTTGCACGTGTGTCCTATTATTGGTTCGAAAGTTATGGCTTATTGAAATGGTTCAGGTTTATATGGACCAGACTATATTTTCGTCAATGATGACTCCTAAGAATTTTATACATTTTAACTTCTCAATATACTCGTCAATGTTAACATTTAGTACTGCATTTTTAAACCTCAGCAGGATGTTAAGATGTACGAATGAGACCTACAAGGCTAATTGTCCACTATACATAGACCAAGAAGTATCTCATGAATAAATCGCGTTATTATCTCGTAATCAGAGCAAAGTTAAATAAATTGGACAGAACGTAATGTTTTGCAGTTACAGTACTAATAGTTTTAATCACACTGTAGATTTCCCAGTATTGTACCACCTGCCGGGTTAAACTTATTGAATATCCGCATAATTATCGTACAGCTTGGCAGCCCTGATCTTAGATGAGCAGGGGATCTTTCAAGAGTAAGGACGGTTCAGTCACGACTTGGCGGGGATTTACCTGCTAGATTCTAATGACGAACCACTATCCAAAACATTCATGAATATCAAGGTCACGCCACTCTGGTATTCACAATGAACAACATCGAGGCAAAACCAAAGGAAAACCACAAAACAAGGAAAAGCATGACCAAAGTCAAGATTAGTGTTCATTTGTTTAATATCTGATTGCACAAGAACGTTGACTACCGTAATTAAATATGTTGAAGTGTAAAACAACAGAGGAAATTACGCATTTGCAGTTTAACCACAACACTATGCAAAGGATTTATAGTAATTGTGAAGTGTCTGTATAGGTTACATAATAGGTTACTTCACAAAAGTTAAAGGCATATTGGGGCTGGCCGTACTACAGCCCCTCCTACTAGCGCTGCCGAATGTGGTACGCGCATCTCACGTGCCTGAACTGAGAACATAACCTTCATTAATTACGCTCGGATAAATACGAGGGCTGTTCGATAAAGAATGATCACAACTTTTTTTGACAAGCTACCTTTACTCACCCTCATAATTTTGATGGTCCTTCTCAAAATAGCCTCCCCTGAATGTGATGCACTTGTCCCAGCGTTTCTGCCAGTTTTCAAAGACATGCTGGAAACCATTTTTGAGATATCCTTCAAAATCGCCTCCGCAGCCTTCACCACTGTTTCTGATGATGGATAATGCCTCCCACGAAGGCGTTTCTTCAAGTTAGGGAATAGAAAAAAGTTACATGGAGCTAAATCCGGACTATAGGGAGGATGAGCGACGCTTAATGCGGCCGCGCATTATCGTGGTGCAGCATCCAGCCTGTTTCACGGAAATGAGATCCTTTACGCCTGATATGGACTTGCAATATTTTCAGGACATCCCTGTAGTATTGTCCAGTTACTGATGTGTGTGCAGGTACACCATGCTGATAAACCATTCCATGAATATCAAAGAATGAGATGACCATAACTTTCCCAGCAGAAGCAACCGCTTTTGCTTTTTTGAGGGTTTGTGATGAAGGAGATTTCCACACTGGGTTTTGCTGTTTGCTCTCAGGATCAAAATGATATAGCCAAGTTTCAGCAGCAGTGATTACGTTTGAAAGAAACATCAACTTTAAGTGCATGGAGACCTGCATGCGAATGTCCTTTTGTTCGGGAATCAACAGTCTTGGAACCCATCGCGTACAAACACGTCTCATGTGTAATGTTTCTGTCACCAACGTGTGGGTGGCACTCAGTGAAATGTTCAGTATTTCAGAAAGTGATCTTAAGGTAATTCTTCGATCCCCTCTCACAATGGCAGCAGCAGCAGCAGTGTTGATGTTTTCTTCTGTAAGAGCAGTAACTGGAGCACCGGGTCCAGCTTCCTTTGAAATTGTCTCCCCTCTTTAAACATTATAAGCCAGAGAGATGGAAGGGTGAAACTACCTCATTTTGCACTGAAGTAGGTTCTTTGATTCCGTTGTCTTCTCCTCAATGGTCTTGCTGAAAAGCAGAACTGTTGTTGGCAAATTCGTTTTTCCATATTCGGTATTCCATATTATCACCATCGCCATATTTGAATTTAAGCTTTCATATAGCGTTTTAAGTTTGACGTAATATGTTGCATCAGCTCTATAAAGGTACACTGGCGTGTTATTCAGTCGAAGTACACTAGATAACTTGCCTTGCACCTCCGGAGAAGATTAGAAAAAACATAATGTAATGAACTGCAAAAGTTTTTGTGACACGTTTAACACGAAAACCTCTTAGTTCTCATACAAGTGTCTACTACCACTGTCAGCAGTAGTTTATCGAACATCCGAGTAGCGTCGCTCAAATACCACAACCGCTAAACATGGATTCCATATTACCCCACCTTCTCCTCTAAATCATTTGAGTGTACACATGAGAATATTTTTATTGAAGTTAAGGAAATAAAATTTCATGTTTATGTTAAAGATTTGTTGCATAGATAGAGTCAACATGAAAAATCCAATGCCATGGCCGGGATTTGAACCACGGATCTCCTGGTTTCCGTCCAGTCGCTCTTAACCTTTGAGCTACCATGACCAACGTGCCGTCCTGACATTAAATTCTCCAATTGACTCATATATTTCCCCGGAAAACAGGAGATCCGTGGTTCAAATCCCGGCCATGGCATTGGATTTTTCATGTTGACTCTATCAAACGCCTTAGCCTATATACGGCTAGTGTGGAGAAATGATTAATTTCCATTAATTAACTAAAATAATTTGTTGCATCATCACTTTTTTCTCGGGAAGCCAACCAGGTGAAAAGTTGATTAGATATCATCGTTTCGGGAGTGTGCATCTCTCCCATCATCAGGACATTTATAAAATGTTACTCGTAAAATGATATATTATTAGTTAGTTAGTTACTAACACTCCCCACATGGCAACCTTGGCCTTCGGGGTAACCTCACCCCACCAAGTGATGACCGGACCCATTTCTCAGGTGGAGGCACCCAGAGGGCGGTGTCCATTACCTCCGATGATAGGGTGATAGTGAAGATGGCGGTGAGGTGAGAGGACCTACAGTTTTTACCGTGGACTCCGAACCACGTTGGGCATAGGGGATACTTCACGTGTGCTAGACAGAGGTGAAGGCGTGGATAGGGCCGACTTAAAATCGCCAACCCCAGAGCCGGGAATCGAACTCGGGACCCTTAGAACGGGAGCCACGAACGAAACCACCGCGCTACCCCGGCGCCCAAAAAAATGATATATTATTAAATATATTATTATTTTATACACTTATAAAATGATATATTATCAGGATATTTATAAAATGTTACTTATACTTATGTTATTTATAAAATGGAAACCGGCCTTAAAAATGGAAATCCGTCGAATTAAGAAGCAAAGATCAATACAGCTTGATAATCATGTTAAGTAGTTACGTTTCTTTGACACAATTTTCTATACTCACGCCATCTCCAGACTTGGCATTTAATTTATTGAAAACAGTCTTTTGTTCAGTAATGTCAATTTTGATAGTGTTTTGTTTTTGTTTATATTTGTGTTATATCCAGTGTTTCATTTTTTTTAATTAACGTCCTCCAACATTTAGTCATATCGGATGATGAATGAAATGGGTGAAATGATGCTCAATGCGTCCGGGATCCATGGAGCTTAGATTTACCCGACATTCGTCTATCAGGATAAGGGAAAACTCCGGAAAAAACCTTATCTAGGTAACTCACCCGACCGAGATTCGAACTTGGGACCTCTTGAACGTGAAGCAGACATGCTACCATCTACGCTACCGAGGCGGGCAGTGTTTCAGTTGTGGTTATAACATTTTATAAATGTCCTGATGATGGGAGAGATGTACAGATTAGATTAGATTGATTTGCGTTCAATAGGTTCACTTGTAGCCAGAAAAGGCTGTGAACATTGAACATGTCCAGAGGTATAAAGTTTAGTAGCATATATATGTACAAAAGTTAACATAAGACACATATTATAGTATACAGGCAATATGAACAACAATATGGAAAACAAAGCAGGGATAATTATATATGATACAAAAGCAAACACTTTTTAAACCAGCTGTCACTTGGCTTATGCCAGTACGTCTCAAACTTTTTGCAATGGATACTATTCTTGTTATTTATTAAATACATATACATTAAAAATAAACTTTCAACTTGCATCAAATATTTATTAGTAATGATTTGTCATTGGAACTGTTAGATACTACTTACAGAGCTACAGAAGCATTATCAGGATAATTTGTCATTCAGATAATCTTGTACAGAATAAAAAGATTTTGAGCAAAGGTACTCTCTAACAACTTTTTTAAAAGCACCGAAATTATCAATTTTTTCTTTAAGAACATTAGGAAGTGCGCCAAATATTTTGATAGTTTCATAATGCACCCCTTTCTGGAAGCAAGAAAGTTTAGCACTGGGATAATGGATATTATACTTTTGTCTAGTGTTTATTCTGTGAATTACATTATTTGTTGCAAATAAGGCACGATTGCATACAAAGAATTTTAGGATCGAGAACATATACATGCAAGGAAGCGTTAATATCTTCAATCTTGTAAAAAGGTCTTTACAGGAGCATCTGCTGTGGGTGTTAGTAATGATTCTTATAACCTTCTTTTGCATAAGAAATATTTTTTTTACTTTCTACTGAGTTTCCCCAAAATAATATTCCATATTCCATAATAGAGTTAAAGTATGCATAATATATTAATTTAAGTGTGTTAATAGAACTCACATTAACCATCTCTCGGATAGCATAACAGGCAGAGCTGAGTTTAGGTAAGATATAATTTATGTGAGCTTTCCAATCTAAACATCTGTCCACTTGAAGGCCCAGAAATTTTATACTGTCAATTTCTTCTAACAACAGGAAAGCTTCAGGTCTTATTTTGTTACATCATGCTTTCTTTCTGGCATCTTGGAAAATAATTCAGTATTTTGTAACAGCTACAAGTTGTTTGTTTACTTACTAGTTTGTTTGGAGTGGCAGCATCTATGCAGAAAGGAGTACTGCATTCCCACCAAGAGAAACAGCTTCTCAGTCCTGCTGTTTGGTGGGCATGCTAACAAGCGGTTATTTGGTATGACCAGAATGTACTCAGAGGTACATTAGGAAACCACATCACACACAGATGCCTTTGTGTACAGCACTATAACGATAATTGCATCTACTTGATATTTTCTGGCTGAAAGCCCAAACTATTAACTTCACAACGCTTTGGAATGCAATATCGGCGATAGTGACGGTGAACTGATTAATTGCTTGCATTTCTCTATAGTAATACCAAATAATGGTACACAACTGACTGAGTTATTCCTTTCATCCTTCTTACAAGACACAGTAATGAACTCAGATACCTGAAAAGACAAATTCTAGACCAAAGAGATTGCATTGTTACGACAAGTACGACCGACGTGCACAAAGAGACAGTGCAGAGCGAAGATAAAAGCTTGCCGAAACAGATAAAGAGACAATTGTACTTCCTCTCCAGCCAGCCGGAGATTGGGTACATCTTGTGGAGTACGGCGGGTGAATGCAACTAAATCTCAGGCAGTCATATTCACCCACCGTACTCCACAAGATGTACCCAATCTCCGCCTGGCTGGAGAGGAAGTACAATGGTCCACGGAGGCTACATACCTTGGAGTAACTCTGGATTGGCGTCTGAATTGGAAACAACACATCACCACTGTGGCTAACAAAGTGTCCAGAAGGATGGCCACGCTATATCCTATGTTTAAGGGTATGTATGACTGAAATTTTCAAATTCTGAACTAATAATGCTAGCTTTTTCAAATTTACACCATAGGTGTAGTATAATGTAAACATGTAACAACCTAAATTTAAACCATTTTTCTCCGGCAGTTTAGAAATTATGATAAATTTTGTATATTTTTGTTACGTCACTAAAAAAGTCCCTTGCGACAAAATATTTTGAATTTTGGTCTAATATTTTAACCCTATGTTCATAATACACATACTTTTTGAAATTGCTCTGGGTTTTTCTGTGTCTCCTTTAGTTTAGGTCACAAAAATGTTTTAATTTACAAATATTCTTTTTTGTCTAAAAAACTGTAAGTTTTGTGTTTGAAAATTAAAAATATATGCTTATATACATTTCACAATAAAACCTAGGGCAATTTCCATTCCTCGTGATATTCTGCACCTGTGTAGGAAATTTCATGAATGTAGTACAAAAACTGCATCGCAAGGAGCATTTTACAGGAAGAAAAATGCTGAAAATATGAACATTGAGAAAACAGCGATTAAAGATTTGATTGCATAACTCACATTAAAATCCACCAGGCTGATAGGTTGGACCCTCAGATTTCTTTTTCCTCTCCTCTGTTGCTGCTTT
This sequence comes from Mantis religiosa, assembly GCA_030765055.1. Classification (NCBI taxonomy): domain Eukaryota; kingdom Metazoa; phylum Arthropoda; class Insecta; order Mantodea; family Mantidae; genus Mantis; species Mantis religiosa. Next base: position 34,460,879 of record CM060960.1, read on the forward strand.
TTCCACCTTTTTCTTCTTTAGATGTTGCTTTTCTTCTGCACAACTTCGCTTCTTGTTTTGCAGGATACGAGTCTGATGTCGCTGCACTGAAGTTTTCCTTGCTGAGTCTACTACACTTTCACCTCTGATATTTCGCTGCAGCTCCAATGACTTAAGACTACCCATGTTAAACTCACTGATGCTTTTAATAACAGCAAGATCCAATTTTTGTTTTGATATGAAAACTTCCTTTGGGCACTTATTCCATATGACATGATGCAAAGATTCATTGGCATTCTGTGTTTTTCCTGTTTTGCACCTCTCTAGTAATGTTGTAGAAGCCAGCCTCTGATATACTGGCAACATTTTAGGAACTATTTTGTCTGAAAGCCTTATTTTTCTTTTCTTGAATTGAAAATTTAAGAACGGAAAACAGACAAAGAATGTGGATGTAGGCAAAAGAGGGCGTGACTCTGACAGAGTTTAAAGGCCACCGACATTTAAATAAGCATTTAAAAATGTCGTTCGGAGGCAAATTATGCATTTTCACATTCGGGAATGTCTAAATTATTTTATAGAATTAAAATAAAAAAGTCGTTATTTTCACGATTTTCATGAAATTTCAGTCATACATACCCTTAATAGGAAGTCAACAATGAGCCTGCACAACAAATTGCTCATATACAAGCAAATACTCCGCCCTGCACTAACCTATGCTTGCACAGTCTGGGGAGTTGCAGCAAAATCCCATCTCCACAAACTCCAAGTCCTTCAAAACCGCTACTTTCGGATTGCAACAGCTTCCGATTGGTACATTCCTAACGATAATATCCACGCAGACCTCTCCTTCCCAAAAATCACAGACTACATCCTTACCTTATCTCATAATTTTTATAACAAGCTCCCTTCTAGCTTCAACAGTCTAATCCGCGATCTGGGAGAATATGACCTCGACCCCGGTGAAACCTACAAGCGACCCAGACTAGTGCTAGCACCACCATAGACCCATACAATCCCCCAGATATTCATTACAATTCAACCCCTACCAACAAACCAAACAACCATTAAGACATATCCACCACCATCCACCCTCCGTCATATCGTTAAAAACCACCACCATGCCAGTAAGGGACAATAAATGGCAAAACGTCGATGGCAAAAAAAATGGAAGGTTCGATTTATTGTTCGTTACAGAACATTCGATTTGTTTCTATAAATATCAGTAGGTACCAAACATAATATGAGTAATTGTGGAACAATAAGCTAATTTAGCGGGAAGGGTTACTTTTCACATTCCGGAAGAGTGGTCACTTACTTTGCCTTTATAAACATGTAAAGCTTCTACAGATTCTTCAGTTAAAGTTTCCAGAAGAAAGAGCATTGGGGAAAAACAATTATTTGGGAAAATCTTCGATTTCGCATTTATATTGCATTTTGAGTCAATTTCGCATTTTATCGCGCTATATCACATTTGCGAAAAGTTTCCATCCCTAGTCATGATCAAAGGAATCATCTTTGCAGTGTTAGTAGCCGACACTTTCTCCAAATTTGACTAACATACTTGGAGCTGTCTTGTCTCGGACAACAGTTCTCACTTCACCTCGAACTGTTTAAGACCTGCTTAGACTATTGGGTAACACACGTCATTACAACTCATTACCCAAATAGTTTTAAAGCTTTCATTGCCTAACACTTGTCAGAATCATGAAAGTTACAGCTCCACATGAGGCGCATCAGACTGCCCAGTTTTGCATTCAGTTTTCCTTTGATTGATTTGCTCCCCGAGGGGATTTCTCCTGAGCTAACACACCAAAATTGGAAAAGAACTTTTTCTACTTGAAGCGTTCTGATCAACTCAACAAGCAACGAGATTTTTCAGCGTATTTAATGAGGCAGGACGTTGTTCTGTAATCTCTTTTGAAAAAGCATTCTGAAATCATACAAGAGTTTTGAGGCTTCACCACCTTCTAGTCCTAAATAAACGCTTCCACAGTCAAAGCCCTCCCCGATATGCAGATGTATGCTTGCTTTCATATATGTACTACTTTGTTTACGATGTATGTTCTTGCTATGTTTGTTTTTAGTTTTGTTTTGACTGTGGATTTTGAACTCTGCACTGCGGCTGCATGCGTGATATGAGGCGCTTTATTTCGCAGTCTTTCACATCTCTCTTTTCGGTTTCCATTTACCATCGTTTTCTATGTTCTAATTTCTGTAATACTGATCTAGAGTAAGTAAAACATAATACTGTATTCCATCCAAACATGAATATCAAAATTTCACGGAAAATACACGTTTTGAGGTTCCGTGAATTTAATAAAGCTTAGAAAACGTGCGTGTGATTAGCATAATTCAAAGTGAAAACTCGTTTGAATACCAAACTTCCTGGGGGAGGGAAGATATAGACATATGTAATAAGTTAGGGCGAGAAGGTTTTGTTTGGGCGAGAACAGGAGTGAGAAACTTGAAAGGTATAGGTCAAGACAGAGAGCTAGATAAATGTCCATTGTGTGGAGAAGAGAATGCAGATTTCCATTGTATATTATATTGTAGTCAAACAAAGATATGGAGAGAGCAGGCTTGGCTACGTAAATAGGACAATTTGATGGGGTGAAGTAGTAATTAGAAAAATTTTGTCAGTAAAAGGGGAAAAGAACAGGAGAAATATAGGGAATTATTTAGAGAAAGTTAAAGAGAAATGGCTAAGAACAATTAAGAAAAATGTAGGGTAGAATAGGTGAAATGGCAAAATGTGTAAAAAGGAGTAGAGGGCCTCCAATACACAAAAACCTAGGGTTTGGTGTATGGGGACCGAATTCTTATTCAATGACAAGCAACATGGTAGGATTTTCAGGGTTTAGGAATATATGGCATTTTCCAGTATGGATTTTATAATTGTAATCTTGATTTTGTATTTCCATTTGATGTTGTAAAAGGAAATATGAGAAATAAATTACAAACTACCAAACTTAATAGTTAGACTCAGTGGGTTCCAAGGATGCGACATGCCTCTGTAGTGCAGGTGGTAGCATATATGACTCATGTTCAAGAGGTCCGGAGCTCAAATCTCGGTCAGGGTGACTGGACTGGACTACGTTACGGAGGGGATTCGGCACGGATGTCCAAAGTTGGTCTATTTTACCTATGCCCCCAAGAGGGTTACCCCCGGGAGGAAGGATAAGAAACCACGACAGTGCAGAGGGCAGGGTCCCTACACCCAAACAGTTGGAAACTCTCCGGCAGGCCACCGAGTAGGATGGCTCAGGCGGTTTCGTCTGTGGTCCGCATTCGGGAGGACCGGGTTTGATTCCCTTGGCCGACCTGACCCATGGGTTTTTCGAGGGGTTTCCCAGGTCACTAGGCGAATGCTGGACAGGTTAATTACATCCTCCGAATTTCCTGTCCCTCCATTTCATCTCCATCATCATTTCACATCTCATCTGGTGGTCTCTTTCAGGATAGAAGTGTCGGCGGGTGTCTCGGTGGTGCATGGCAGGATGACTTGCTCTGAGGAAAACAACTTTCTCCTCCGGGAGGTCGGTTGCCGGTCTCCGCTTCTCTGCTGGGACTCCGCTGGGCCAGCCAGGGACCTTTGGGACTCGGATCGCCTGCCTGGGACCTTTGGGGCTCGGCTGCTGGACTCGTTGCTGTCCCGCTGTAGGGGAGCGAGTTCGTTGTGCTGGCCTGTCGGGGGAAGCCTCTAACTAAGTAAACTGTAGGGACCCTGCCCTCTGTACTACCGTGGCTCCTTGGGTAGGCCACACTCTGTCTCCTTCGCCTCATCCTTCCTCCTGGGGGTGCCCCACTTGGGGACATAGGAGCAATATCCCCAGCATGGCGGCCTGCGTACCGAATCCCCTCCGTAATGAAACACCAATCCCACAAACGAAACCATCTCCCTCGGTTCCGTGGGTGAGTTATCCGGATACGATTTAGCCCCCCCCCCTTATCATAGAAGATGAATGCCGTACAACTCTAAGCTCCTCGCACCCTGGGCTCATTTGAGCATCACACACATTTCATTCATAGTCCGATATGACTTAACGTTGGAGGCATAAAAATTAAAAAAGGATGCGACATGAGGTTTTCAACAAAATCCCCCACCCTGATTTTACCTACATAAAGAAACTAGTTTTTTCTATAAAAAATCAATATTATTTAAAATGCCGTATGTTTAAGATAAGTCAGAATGAGCGGTCAGTGGGAATCAAACCCGCGACTCCTGTCGCATACGTTACCGCTACGCCACATCGCTCGCTTCCATATGGTCCTTTAGCACAGAATTCAAAACAGCTGTATGACTGTCAGTTACTACCAGTTTTGACTCATTTTGCGGGTCCAAATTCAAAAATATGTTATAAGAAACTTAGGGTGGAACCTCAATTACCCTCGATGCTAGGTAATACCGAAGTGAAATAGGATAAGATAACATTAACGATTCAACACCCGATCAGACAGGTCATTTGTACTCAGCAGGGTCCCTAACATTGAAACTCCTCGGCAGTCTAGTATAACCGGCATCCCACCTGCCTTGGTTCTGAAACGGCTCACTAAGCAGGCTCGGAGGACGAAGGTTTTTACCAAGACCATATCATCCTGTCATGCAGCGCCAAGACTCCCGTTGACACTTGCTAACCGGAAGGAGACCAGGCTGTTTCAAAACGACACCGAATGATTATAGCCGTTGCGTAGTTTATAGCTTAACTAGTCCGAATTTCGGTGTCGCAGCTTCGAAGTCCTGTTAGGTATAATTTTATCAGCATTAAATATTACATGGTTTTGTGAGTAGGCAGTGCAGGAACCACTGGTGTGCGAACCTCAAAAGTTGTTATTGGGACACACCGGCCACGAACACAAAAACATTACTCCCTGCTCTTTATCAGTGACCCTAGCCTACCTTTCAGGTAATGGGGCAAAGGGCAGTTACTTGTGAAAAACTTGACTAATAACTCGGAAAGTTGCAAGGTTGCTCTTCAGTGTAAAACTACACATTCTGTCCTAACAGGGAAGATTTTGCGCGTACTTAGATAGCAAATCCAAGCAATATGGAGCGCTATACGAACGCCGAAATGACGGATATGGTTTTGATGGATGGAAGAGCTGAAGGGAGTTCAACGAACGCACGATTAATTTAGTTTCATTAAAATATGAATCGTAAAAGTAGTTACATCAATTGTTATGATTTAATTGTACAGTACTTTCAGCCACTTACTGTAAATATCAACAGCTTCCTTTTCAATTACAAATACTTCATTTAGTATTATCAAACACTTGAAATAAAATGCTCGTCTCGCTGTATACGCCATTTAGTTTTGGTTAATCTATCTACAATTCTTTGATGTTGTTTTCTGTTCTGTTTATCATTTAATGCTTCCATCCTCAACCTCACTAACATTAACTTCCCTCTAAAAGGTATAAGTTGCATATGTCCACCAGCTTATTTGCCATCATGGACTGCTACAACGAAATTTTGGACCACATTAAACACTCATAAGCAATAATTAAGCAATTACTTCTTTATTGCGGTTTCATAAGCCAAATAAATTCTTAATATTAGCAAGCTACTGCGGAGTATGCCGGTATGTTTAGAAACATACCTATGCCTGCGAACTCCGGCGGCGTGAGGCACGCTTCGTTGTTCCTGTCACTGCCTAATCCACACTCATTCTGGAGCGTTTTTATGCGGCTCTTTTGGCGGTAAAAGCTAATCTATATATGTCACATAGGAGCTGAGCAGCTATCGTACTTCTATATGTTCGTTCGGTGTCGTTATAATGCTTTAAGATAAACTATCGATACATTTTTGACATTTTTAAATGTTTAAGTTTTGCATTATTGGAAGTTAATACGTTTAAAATTATGCTAGATATGAAAGGAGTCGTGAGTTCAAGTTATTGTTCTGCACGTTTCTCTAAAGAGTTGCTGGATTATAGTTGTTAATGGACTTTAATTACGTTTTTGTGAATGAAAATAATATACTAAAGATTCTTGTGTTTAAATAAAAATATCAAAATATGGGGAAATGAGTAGAGATATTCATGTAACATGCAGCGTTAACCCAGTTGTTAATGAAGCTGGTTTAGCTGACACATATTTCTGCAATAGCCTGGCTTGGTGACTCACTCTGCCACTACATTTACCTAGCCCGCTCATCATAATCTGTAAATCTAGCAGAAACAAATCAAAACAGCCGCTGGGCACTATGAAGGTAAGAAATTAATGCCAATTGGAGAATTTCAAACAGTAAAAAGTTGGAATTAAGGCCGCGCCGTGGCCGAGTGGTTAGGCCGCTTGACTCTCACCAAAGTGTGAGATTTGTGGTGGACAGCATGGCGCAGGGGAGGGTTTTCTCTGGGATCTCCTGTTTCCTCCGCCATCATTCCACCAATTCTCTATCATCATCTTTCCTTCCAATCATTTTACCCTCATTCTGCCATCTACTTCTCTTACTCTCATACCACGCATCGGGCTGATCACACATCCTAGGTTCTCTAACTGATCCAGTTTGTTCCTCAACGTGACCTTAAGGGATTAGGAGCAAGAACCCTCTAACACCACGAAGGGAAGTTGGAGAAGTCAAATTTGGAATTAGCATACAATACAAAATTAGTTGCATTCGTTAATAAAACTACTAATAAAATCATAATTCACTAAACAATCACCTTTATTGTTTTTTATAAATTATCGGTTTCGAGAAATAGTGGAATCATCCTATTACTTGAAGAAATCTTAATTTTATTCCAAGTTGAAGGTAAATACGTATTACGAAACAGTCAAGTGTTATAGGTGAAAGAAATGAGCATTCAACAGGGCTTTGTAAATCTTTGTTTACTTTGTTGGGCACGCTACAACTTCAGATAATGTATCTCGTACCAAGAATTTATCAGAGACTAAGTGCTTCATAAGACTATGTTATCTTAGTCTGTCAACTATGATTATCAAAGATTTTCAAGTAGTTTATCAAGTTACGGTTACACTATGAGATTTTGTAAAGGTATTAGTCGCCATAGCACTTATAATTGCTACAATGTAACTATAGCTGTTTCTCTCTTTGTTTCTTTGTTTTCTCTGTGTACCTTGGAGGTAGCCGAGTGAGATGACTCTCTCTCTCTCTCTCTCTCTCTCTCTCTCTCTCTCTCTCTCTCTCTCTCTCTCTCTCTCTCTCTCTCTCTCTCTCTCTCTCTCTCTCTCTCTCTCTCTCTCTCTCTCTCTCTCGTTACGGAAGCTCTGGGGCTGTGTCATACCTTATTCGCATAGACAAGCAATAGCAAACGTAACGGGAACACTAAAGCGTGTTGCCAGCTTAATAAATAAGGTCATTCACAATTATTTTTGTTAACATAAACACAAACATTATCGCCAGACGCTGACGCCAAACCTTGCAAGATCCAAGCATTCATGTTCGTGTTTGGCGACAGAACAAATGAAAGAGAGATGAAAAAACACTATCGCACTGCACAGAAACAAAAGAAGAGATATGGAGCGATTGAACAAATGAAAGAGAGAAGAAAAGGCACTATCGCACTGCACAGAAACAAAAGAAGAGGTATGGAGAAGTTTGACGAGAAATTGGTTATTTTATTTCACAATCATCGGTGTCTTTATAACAAAAAGCATAAATCCTACAAAGATATTTACTGAAAGAAAATATTTGGCAGCAAATTGCGAATGAACTGAAATGTGAAGGTAGGCATTAGTGGTTTATATTATTTACTATGGTGTCTGTCGACTTTGTAAGAAACTTCAGGTTAGGTCGGCTGTAAAGTATTTTGTTTTCTTTATTTATATCTATATATGGAAAAACCATAATATAATAATTATTAATTGTTATTATTAACTTATTGTTTATAGGTGTCAACTGTCTACCCATACCCAAATTTATGGTTTTGGGGAACGTTATTTCTTTTTTGGGAAACTATATTTCTAGCGTCATTCAGATACAATATTACCGGGAGTAAACCGCCACTGGATACCCACCCTTCCCATGTACATGCGCAATCACAGTGAAATATTTTAAGTGCTAAATTATTCTCAAGGTTTCGAAAAAGAGTAGTTTCTGGAAATATTAATAGTGTAGTACAAATTTAATTCTAAAACATCCCACTACCAGTATTTTAAAAATGTTTAAGACTGATAAGGTGATTATTATTTTATTTTTATTTTGATGTCCACGTTATGACATTGTGAATGGCAAAGCGAATTTAATGTTCATGTCATACGTTCAAGTACTCGCGTTAATGTTTCTATGTGAATAGGCTTCAGCAGATGGCGCTGTGGCTTACAATTTGAAACTTTTTCTGGGCTTCAGAAGAGGTAGCAGCTCGAGGCTCTACTGCCGAGTTAAGCATCCCTGCTGAAGGGACAGCCTCGGAGCCACCCTTCAGCGGTTAGGGCGGCCACCACCGATCGCCTTTCAGCTGGCTGATCAAGTCAGTAAGTGTTAAGGAACTCAGCGCGCTACCTCCGCTTACGTCGTACATTCCTCCAGTCGCTCCGTAGGGGAGGGGATCCGCCCCCTTCAGCTGCCGTGGTGCGGGCGCTGCGAACCCTTAACACTCGTGGTACCTCTGACGTTACTAGAGGAACCTCGGGCCGAACATTCGAGCCCCTCCCTGATTAGTTGTTCGGATTGGGTTGGACTCGAGAAGCAGTGGTTCCCGATACCCGTGGGAGATCGGGTACGTCTCCGGATGGGGTTGAGGGAGGCCATTAATATTCCCGCGTACTAGCCAGCATAGCTAGTAGAAGGTGTGCTAGATCACCAGGCGGCTCCACCGAGGTCATATCGGTAACCCCATTTTGGAGTTGGCGCGCGTAAGTGGCGTATCCACTTACATCCCGTCTTGAGTCCACAGGACCAGATGGGGGGCTTGTTAGTCTCTAATTAGGTCTTGCCCTATGGAAAGACCCACGGAGGTGCCGGGTGCCCTTTTAGGACAGCTCTGTAACTCCCTAGTCGAAGGAGGTCTGGGTCCTTGGTCCTACAGGTCCAGGACTAATGGGAGTAGATCCTCCGGCATTAACGTTCCTCCAGTCGATACATCTTCTGCAGCTGCTTTATATCATCCGTCCCTCCTGGGCAGTGTAATCACAAAAGATTCGATTGTGGGTCAAGGTGGATATTTCCCCTCCGTTGCGTAATCTACATCTATCTCCAGCACTTATAATTGCATAAAAGTAATTAGCTGTTTGTGTCTCTTTTCCCTAGCTACCTTTGACCCCAATATGTTGTTTTCAAATGCTAGGCTTTGGCAATGAAGTCATTAGCTCTCTTGCTCTCCAATATTTCTGTGTAGTGGGTCTGGCAGGTAGGGCTTCACAGGTTAAAAGATGTTCTTCAGTCATTTCCTCTTCTTTGTTGTCAAATGCTAGGCTTTGGCAATGAAGCCATTAGCTCTCTTGCTCTCCAATATTTCTGTGTAGTGGTTCCGGCAGGTAGGACTTCACAGGTTAAAAGATGTTCTTCAGTCATTTCCTCTTCTTTGTTGTCAAATGCTAGGCATTGGCAATGAAGCCATTAGCTCTCTTGCTCTCCAATATTTCTGTGTAGTGGGTCCGGCGAGTAGGGCTTCACAGGTTAAAAGATGTTCTTCAGTCATTTCCTCTTCTTTGTTGTCAAATGCTAGGCTTTGGCAATGAAGCCATTAGCTCTCTTGCTCTCCAATATTTCTGTGTAGTGGGTCCGGCAGGTAGGACTTCACAGGTTAAAAGATGTTCTTCAGTCATTTCCTCTTCTTTGTTGTCAAATGCTAGGCTTTGGCAATGAAGCCATTAGCTCTCTTGCTCTCCAATATTTCTGTGTAGTGGGTCCGGCAGGTAGGGCTTCACAGGTTAGAAGATGTTCTTCAGTCATTTCCTCTTCTTTGTTCCACAGAGGACAATTTGGACTTGTATAAATTCCTATTCTGTGTAGGTGTTTGGCCAAATAATCATGTTCCGTAGGTAATCTTAAGTAGCATAGATGTAACCGTTTTTTAAGTAGACACCAATTTTTTGCTTGTAATGGTGGTTACATCATCCACTCACTTTGACCCCAATATTTCACCAGAAATACACGTTTTGAGGCTTCGTACCTACCTATCTGCTATGTACAAGGGCAGTTCAATAATCAGAGCTCTGCAATTTAATTTTTTTTTTTTTTTTTTTTTTTTTTTTTATGTTTTGGTTCTGAATATCATTTCCCCCTAATTTTGGGTACAGAAAATTGAAAACAAAAATTTTATATTCACCTAATTGCGCTATATATTTATACACTTCTACAAGATCACTATTATGCTCAAGAACATAGTGCATATAAAGAAGTATGTAATTATGTCATTTTAAACACAATGTATCCACATTTTATAAGTATTAACAACTTTAGATCAACAAAAACAGTGACCTGACTAGGAAGAAATTTTCTTCTTTCTGCACGTCTTCCATGCGTATCAAGATTACGTTCCCTTTTCAGAGACCACAATAGTCTGCCGCCATGTTAACACTCCATCTACCTTCTTTTTATGTCTTTCAAGTCTGTGGAAACGTTCACTGTGTTCTTCACTGTAAAATCCAAGACAGCAATTTAGAAAATAGTCATTGTGAGCATGAAGGATGTGCAACTTAAAACTCATGCTACAACCAAGGTTTCTCAAGTTCTGCAACATGGTGTTCACTTTAGTTTTGTAATCTTGACTCCTTGTGTTTCCTAAAAAGTTGTTTACAACATCTTTGTAGCTCTGCCAGGCACACTTTTTTGTTTGGTTCATTTTATTTTCAAAATTGAGGTCACATATTAATTTTCTGACCTGTGGTGCTGTAAAAACACCTTATAATTTTAAAAAATTTACTTACCATCCTTGGGTTAATACACATTTTCATAAAATGTTTAAAGATTTTTCTATAACTTTAGCTCCTCAAAATAAATATAGCATTAAAAGTTCATTACATTTCACTAAAATCTGGTATTTATCAGTTTAATTGTTTAGATTGTGATCAGGTTTATATTAGAAAGACAAAACGTAATTTGGAAACCAGAATGAAAGAACATTTTCATAACATTAAGTATAAACAAACTGATAAATCAGCCATAGCAGATCATTTTTGGTCATTCAACCATGAAATAAATCCAGAAGTTAAATTATTAAAACAATTAAATGGTCCGATAGATTTAATGGTTTGAGAAAAGATATTTATTTTAAAAAATAAACATCGCGTAATGAATTTTGCAATACCAGCAGCTGATTCTGTTTTTAGGTTTGTTTCGTTTTCAAATTTTGGTAATACTGGAAAAAACATAGTAACAACTGATAGTATCGTTGACAAAAAGGTTGTTTGATGACTGAAGATGTCGACAAATGTTTAAGAAATCGATCTGTGAAGTTTTTGTTGCAAATAGTTTATTTGTGTTATACTTATTGCTTCATAGTGGCTAGCTTCATTTTCTATGTAATTACAATATATTGTTGTTTTCTAATATCCAACGGTAGACAATTAAGTCATTAGTCTTCTTGCATTCCAATATTTTTCATAATCATTCTGTATATTGTGAATTGATGTGCATTTTTGAAGATAATTGTAGGCATTTCTTCATTTAGGCTGCATAGTGGACAAACTGGGGACTTGTTTCCAATTCTCTATAAATGTTTAGTCATGCAAACATGTCCTCTTAATAATTGGAAGGCTACATCTGCTGATTTCCTAGCTAGATCTGGTATTAGTTTTGGATTCTGCGCAAGTACTTCCCATTTTTTTTTCCTTGAGATATTGTAATGTTATTGATTTTGTTGAAAATTTTATATTAATTTTTTATTAATTGTTTTGCAGAATCAAATGTTAATTTTATAGTTGGTCCATATGTTAGAAGGCATGCTTTCTTGGCTAAGTTGTCTGCTGTCTCATTACTATGTATACCACAATGTGCTGGTATTTGTGTGTGTGCGTGTGTGCGTGCGTGCGTGTAATTTACGTCCTCCAATGTTAAGTCATATCGGACAATGAATGGAATGGGTGAAATGATGTTCAATCAGCCCAGGGTCCATAGAGCTTAGAATTACCCAACATTCATCTTTCAGGATAAGGGAAAACCCTGGGAGAAACGTTATCCAGATAACTCACCCTGACCGAGATTCGAACTTGGGACCTCTTCAACGTGAAGCAGACTCGCTACTATCTATGCTACCGAGACGGGCTGGTATGCACTGCAATACTATTCTTTTATTCCTTTTTGTATATTAAATATAATTTCCTTTATTTTTTTAGGTAGATTGATTCCTTCTCTTGAAAAGGCTAAATTAATATGAACAGAATAATGTATATCTAGAAATAATCCTGTTATGATTATAACAAAACTTATAAATAATAATGATATCCAATCAAATAATAAAGTTATCACAATGTTTTGTTAATTAAGTTTATTTATTTATTATCCAATTTTTTATTCCTATTTTACCCAAAGGTAAAAGGAATATAGTTTTACAAATTTATGAATATAACACAATTTACAAAAACATAACATATTTGATATCAAGCTGACAAACAGTAAACATCAAGATGAATCACTTAGCTTAAGAAATATTTTGTTTAAGAAAGCCATGAAATATTGATAAGTTTTGTAATTCATCAGAATATGTGTAAGTGGTTTTGAGAAAGTGTAACCTAAGGATTAAAGCAATAATTCAAGTTCGTATCTTTCAAAACAGAAGAACGTGCAATTAAATAAAATGTGAGGGACATCTTGAAGATGATTTCCACAAATAAAATCACATGTGGATATGATTTTGAATTGAAATAAGTAAGCTGAAAATTTGCCATGTTCAGTTAAGAATTGAGTGAGAACATAGTTAGGATTAACGAATTTACATTTATGTCTTTCAGAAACTGTTGGGAAATATAAATCCTTAGTCAAAGCACCACAATCACTTTTTAACCAGTATTCATTCCAGTCATTGATGATAATCTCCTTTAATTTTTGCTTCACATAAGAAATGGGGTATAGAGTGTATGTCTCTGGAAGATCTGAAGTCACAGCTCTCTTTGCAAGCTCATCTGCACGCTCATTTCCGGCAATGCCTACATGTCTTCTGACCCATTTAATACACAGATGAGAACTACATAATAATTGACTTCTTATTTCAGCTACAATAGGACTGCTGTTTTTGGTATCTTACAAAGCTGCAATTGTTGCTTGTGAGTCGCTGTAAAGGCGAGTGATAATTTGTAAGCTGTTGCACATTTCACTGCTTCACGAATTGCTAATAATTCAGCTTGAAAAACTGAACACTCCTTGGCAAGTCTGAACATGGAAGAATGGCATTCTATGGAGCGAGAGAATACCACAAACGCACATCCTACTTTAGCACTTTTACTAAGCCCTTCAGCTATCCGAGAGCCATCTGTGTAAATGGAGTACTGGTGGTATTCTGCTGCACAATCTTCAAGGAGACTAGAGACACAGGTGGCTGGATGAGAAGCTTGTTTAACTGGTTGTTCAAGTTGCAGTTGTGAAATATGTTGTGGTAAGGCTCGGCCATTTCTAATGTTGTTGATATTTGCCTTATATACACCAGTAAGAAAGATGGGTTCAATATTAGCAATAATGAGCGCTGCTGGAGTGGAGATGATGCGGTATCCTCAGATGATTCTTAAGATGTATCCACGCTGTATCTGTAATAATTTAGTTTGTGCCCATCTCTTCTGAAAAATACTTTGCAATGCTCCTGCACAATAGAGAACCATAGGTTCAACTGCCCCTTTATAAATTAACTTCAATAAAGAAGAGTTTAGGCCCCATGTTGGTCTCGTTAAAGCAGTCAGTGCCTTCCTGGCTACATAATCAAGATGATTTCGGAACGTCAGAATTAAATTATAATTAAGTTATATTGATTGTTTCTTATCAGAAACTAATGACAGGATTGCTGCTTTTGAGTCTTGATAGTTTATTTCCTATTTCTTATTACAATACGAAGCACACATAGCTTCATACATATATAACATAATTAATATACAATAAATAAAAAATCTTGCATACTCCTCGTTTTGGAGTTGCATATTGCCATGCCCCATTATAGTTAACCCAGGTTGTGTATGTAATGGAGCATTTATAAACTTGGGATCTATGCTTTTGTTTACCTTTATACCTTCTGCTATTTTTCCTAGCTGCCCTGTTTTCCAAAGTAATTTTTGTCTTACCTTGCCAATAAATTTTCCCACTTTTATTATGTTTTCTTCTGATCTTAGATTCAAGATTCTTTTGCCTCTTATTTCATTTGGTACGTTTTCCCACTTATGTAAAACAAGTTCCTCTCTCCAATATTTTGTTTTCTGACAATCAAAAATATAACGCCAAGTACTATCTCCTTTTTCACACATTGGACATCTGCCCTTAATATATCCATTCCTTATACCCCTTAAGTATATTACTCCTGTTCTAAACCATGTCAACCCTGAACCCTGAAACAGAAGAGGATGGTGTGCTTCCCTTTTTGGACATCAAGATCAAAAAAATGAACAACAAACTCACTTTTAGTATTTACAGGAAACCGACACACACAGTTAATTACATTAAGAACAACAGTTTCAACCCAAAACAACACCAACATGCCATTTTCAACAGTTTAATATTTTGGATGATCAACTTTCCACTAAACAGAGAAGATTATCAAGAATACCTACACATAAAAAAAGTAGCTATATCCAACGGTTTCAACCCAAATTTAGTAGACAAAACAGTTAACAGACTCAACAAAGCTAAAAAAATAAAAGAAACCACCATCCTAGAACCTACAGGAGAAAAAGAGAAAAAAAAATTTAAAAAAATCACCTTCCACCCATCAGCCTATAATAAATTCCAAAAAATCTTCTCAAAACACAACATAGTTCTTGCACCTCAAAATAGGTTTAATATCAGAAACTTGTTAAAAGGCCCTCCCAAAAATTCAATCACTACCAAAGAAAAACTAGGAATCTATGAGATCAAATGTGAAACTTGCCCTAAAATTTATATAGGAAAAACAAAAAGAAATATTAACATCAGAACTAAAGAACATATAAGAAACATTAAAAATGATGAAACAGAAAAATCAGCAGTGGCTTTTCATATTTTGAATACTAGACATGACATCAACTTAGAAACATCTCTAATAAAATACATTAATCACCCCATAGACCTTTCCGTATGGGAAAAAATCTTCATTAACAAAAATCGTCATAGAGTCATGAATTTTGAAACTCCACCACCGGACATCTTTGACAAGTACATCACGCCATCTATGGATGATACGGAGAAAGAGAAAGCCTATACAATTTGCACTAGTCGAGTAACAGCTGATGATAAGAGCAAAAGCTCTTGAAACATGTCCTGTGAATAAACAGTGTGAGTGAAGCAGTGTGTCAATATCTTCTTGACTCACTTTTGTGCTAATATGTGCTTCACTGTGCCTACGCTTCTTTCAAGTTTATCCTTCTCTTCCTACTTTATTACAGATGTCAATATATTTTTCTCTGCCCCAATCATTTTTCAATGTTTTATATAATTTCAGAGCTCTTTTGTTATTAAGATTAGCCCATAATTCTTGTTTTTCAATATCTTCAATTCTTCATATTTAAGTTTGATTTATGAGTCACTATGTTTACACTCAAACTTCACTTACTTGTTGTATAATTGAAACGTTTTCAAGATCATTCGATCTCATCCTCAGCTGTTTGGTGACTAAATGAACCTTCCTCTTCTTCCACTACTACGGAGCTCCGATCACTCTGCCATCTGGTGTTAGGGGCACTAAGTTTTAATACTTCATTTAATGCCGGGATTTCAAAATTTATAACTTTATCACGGTTTTTGTTTCTGAATATTTTTTCCCAAATATCCAATTCTATGGGTGAACTTAAAGATTTTAACAGTTTAATGTTGTGGCCAACGTTGTGGTTTTCTGTCCAAAAATGGTGTGGCACTGCAGATTTTTCTGTTTGTTTCAACTTAATGTTCCTCTGGTGTTCTTTTTGTCTAGTTAACAAGTTTCTCTTAGTTTTTCCTATGTAGCTTTTTTTCACAGGTTTCACAATTAATCTGATAAATTCCTGATTTCAAATTGTTGGGGATTGTATTTTTCAGTAGTTTATTTAGCAGGTTCCTCAGACTGAATTTGTTTTGGGGTGCTAGTTTTAAGTTTAGTCTTTTGAAGATTCGTTCAAATTTTCTAAAAGCCCATGGATGGTAGGTGAATTTTCTATATTGCCAATAGCGGTATTACATGGATTCAACCCAGCCATCATAAGGAACATGATGAAGAGAAAAGAAAAACTGAAGATAATATCAAAAAATACCATTCTCACACCACTTAAAAACACAAATTGGCAATATAGAAAATTCACCTACCATCCATGGGCTTTTAGAAAATTTGAACGAATCTTCAAAAGATTAAACTTAAAACTAGCACCCCAAAACAAGTTCAGTCTGAGGAACTTGCTAAATAAACCACTGAAAAATACAATCCCCAACAATTTGAAATCAAGAATTTATCAGATTAATTGTGAAACCTGTGAAAAAATCTACATAGGAAAAACTAAGAGAAACTTGTTAACCAGGCCAAAAGAACACCAGAGGAACATTAAGTTGAAAAAAACAGAAATATCTGCAGTTTCACACCATTTTTGGACAGAAAACCACAACATTGGCCACAACATTAAACTGTTAAAATCTTTAAGTACACCCACAGAATTGGATATTTGGGAAAAAATATTCATAAACAAAAACCGTGACAACATTATAAATTTTGAAATTCCGGCATTAAATGAAGCATTAAAACTTAGTACCCCTAACACCAGATGGCAGAGTGATCGGAGCTCCGTAGTAGTGGAAGAAGAGGAAGGTTTATTCACCAAACAGCTGAGGATGAGATCGAATGATCTTGAAAACGTTTCAATTATACAACAAGTAAGTGAAGTTTGAGTGTAAACATAGTGACTCATAAATCAAACTCAAATATGAAGAATACTTCACTGTTAATAATGCTTCTGCTTTTAATATTTCTTCAATTCTTGTTTTTACTTCTTTCCAGGATCCTTTTCTATTCTTCCACTGGCTAACCATAATGAACCCATACCTACTTCCTGTAAAATCTCTCCCCCCTTTATTCTTGTTTGTGCTACCAAATACTGTTTACAATATTTTCCTCATCTAAATTCCATATTCTGAGCCAATATTTCAGAATTCTTTCCATCACCTTGCTTTTGTAAACTAATCTTCCTAATTCCATTAAAGCTGCCTCATTTGGTGAGGATCTACATAAGCCTTCATCTGGCCCCCATATTCTATTTCATATAGCTTCTGCTTTCTACAATTGAACCAAACACCCTTTCTAACCATTTTACTTGCATATTTGGTATTTTGTTAATACATGATCTAACAACACTCGTAGTCATTTTTCCATCTGCCAGTGTTTTCCTTTTTTGGTCACTCCATTCACCATTACTAGATAATCTTACTCCTAGATAATCAATATTCTTAATTACCTCAATTTCTGAACCTTCCCACCACCATTTTTCTTCTCTTTTTAGTTTAAAACCATTTTTTACCACCATGATCTTAGATTTAGTTTTATTTATCTTCAAACCCCATTCTTTACAAAACTTGCCAATTGCTTCCAAGGATTTTTTAGTCTGATAATAAGACAGCATTTGTAAAATTTTTAATATATAGAAGCTTTCATAAGGAATGGTAGATTGCTTCAATTTCTCCATCTTAACTTGTTCCATATTCTAAGGATTTAGAAAAGGAAAAAAAGGAGGCATGTTGATCCTGCTGCTGTACCTTTTTCTTGATAGGTTAAGGATCCAGCAGTATAAACTTGAAGTCAGTCTCAAATGTGATATTATGTATGGATTGTTTCTATTTCTAATCGAAATTTCACTGTAATGGAACACCACAGTGAAGCGAAATAATTATTAAATTATAGATGAGTCGTATTTATTACACATTGGCTTCACTTACATACCTATATTGAGGATATGTTTCGCAAACCATCGTTCGCATTGTCAGCTCTTATGCGACTAAATTTTGATCCAGTGGTGTGGGTAGTTTTGGAGTTGCTGCAGCCACCTGTTAATTTTGTGATGAATTTAAAAGTGGGGTTGTCTTCTGGTGGGATTTCAAAGTTCATTAGTTGGTTTTTATGTTTTTCTATGTATACTCTCTCCCATATGACGAGTTCACTATGTTTTTGTACGTATTTTAGTAATTTGGTGCTATCTTCAATTACATGATTTTCAGACCAGAAATGAGCTGCTATTGTGGATTTATCAATATTTTTGTATCTTAAGTGCCTGAAGTGTTCTTTCTTTCTAGTGCCTGTTTCTTTTTGTCCTCCCTATGTAAATTTTTTCACAGTCTTTACACTTAATCTTGGAAATGCCTGACTTTTCCTCTGGTTTTATCTTATCAGTATTATTACTGTTAAGTAGGAAATTAATTATTCTTTCACACTGGCCGTGTGTAGGCTAAATTGTGGAAACATTGAGTCAGACTGAAAAATTCAATGCCATAGCCGGGATTTGAACCACGGATCTTCTGGTTTCCGTCCAGCCGCACTACCATTGTGCTACTATGGCCAACGTGCCGATATGACATTAAATCTTCCAACTGACTCGTATTTTCCCGGTAAACCACTTAGGAGTTCTCATAAACACATGAGACAACTACCTTAATGGCGACTTACTACATGTAAGTACTTTAAGGCCCGGGCTTTATAGTTAACCACTATTAGGTTAATTAATGGAAATTAATTATTCTTTCACACTGGCCGTGTGTAGGCTAAATTGTGGAAACATTGAGTCAGACTGAAAAATTCAATGCCATAGCCGGGATTTGAACCACGGATCTTCTGGTTTCCGTCCAGCCGCACTACCATTGTGCTACTATGGCCAACGTGCCGATATGACATTAAATCTTCCAACTGACTCGTATTTTCCCGGTAAACCACTTAGGAGTTCTCATAAACACATGAGACAACTACCTTAATGGCGACTTACTACATGTAAGTACTTTAAGGCCCGGGCTTTATAGTTAACCACTATTAGGTTAATTAATGGAAATTAATTATTCTTTCACACTGGCCGTGTGTAGGCTAAATTGTGGAAACATTGAGTCAGACTGAAAAATTCAATGCCATAGCCGGGATTTGAACCACGGATCTTCTGGTTTCCGTCCAGCCGCACTACCATTGTGCTACTATGGCCAACGTGCCGATATGACATTAAATCTTCCAACTGACTCGTATTTTCCCGGTAAACCACTTAGGAGTTCTCATAAACACATGAGACAACTACCTTAATGGCGACTTACTACATGTAAGTACTTTAAGGCCCGGGCTTTATAGTTAACCACTATTAGGTTAATTAATGGAAATTAATTATTCTTTCACACTGGCCGTGTGTAGGCTAAATTGTGGAAACATTGAGTCAGACTGAAAAATTCAATGCCATAGCCGGGATTTGAACCACGGATCTTCTGGTTTCCGTCCAGCCGCACTACCATTGTGCTACTATGGCCAACGTGCCGATATGACATTAAATCTTCCAACTGACTCGTATTTTCCCGGTAAACCACTTAGGAGTTCTCATAAACACATGAGACAACTACCTTAATGGCGACTTACTACATGTAAGTACTTTAAGGCCCGGGCTTTATAGTTAACCACTATTAGGTTAATTAATGGAAATTAATTATTCTTTCACACTGGCCGTGTGTAGGCTAAATTGTGGAAACATTGAGTCAGACTGAAAAATTCAATGCCATAGCCGGGATTTGAACCACGGATCTTCTGGTTTCCGTCCAGCCGCACTACCATTGTGCTACTATGGCCAACGTGCCGATATGACATTAAATCTTCCAACTGACTCGTATTTTCCCGGTAAACCACTTAGGAGTTCTCATAAACACATGAGACAACTACCTTAATGGCGACTTACTACATGTAAGTACTTTAAGGCCCGGGCTTTATAGTTAACCACTATTAGGTTAATTAATGGAAATTAATTATTCTTTCACACTGGCCGTGTGTAGGCTAAATTGTGGAAACATTGAGTCAGACTGAAAAATTCAATGCCATAGCCGGGATTTGAACCACGGATCTTCTGGTTTCCGTCCAGCCGCACTACCATTGTGCTACTATGGCCAACGTGCCGATATGACATTAAATCTTCCAACTGACTCGTATTTTCCCGGTAAACCACTTAGGAGTTCTCATAAACACATGAGACAACTACCTTAATGGCGACTTACTACATGTAAGTACTTTAAGGCCCGGGCTTTATAGTTAACCACTATTAGGTTAATTAATGGAAGTTAATTATTCTTTCACACTGGCCGTGTGTAGGCTAAATTGTGGAAACAT
This sequence comes from Mantis religiosa, assembly GCA_030765055.1. Classification (NCBI taxonomy): domain Eukaryota; kingdom Metazoa; phylum Arthropoda; class Insecta; order Mantodea; family Mantidae; genus Mantis; species Mantis religiosa. The sequence goes on from CM060960.1 coordinate 34,481,224, forward strand.
TGAGTCAGACTGAAAAATTCAATGCCATAGCCGGGATTTGAACCACGGATCTTCTGGTTTCCGTCCAGCCGCACTACCATTGTGCTACTATGGCCAACGTGCCGATATGACATTAAATCTTCCAACTGACTCGTATTTTCCCGGTAAACCACTTAGGAGTTCTCATAAACACATGAGACAACTACCTTAATGGCGACTTACTACATGTAAGTACTTTAAGGCCCGGGCTTTATAGTTAACCACTATTAGGTTAATTAATGGAAATTAATTATTCTTTCACACTGGCCGTGTGTAGGCTAAATTGTGGAAACATTGAGTCAGACTGAAAAATTCAATGCCATAGCCGGGATTTGAACCACGGATCTTCTGGTTTCCGTCCAGCCGCACTACCATTGTGCTACTATGGCCAACGTGCCGATATGACATTAAATCTTCCAACTGACTCGTATTTTCCCGGTAAACCACTTAGGAGTTCTCATAAACACATGAGACAACTACCTTAATGGCGACTTACTACATGTAAGTACTTTAAGGCCCGGGCTTTATAGTTAACCACTATTAGGTTAATTAATGGAAATTAATTATTCTTTCACACTGGCCGTGTGTAGGCTAAATTGTGGAAACATTGAGTCAGACTGAAAAATTCAATGCCATAGCCGGGATTTGAACCACGGATCTTCTGGTTTCCGTCCAGCCGCACTACCATTGTGCTACTATGGCCAACGTGCCGATATGACATTAAATCTTCCAACTGACTCGTATTTTCCCGGTAAACCACTTAGGAGTTCTCACGTGTTGTCTCATGTGTTTATGAGAACTCCTAAGTGGTTTACCGGGAAAATACGAGTCAGTTGGAAGATTTAATGTCATATCGGCACGTTGGCCATAGTAGCACAATGGTAGTGCGGCTGGACGGAAACCAGAAGATCCGTGGTTCAAATCCCGGCTATGGCATTGAATTTTTCAGTCTGACTCAATGTTTCCACAATTTAGCCTACACACGGCCAGTGTGAAAGAATAATTAATTTCCATTAATTAACCTAATAGTGGTTAACTATAAAGCCCGGGCCTTAAAGTACTTACATGTAGTAAGTCGCCATTAAGGTAGTTGTCTCATGTGTTTATGAGAACTCCTAAGTGGTTTACCGGGAAAATACGAGTCAGTTGGAAGATTTAATGTCATATCGGCACGTTGGCCATAGTAGCACAATGGTAGTGCGGCTGGACGGAAACCAGAAGATCCGTGGTTCAAATCCCGGCTATGGCATTGAATTTTTCAGTCTGACTCAATGTTTCCACAATTTAGCCTACACACGGCCAGTGTGAAAGAATAATTAATTTCCATTAATTAACCTAATAGTGGTTAACTATAAAGCCCGGGCCTTAAAGTACTTACATGTAGTAAGTCGCCATTAAGGTAGTTGTCTCATGTGTTTATGAGAACTCCTAAGTGGTTTACCGGGAAAATACGAGTCAGTTGGAAGATTTAATGTCATATCGGCACGTTGGCCATAGTAGCACAATGGTAGTGCGGCTGGACGGAAACCAGAAGATCCGTGGTTCAAATCCCGGCTATGGCATTGAATTTTTCAGTCTGACTCAATGTTTCCACAATTTAGCCTACACACGGCCAGTGTGAAAGAATAATTAATTTCCATTAATTAACCTAATAGTGGTTAACTATAAAGCCCGGGCCTTAAAGTACTTACATGTAGTAAGTCGCCATTAAGGTAGTTGTCTCATGTGTTTATGAGAACTCCTAAGTGGTTTACCGGGAAAATACGAGTCAGTTGGAAGATTTAATGTCATATCGGCACGTTGGCCATAGTAGCACAATGGTAGTGCGGCTGGACGGAAACCAGAAGATCCGTGGTTCAAATCCCGGCTATGGCATTGAATTTTTCAGTCTGACTCAATGTTTCCACAATTTAGCCTACACACGGCCAGTGTGAAAGAATAATTAATTTCCATTAATTAACCTAATAGTGGTTAACTATAAAGCCCGGGCCTTAAAGTACTTACATGTAGTAAGTCGCCATTAAGGTAGTTGTCTCATGTGTTTATGAGAACTCCTAAGTGGTTTACCGGGAAAATACGAGTCAGTTGGAAGATTTAATGTCATATCGGCACGTTGGCCATAGTAGCACAATGGTAGTGCGGCTGGACGGAAACCAGAAGATCCGTGGTTCAAATCCCGGCTATGGCATTGAATTTTTCAGTCTGACTCAATGTTTCCACAATTTAGCCTACACACGGCCAGTGTGAAAGAATAATTAATTTCCATTAATTAACCTAATAGTGGTTAACTATAAAGCCCGGGCCTTAAAGTACTTACATGTAGTAAGTCGCCATTAAGGTAGTTGTCTCATGTGTTTATGAGAACTCCTAAGTGGTTTACCGGGAAAATACGAGTCAGTTGGAAGATTTAATGTCATATCGGCACGTTGGCCATAGTAGCACAATGGTAGTGCGGCTGGACGGAAACCAGAAGATCCGTGGTTCAAATCCCGGCTATGGCATTGAATTTTTCAGTCTGACTCAATGTTTCCACAATTTAGCCTACACACGGCCAGTGTGAAAGAATAATTAATTTCCATTAATTAACCTAATAGTGGTTAACTATAAAGCCCGGGCCTTAAAGTACTTACATGTAGTAAGTCGCCATTAAGGTAGTTGTCTCATGTGTTTATGAGAACTCCTAAGTGGTTTACCGGGAAAATACGAGTCAGTTGGAAGATTTAATGTCATATCGGCACGTTGGCCATAGTAGCACAATGGTAGTGCGGCTGGACGGAAACCAGAAGATCCGTGGTTCAAATCCCGGCTATGGCATTGAATTTTTCAGTCTGACTCAATGTTTCTACTGTTAAGTAGGTTTTTAATGTTGTAATTGTTTTTTGGTGCCAATGTTATATTACATTTCTTGAATATTTTTTGGAACTTTTTTGTAGGTGGTAAGTAAATTTAGCAAATCTAATTTCTTGTTTTATTGGTGAAAGAGCTGTGATCTGTTTTAATCTTTTTTGAAGTTTGAATGATTTTATAAATATTAAAAGCAGAAGCATTATTAACAGTGAAGTATTCTTCATATTTAAGTTTGAATTTATGAGTCACTATGTTTACACTCAGTCTTCACTTGTTGTTGTATAATTGAAACGTTTTCAAGATCATTCGATCTCATCCTCAGCTGTTTGGTGACTAAATGCCACTGAGTAAGGATGAATTTTTGAAAGAACAACAACACATAAAAGACATAGCGGTATTAAATGGATTCAACCCAGCCATCATAAGGAACATGATGAAGAGGAAAGAAAAACTGAAGATAAGATCAAAAAATACCACTCTCACACCACTTAATAACACAAATTGGCAATATAGAAAATTCACCTACCATCCATGGGCTTTTAGAAAATTTGCACGAATCTTCAAAAGACTAAACTTAAAACTAGCACCCCAAAACAAATTCAGTCTGAGGAACCTGCTAAATAAACCACTGAAAAATACAATCCCCAACAATTTGAAATCAGGAATTTATCAGATTAATTGTGAAACCTGTGAAAAAAGCTACATAGGAAAAACTAAGAGAAACTTGTTAACCAGGCAAAAAGAACACCAGAGGAACATTAAGTTGAAACAAACAGAAAAATCTGCAGTTTCACACCATTTTTGGACAGAAAACCACAACATTGGCCACAACATCAAACTGTTAAAATCTTTAAGTACACCCATAGAATTGGATATTTGGGAAAAAATATTCATAAACAAAAACCGTGATAAAGTTATAAATTTTGAAATCCCGGCATTAAATGAAGTATTAAAACTTAGTGCCCCTAACACCAGATGACAGAGTGATCGGAGCTCCGTAGTAGTGGAAGAAGAGGGAGGTTCATTTAGTCACCAAACAGCTGAGGATGAGATTGAATGATCTTGAAAACGTTTCAATTATACAACAACAAGTAAGTGAAGACTGAGTGTAAACATAGTGACTCATAAATTCAAACTTAAATTTGAATGATTTTAGTTTTTTATCTACAAGGCTTTTTTGAAACATATCCTCAATATAGATACGTAAGTGAAGCTGATGTGTAATAAACACGACTCATCTATTGCTAATGTTCATTGGACAGCTGTATTCATATTAGATTTTGTTATTCTGTAAGTTTTATATTATATGCTACTGTTGTTACTATTGTAGGACTGGGTTTTAGTTGTAAATTTTCCTTTGAGTGAGTTTGTTAAGTTTGATTTTAAGCTCATTTGCAACAGAGAGAAACCTTTTTGGGTTTTAAGAGAGGTTATACTTTCACATGCTGTGCATCTAAGTGGGAGGTGGTTTAAAGGGTGAACGAATTCACATAAAATAAAAAGTACATAAATACAACTCTTTACATCAGGTTTATAGGAACTGCTCGAAATGGTGACCTGCATTTTCAGTGCAAGGTTGACAGTGGCAAAAATTCCTTGTGTGTGTCAAATAACTTCCCATGGTGCTATTATTCGGGTAGTTAGGTCCTCTTCTGAGGTAATATCATAGTAGTGTTATTGCACTAACCAATTATATTCACGTACATAGTTACGAATCATGCCATTTCTTCCTATTAGAATTAACATATTAAAAAGATGAACAAAATTAGCTACCTGACAGGAACCAAACCAATTATCTTTGAAACACCAGTTGTCAGCATTATAGATTGGACCACCAGAATAGTTATAGAAACATCACTGTAGTAGGCTACATGATGCTAGAACGCAGTTAATAGCTATTCAGTGTCACACTGGCAGGTGATTAGTTCGAGATTTAGAGATCTTTGAGGCATTAAATCTTGAGAATATCAATACCAATCTACTAAGAATCAGTACGCACTGGCAGGTGATTAGCTCGAGATTCACAGATCTTTGAGGCATTAAATCTTGAGAACATCAATACCAATCTACTAAGAATCAGTATTTCTGTACTCGAGAAGTTTTATAGACATTCTAATCCAATAATTTCACCTACCTTGTTTAAATACCAAATTATCAGCATCTGATGTCAATTAGGTTTAACACAATTAACTGTAATTCCTTTCATGGAAGTGTTGAAAACAGTGTTGGTGTAATAAATTAAATTTAAAGGGAGTCAATTAATGACACTAAATGACACTTAATTTTACATTTCCCAGAACATATTTCAGAGACTATTTGCCTCCGTTATCAACAGGACATCGACTGGTTCTCAGTAGTGTATATGGCAATATTTTGCCATAGTTCTCCTCTGGTGGTGGTTCGAGGAACTTGCTGAACAAATCTCTCTGGGGGATGTCGAAACTGAATAATAAATAATAATAAAATAAGTGAAACATAATAATAAATAAATAAGTAGCAAATAAGTAATAAATAATAATAAAGTAATAAAGTAAACATATTTATGCCCTTCCTAAAATTCACAAGCCCGGTAATAAAATGAGACCTATTGTTAATTGTATAAACTCACCAACTTACAATTTAGCAAAATGGTTACACAAAAAATTTAGTAATTTTGATAAATTTGAAACTTTAAGTATTAAAAACTCTTTTGAACTAATAAAAAAGATTGATAGTGTTGTATTATCTAAAACTGATACACTTATTTCTTTTGATGTAACTGCCTTATTTCCTAGTATTCCTAGAGAAAAACTTTTAATTTTTTAAAAAAGTGGTTGAATTCAATAAATTTACATGAGGCCTTAATAGTTGATTTTGTTAAACTTACTGATTTTTGTTTGGATCAAAATTTTTTCACTTTTAATGGTGAATTTTTTCAACAAACTTCTGGCTTAGCAATGGGTAATCCTCTTTCACCTTTTCTTGCAGATCTTTTCATGATTCTTTTCGAAATTCAAGTCACTAAAGCTTTTCCTTTGATTTTTAAAACATGGTATATATTAAATTAATTAGGAGTCGATTAATGACACTAAACAACACTTACTTTTAAATTTTCCCGGAACTAGTTTCAGAGGCCTTCCCTCTATCTTCAGCCGGACATCGACTGGTTCTCATTGGTGTAGCTGGCAATATTTTGTCATCGGTCTCCTCTGGTGGCGGTTCGAGGAACTTGCTGAACAAATCTTTCTGGGGGATGTCGAAATTGAATACTTTGTTCCTATTTTTTGAAATAAAGATTTGTTCCCATGTGGACAGTTCTTCTTTTCCTGTTGTATGTTTTAGTAATTTTGGTTCTGGATTTATGTTGTGATTTTTTCCCCAAAAATGCGTGGCAACTGCTGATTTTTCTAATTGTTTGCTCAAACATCAAAGATGCTATTCCATCTAACAAAAAATCTGGTATGTATCAAATTGAATGCTGTGACTGTAGTCAAATTTATATTGGAAAAACCAAAAGAAATTTAGAAACAAGAGCAAAGGAACACCTTAGGAACATAAAATACAAACAATTAGAAAAATCAGCAGTTGCCACGCATTTTTGGGAAAAAAATCACAACATAAATCCAGAACCAAAATTACTAAAACATACAACAGGAAAAGAAGAACTGTCCACATGGGAACAAATCTTTATTTCAAAAAATAGGAACAAAGTATTCAATTTCGACATCCCCCAGAAAGATTTGTTCAGCAAGTTCCTCGAACCGCCACCAGAGGAGACTGATGACAAAATATTGCCAGCTACACCAATGAGAACCAGTCGATGTCCGGCTGAAGATAGAGGGAAGGCCTCTGAAACTAGTTCCGGGAAAATTTAAAAGCAAGTGTTGTTTAGTGTCATTAATCGACTCCCAATTAATTTAATTTATACAACAACATTGTTTTCAACACTTCCATGAAAGGATTTATGGTATATATGTTGATGATGTTTTTGCTATTGTTCCTGAAAAACAAATTAATGATGATTAATTTTTAGATGAGTTGTATTTTTTACACATCTGCTTCACTTTCGTTAAATCTCGATAAATTAATGATGCTTTAAAATTACTAAATTTACAAGATAAAGCTATAAAATTCACATTAGAAACTGAAATTAATGGATTTCTTCCTTTTCTAGATTTGAAAATAATAAGAAATAATAACAAATTAGATTTTGGTATTTATAGGAAATCTACTCATATTGATAATTACATAAAAAATAAGTTTTAACCCTTTCCCACATAAATTTGCTGTTTTTAATAGTTTGATTTATAGATTAATAAACATACCCCTGAATAAAGAAGAATTTAATAAAGGATATAAACATATTATTAATACTGCTTTAATTAATGGTTTTAATAAAGATTTTATACAAAAGAAAATTGAAAAATTTAAATATAAAAAAAAGTATTAATGATATTTCTACTCTTAAAAAAATAAAAGATGATTATACATTTAAAAAATTTACTTACCATCCTTGGGTTAATAAACATTTTCAAAATTTTTTTAAAGAAGTTGGTATAACTTTAGTTCCTCAAAATAAATATAGTATTAAAAATTTATTACAATTTTCTAAAAAAGATAAAATTCCTAATAATAAAAAATCTGGTATTTATGAATTTAATTGCTTAGATTGTGATTAGGTTTATATTGGAAAGACGAAACGTAGTTTGGAAACCAGAGAGAAAGAACATTTTCGTAACATTAGATATAAACAAAGTGATAAATCGGCCGTAGCAGATCATTTTTGGTCATTTAACCAGGAAATAAATCCCGAAGTTAAATTATTAAAACAATTAAATGGTCCCATAGATTTAATAGTTTGGGAAAAAATATTTATTTTAAAAAATAAAAATTGCGTAATGAATTTTGACATACCGGCAATTGATTCTGTTTTTAGGTTTTTTTCGTCTTCAGATGTTGATAATACATAAATACGTAAATGCATAGTATCCGCAGATGGTATCCTTGACAACAAATTGTGTTGACTGACGATGTGGGCAAGTGTCCATGAAATTAATTTCACAAAAACATTAAAGTATTGTCATCGGCTTCTTAAGTTAAGTGGAGAATATTTACTGAATATTATTTGTGTTAAGTGTTGCTTAGTGTCATTAATCGACTCCCTTTAAATTTAACAATTAACTGTGTTAAAGATAGGGTCAACATGAAAAATTCAGTGCCATGGCTAGGATTTGAACCACGGATCTCCTGGTTTCCGTCCAGTCACTCTTACCCTTTGAGATACCATGGCCAACGTGCCGTCCTGACATAAATTCTCCATTTGACTCATATATTTCCCCGGTAGACCACTAGGGCTTCTTGCATCCGAGATACACCGTTTGTGGCGACTTACTATCGTAAGTACCCTAGTCCCAGGCTTCATCATTTAACTCTTATTATTTTAGTTAATTGATGGAAATTAATCATTTCTCCACACTAGCGGTATATAGGCTAAGCTTTTTGATAGATAGAGTCAACTTGAAAAATTCAATGCCAAGGGAGTGTGTGGCTAGTGTGGAGAAATGATTAATTTCCATCAATTAACTAAAATAATAAGAGTTAAATGATGAAGCCTGGGACTCAAGTACTTACGATAGTAAGTCACCACAAACGGTGTATCTCGGATGCGAGAGTCCCTAGTGGTGAGTCACATGGAGAATTTAATGTCAGGACGGCATGTTGACCATGGTAGCTCAAAGGGTAAGAGCGACTGGATGGAAACCAGGAGATCCGTGGTTCAAATTCCGGCCATGGCATTGAATTTTTCATGTTGTCTCTATCTATTAAAAATCTTAGCCTATGTACGTCTAGTGTGGAAAAATGATTACTTTCCATCAATTAACTAAAATAACTGTGTTACGTTTAGCCGCAGATCATGCATTGCCTATCTCTCAACTTGCTTATGTTAGTCACGTCTACAATCACTAAAATTATTTCAGTGTATCGAAATTGAACTATATTGGAACACCACAGTGAAGCGAAACAGTTATTAAATTATAAGGTGAGTCATATTTATTACCCATCAGCTTCACTTATGTACCTATATTGAGGACATGTTTCGCAAACCATCATTTGCATCATCAGCTGATCCCATTAGAGCTGAGATGCGAACGATGATTCAAGAAACATGTCCTCAATATAGGTACGTAAGTGAAGCTGATGGGTAATAAATACGATTCATCTATAATTTAATAATTATTTCAGTGTAGTTCATTAACACTCTGATTATTAGCGAAATGTTGGCAAATGATTCTGTATGAAATTTCTTTTCTTTCCAGCATTTGAAAATACATTGTAATCATATTTCTACCCAGCAACATTAATCACAACCATGTAAAGAAACACAAAGTAAGGAAAAACTGACTACAAATAGTTTTATCAGCAAAGCAAAGAGTTGAAAATATGATTGATAAATAACAAAAAGATTAACAATTTAATATTCATTAAAAAATATAAATGAAGGTTAAGTCACTATTTTATAGGGATTATATGTTTGTAGGATAACATTTTGGGAAAACGAGCATTTGCAAAATGCAGGAAAATCTATTTATTTTACTTTACTTTATTTTTTATTTTAGTTTATTTTACTTATAACATTTGGATTGCTTCACTGTCAGTAGCTTCAGCTTTTACAAAAAAAGTCTCTGCAAGTTTATCGCGTTGATGAATCAGAACATGTCGGTTCAGATTTGACATCCGAGTAAATCTCTTATCACAAATTTGACATTTATATGCCTTTTCACCAATATGGATTAAATTGTGTGCTTTCAAATGTGACAACTGAGTAAATCCCTTCCCACAAATATCACATTTATGTGGTTTTATACCTTTATGAGAAAAATTATGCAATTTCAACTGTGAGAAGCGAACAAATGACTTTTGACAAATTTCACATTTATGTGGTCTTATACCTTCATGCATCAAAGTGTGGTTTTTCAGATGCGACGAATGAGAAAACCTCTTCTCACAAATGTTACACTTGTATGGTCTTTTACGCTCATGAGTAAAATCATTGTGCACCTTCACATCTGACAGGCGCATAAATGTTTTTCCACAAATTTCACATTTATGTGGTCTTTTACCTTCATGAATCAAACTATGCATTTTTAAATGTGACGATCGAGAAAACCTCTTTTTGCAAATCTCACAGCTGTGTGGTCTTTTACCCTCATGAGTAAAATTAGTGTGCACTCTCAAATCTGACACGCGAGTAAACATCTTCCCACAAATTTCACATTTGTGCGGTTTTCTACCTTCATGAATCAAATTGTGCTCCCTCAAGTGTGACAACCGAGAAAATCTCTTCTTGCAAATCTCACAGCTGTGGGGCCTTTTACCCTCATGAGTAAAATTAGTGTGCACTCTCAAATCGGACACACGAGTAAATCTTCTCCCACAAATTTCACATTTGTGCGGTTTTTTACCTTCATGAAACAAATAGTGCTCATTCAAATGTGATAACCGAATATAAGTCTTATTGCAAATTTTACATTTATGTGGTCTTTTACCGTCGTGACTCAAATGGTGCACTTTCAGTTGAGACAATAGAAGAAACCTCTTTCCACAAACTGGACATTTATGTAGTTTTTCTCCACCATGAATTAATTCATGCCTTTTCAAGCATGAACTCTTACCAAAGCTCTTTCCACAAACATTACACTTATGTAGCCTTTTGCCCTTATTATTCAAATTCTCTTGCTTTATATGTACTGTTTCCCCCCCATTGCTTAATTTACTAGGTTCTTCTAAATGCTCAAGATTTTGTTCAGATGACACTTCGACATTTTCTTGATTTTCATATTCAGGATGGTCCTTCCGATTATTGAAACCAATGTCTTTTCCTGAGTCTGCAACAGAGGGTGATGGTGACTTATCACTGCTACCTCCAGTAACTGTTGTTGAGCACAATCTGAAATGTTGGAGAGTTATTAAATACAATAATCAGAGAATTAAAGGGAATTAAATCTGAAAACATCAACTGTAGCTAAAATTAGCCCTTAGAATGGAATATCCATCTTGCAGGCGGATATGCTTTCATTTTTTGCTACCAGATGGCACATTTATGAATTTTGTATGTGAATCTCTTCAGGAAGTATCCATTCAGCCTTTGCCTGCAGCTAGATTATATAGTCCGTTGCATCAAGTAATTGTTGCCACCGGAAGAGGTCATTGTTTACGGAACATGTCACCTGATAGATGGATATTCCTCACAAGGTGAAGAAGGAAGTGAGGATTTAGGGTGCAAAACCAGTAAGGTCATTAGCGCCCAACACAAGGTGACTAAAAATACCCGTCTCCTAGATGGATGTTCCTTGTAATATAAAAAGCATTTTTTTTCCTTGGTGTAAACGTGTTTATTATGAGTTAATAATATGTATTTTTACAATTACCTGAGCATTTATTTTTGTAATTTTAGGTTCCTACAATGAGTAGTAATCCGTATACTTTTTCGATTCACACTAACAAGGCCAGACCCGTACGATTGTGTATATATGGATAAACAAAGGAATATACGCTTCTTTCTTATGTACCAAAAAGGTCAAAATCAGTCATTTTATTGTCATTTATGCACCATACCAGGTATACTGATGCAATGACTGGCAAGCCTGAAATTATTTCTTTCTACAACTTGACATGAAATGCAGTAACTATGTAATCAGAAGGATGAAAAGATGGCTCCTTGCCATATTCTACCATTTGATTGCAGTAAATTCCAATAAAGCTTATGTCCTGTACACACATTTTGATAAAGCAAAAAAGTGAACAGATTTTGATTTATGCCCTTGGAATATCTTTACAAAAACTCATTTACAACAAAGAATGAACGTGGAAAATCAACCACGCACATCAAGCACTTGGAATAAGTTCCCCAGTAGAATTCCAAACCCAAGAGTCATAGCAGAGTCCAATGTAGCACATTTTGAGCATCTACTGTAACTAGACGTCTTTTTGCTGTTGCATTTATTGACATTAATGAATTTTCTGTTTAGCAAATATGTGACTTTGATTTAATTTTACACGACACCTGATTAATATTTCTATAATTAACAGTTTAATTTGCTTTCTTTGGTCATCACTTATTACATATCTTACGTGTACTTTAGCACAGCTTTTAGTTTAGGTCTCGTAAATATGATTGAACAGCTTAAAACAAAAGCACCCTATCCCGCATTACTAGCAGTAGCTGACTAAAAACAGAGGTCCAAGGCAAACTGGCTTTCAAGCATTCACCTAGTTTAGACTTTTATCCATTGCAGGTGTGAACGCATGCCTGGCCGCCAACCAAAGCAATACTATTAAGCTCTGATATCCTACTCTGTTCCCAGGCTGTGTAAATAATGTATTCAGTAAAGTTCAGTTATCTCCTTTATTTTTCAAGATAGATAAAAATATGGGAATTTATTATTCGTCATAATTGGATCTCCCAGCTCATGAAATCTGTACACTAATATCCCTAACACCTGTATATATTGCAGTATTTTAAAATTGTTTTGTTTATTCTGGATTTGTAACTAATGATCACCAAGTAATGCCAGCATTACTTAAACTTTTTAAAATGATTAATTAATGATCTTTAATGGAGTTGGTCATATGTGATGGTGCATGAACAAATTGTTGAAGTGATGCACCGCCTTTCAACCAGCATTATCACCGCCAGTGCGCGCCTCTGTAGCGTAGATGGTGTCGTGTCTGCCTCACATTCAAGAGGTCCCGAGTTCGAATCTTGGTTAGGGTGAGATACCTGGATAAGGTTTCTTTTTTCCTTATCCTGAAGAACGAATATCAGGCAACTCTAAGCTCCACGGACCCCGGGCTCATTTGAGCATCATTCCACCATATGACTTAACTTTGGAGGACGTAAATAACAACAACAAAAATCACTGCCAGTGACTTTTCTCAAGCAAATGATGAAATTATATAGAATAAAAAGAAGTATTTCAGAAAGTGGAGTGCCATTGTTACTAAAATTAGGCAAGTGAGTCAACCTTGTATATACTTTTCTCCACTTACAAGTTTTTTATGAAGACTAGTTTCTGGGGACTTCTCCCCTATCGTCAGCTCTGTGGTTGACTGATGATGCATCCAGTGTCTGCATCTGGCTTGGTGTTGTGCTGCCATCTAACGTCCTGGTAAGTTTGATGATGTCATCTACCGCGGGAATTTCAAAATTCATAAAGAGGTCCTGTTTTTTCGTAATAAATGTTTTCCCAAATCTGTAGTTCCAGAGGTTTCTTTGCCTGTTTGATCAGTTCTATTTCTTGTTTTATGTTGTTCTTGTTTTTATGTGTTATAAAAAAAAATAATAAAAAAACTAGAAAACCCAAACACCAGATATGGAAAATTTACATTTCATCCAAAATACTTCAAAAAATTTGAAAAGATATTTAAGAGCTTCAACATAAAATTAGCCCCTCAAAACAAACACAACATCCGCAACTTGCTAAACCACCCTCTAAAAAATAGCACACCGAAAACTCAATTATCAGGCATTTACCAAATGAGTTGCCAGGATTGTGACAAGATATACATTGGTAAGACCAAAAGGAATCTAGGAACAAGAATGAAAGAACACTTCAGAAATATTAAATTCAAACAAATGGACAAGTCGGCCGTAGCACATCACTTTTGGTCTGAGAATCACAACATAAAACAAGAAATAGAACTGATCAAACAGGCAAAGAAACCTCTGGAACTACAGATTTGGGAAAACATTTGTTACGAAAAAACAGGACCTCTTGATGAATTTTGAAATTCCCGCGGTAGATGACATCATCAAACTTACCAGGACGTTAGATGGCAGCACAACACCAAGCCAGATGCAGACACTGGATGTATCATCAGTCAACCACAGAGCTGACGAGGAGAAGTCCCCAGAAACTAGTCTTCATAAAAAACTTGTAAGTGGAGAAAAGTATATACAAGGTTGACTCACTTGCCTAATTTTAGTAAAGATGATGAAATGTTGACCTACTAAACTTTAAAAATTAGATTACCAAGAAACACATCAATTCAAATACTCATATACCTTGATTTTTTCATGCACATGAACCAAATCCTACACAATTTTTCTAGCTACTGATTATCACCACTAAACAAGATCTTTTTATTTTTTGTAATCTTACGTCCTCCAACGTTAAGTCATATCAGATGGTGAATGGGTGAAATGATGCTCACATGTGTCCAGGGTCCATGGAGCTTAGAGCTAGCTGACATTCATATTTAAGGATAAGGGAAACCCCCGGAAAACAACCTTATCCAGGTAGCTCACCCTGACCGAGATTCGAACTCGGGACTCTTGAATGTAAGGCAGACACGCTACCATCTATGCTACCGAGGCGGGCACCACCAAACAAGATGCAGCATAAAGCATTGAAGTACTAAAACAAAATGTACCTGATCAAAGTACCTTAAATAAAATATGTCTCTCTTAGTTATAATAATATAACGTCAGCTTTATAAATTAAGTAAGCATAAAATTTTTCTGTATCTGAATAGAAGAAAATCAATACAGAAGAGCATTTTATTGCTAACGTTACGCAGATGCTCCAAATTAAGAACAGGCAGGGATATTGTATCTCTTACATTGTTGTCAGAAGTTACTAACAGCGCATCTCTAACACAAATTTTAAGTGACGCTGTGAGATTAATTTGCTCTGGTGATATAAATGACAATGTACTTGTTTTGGAAGAGGTTAATATTTAATGGCTATGCAAACTTGTCTCCTCTTTCTTCAAGGAAAGAATAAAAAGCTACTAAATCACTGGCAAATGTGTAGTATTAAATAAGGAGAACATAGCTGTTGCAATAGTGAGAGAGAAACTGTTAGTCATGTCTTTTGTGTTTATTGTTTCAGCAAGACTTACAGAACTCTCGACATTATAAAATAAGATCTTCTATTGTAGAAGGTTTAAAAGTAAAACACCGTGGAACATTTGAAGAGATCCACAGACTCTCTCTCTGTATGTCTCCTCTCATCGGATTGACATCATCGCCAGGATATGTAATCAATCCAACAGTGAGAATGGAGTAGAATGAACAACAGTCAACTGAAAAGTGTTGAGACTATGAGCCTTTCATCCTCGATTTATTGAAGTTAATGGACTGATTGTTGAGGTAAGAGCAGCCACATCTAATTTTTTCACTAATTTTTGCAAAATATTTCACCTGAGAGTAAATTTTATGCACAATTTTGCAGCTTTAGCCCTTAAAGATTCAATTAAAATCTTGCAGAACCAGTTATATTTACTAAATATAACATAACTTACCTGTTTCTTTAAACAAGAATGCATCATACTTTTCTTTTGAAGTAAATAATATACTTTTAAATACTAATTAAAATTTGTTTTTGTATTTTAGTACTGAACTTGTCTTTCATACTAATTGCCATTAGTAATTCATCTAGACTGCAGTCCCTTTTTGGGAAAGCCAGAATCTTCTTTCTCCATATTGTCCTGGTTCAGTAAATTACAGTAGAACCCTGTTTACCTGGATCAATTGGGACCAGGGCCGATCTAAGTTAAAAAAATATCCAGGTTATCCAGAGAATGATGGAAAAAAAAAAAAAAAAAAACCCCATATACAATATGTAATACTTTTAATGGAGTTTAGAAATTACTATTGCCACATTTCACCTAAAAATACATACATTGTGTGTACTGTAATAATCTATATATTTGCACGGTACACAATATAACTATAGTATAGCAACGCAAAGAAAATTCCTGTAAGGAATGTGCTGTGGGACAAGGACAGCAAATGTGTGTGGCAGAGAACGCTTGCTATACAAGGAGCAGACCGTTAAAAAAACATGCGCCCTATTCACTCTGTACATTAAGGCCGAGAAGATTCATTCACAAAAGTAGAAGCCGTCAGAATGTTTTGAATGGTCTGTAACTGTACTGACATGGGTTGTCATAAACCTGTCCAGGGAGGGTGTGGGGATCTTCGGCCACTCCCCTGCGTCTCGCCCCTCGGAGACTTTCTCTCCTGTGGAGGAGTATAAAAACTAACCGGTAGTAAAAAAAGTCAGTGAGCTCTTGCTGTCTCAGTTTAGTGTATTACTTATGAGTACCACGATCTTGCATTCACTTTAACATTAGAAGTTCATTTGCCAATGTTTAGAAATTATCACCACATTTAACGCCCACCTCGGTAGCGTAGTGGTAGCATGTTTGCCTTACGTTCAAGAGGTTCCAAGTTTGAATCTCGGTCAGGGTGAGTTACCTGGATAAGGTTTTTTCCGAGGTTTTCCCTTATCCTGAAAGACGAATGTCAGGTAATTATAAGCTCTATGAACCCTTGGCTCATTTGAGCATCATTTCACCCGTTCCATTCATCATCCGATATGACTTAACGTTGGAGGATGTAAATTACAAAAAAGAAAATTGCCACATTTAACCTAAAAATACATACATTGTGTGTACCGTAATAATCTATATATTTGCACGGTACACAATATAACTAAAAACTAATCGGTGGCAAAAAAAAAAAAAAAAAAGTCAGTGAGCTTGCTGTCTCAGTTTAGTGTATTGCTTATGAGCAGTGCGATCTCGCATTCACTTTAACATTAGAAGTTCATTTGGTAATATTTTGGCTTGACTCTCGAAATAGAGCATCAGTGTCTCTATGTTTGCTACTGCGTGGGTCATAACCACAATTGGTTCGTCAACATTGAATCTGAATACTCTTCATTTTCATTTTCAGTAACACTTCATGATGCAATAGTGCCTTCCTCTGTAATCGGTTTATAACCTCTGACATTGTTGATTTGCCACCAATTGTCAACATATTCTTCATCAACATCAGAACCAAGATTGATATTTTGAAACGTGCATTTAAAATCTTCTTCCACACTTATTTTTTCTTCTTCTTCAATCTTGTTTCCTGGCAAGTCACACATGCCAGGCCACAACTTTTTCCATGACTTTATCAAAGTTTCTCTTCCAACCTGGTCCCAAGCAGGTGAGGTGAGTGCAATGAATTTGCCCATTGGCAAGAGAATTGGAGTCAAGTACCTACTAAGAACAGCAATTTATCATCTGTAAAACAAGTTTTCATTTATTACGCTAAAAAACATAATTTTATTTTTCAAAACGGTCCAGGTTAACAACGTTTTACTGTATACATGAATCTCATGTAGTATATATATGCGAGTGACTGCATATATTCTGTATTTAAAAAAAATCCAGATATGTAGCATTAAATCCAGATATGTATGTGGTGAGTCAAACTTATGAAGTAAAAATGGAGTAAAGCTCGATTGCATCCAGTTTTCTTTATGTAATTATCAACATAGTAGGTTTCCTATATATTCTAAATTTAAAAGCTAGTTACATATTCTCTATAAAATATAAAAATACTCCAAGGAGATTAGTCAGTGTACAGGATTTGAATCTAAATAATATATTTAGCCACCTGAAACAACTAAGACTCAAGGTGAAATAAGACCTGAAGCTTTCCTGACAACGAATATGCTCAATTTCTTCTTGTGTAACAAGCCAGGTGAAAAGATGATTAGAAATCGACATTTCAGGAGTGTGCATCTCTTCCATCATCAGGATATATATTAAATGCTATAACCACAAATGAATCACTGGATCTAACAGAAATATAAACAAAAATACAACACTATCAAAATTCACATTACGAACAAAAGACTGTTTTAAGTAAATTAAATGCCAGGTCAGGAGATGGCGTGAGTATAGGAAATTAATTGGGTCAAAGAAACGAAACTACTTAACTTGATGATCAAGCTGTATAGATATGTGCTTCTTAAGTCGACTGATTTCCATTTTAAGCCTGTTTCCAATAGTAACTGAATTGAAATCCAGCATTACGATTAAGCGTGCTCCACTCGGAGGAAATTCCCTCCTTAACTCTCGCTCCCAGTAACTTGCATTTTGCCAAGATGGTCGTCTCCCGAGATCTCGAACATGTTCGTCACCAGGAAAGCTTCAGGTCTTTATCAACTGTTTAGTAATAGGTCATTTCGATTTGTTGCTTATGGTACATTTTAAAATTGGACTAGCATGGAACTAGGGGCGGAACCAATTTCTAGCTCGTGGTTTAATCGTAACTAATTGATTATCAATCTGTATTGATCTGTGCTTCTTAAGTCGATGGAGTTCCATTTTTATGGCCAGTTTCCAAGAGGAGCTGAACTAAGTTATAACATTTAATAAACATTCTGATGATGGGAGAGATGCACACTTACGAAACGTTGATTTCTAATCGTCTTTTCACCTGGTTTGCTGCCCGAGAAGAAATTGAGCATAAGACTCAAGGTATCAATGAATCGCTCAATCATGCAATACTTGCTCTTTTATTTTATGAGTGTATCTTGCAAAATTTGATGTATTGCCATCATTTTAACAGGAAGCTAACTTAATTGGTACAATATAATTAAATTCACATATACCAACTCATAAACAGATGTTTGTTTGAAAAAGAGTTGCCAGTTATGAATGAAATACCAACTCTTAGTAGGAACAAATTCTAGTGACTTACCTATCACCATGGAAAATGTTAAAGCGTACTTCAATAACCTTCGGAAAAAGGTAGCTACAGTATCGCTACAATTAAATGATAAGCAGTAGTGGCATAAAATAAGATTAATTAAAATTCTAAAACTTATTCTACAACTTGGCTCAAGGCTACCTTAGGCAATCTATATCACTTTAAAATTTCCCTCTTGGAGGTTTTAAAAATAATCACTAAGCACAGCTCTTTTCTGGTTATGAACAGAATTAAAAAAATATATATATAACAAATCTGCACCAATGCTCTGTTTGCGGCAGCAATTTTTCAAACTTTAACATTTGTTAAATAAATGTCTTACCATAAGGGTAGGGATATGTTAACTTAAAGCAAAGTTTAACACAATTTTACAGCTACCACTGTTTGATTAAACAATTATGAGGTACGTCCAGAAAGTAAGTTCTGTTTGGTAATAAAATTAAATTGTGTACAGATACAGAAAAATTATTTATTGCACAAAATTCTACAATTCTTAAACTACTTTTCCACATAACTGCTGAAATGTTGCAGGCATTTGTCATAGCGAGGCACAAGTTTTTGTATACCTTCTTCATAGAAGTTTGCCGCCTGTGTCTTCAACCAGCTGGAAACATTTTCTTTCAGCTCTTCGTCATTGTTGAAGTGTTGACTGCTGAGGAAAGATTTGAGATGCAAAAACAGATGAAAGTCGCTAGGAGCGAGGTCAGGGCTGTATGGGGGGTGGTCAAACACGTCCCAGCCAAATCCCTGTAGGATGTTTTTGTCGCATTTGCAGTGTGTGGTCGTGCGTTGTGGTGAAGAAACACAACACCTTTTGACATCGCAAATTTGCCGATAAATTTCAATTGGTTTTACGCATTCAGAAAACGAATCAAAGATCTGATTTCACAAGCAGCAGGATTTTCAATCAACACCAACATTGTAAACAAGCACAACAAAGTGTACGTGGCTGACAGCGATCTCACAATGTCACACGTTTCTTCTCCTTGATACAGAGCGTCTACCGCGCATGTGCAGAACTGCAATCGCAGCGCTGCAACGGAGATAAATTGAAACAGAACTTACTTTCTGGATTCCCCTTATATTTACATTAACTTCAGTATATTAAAATACATGAAACTGGTTCTGAGAGTTACACAAAGAATAAAGAAGTAACAATAAGGGAAAATGCAGCACAATGCACAGACTGAAATGTAAGCCAAGACCCTACACAAATCTTACCTTGATGATTTTACTGGAGGACATTCCCCAACCTGTAACAAAATAATTAAACATAAAACTTCAAGATTATTTATACAATATTTGTTAAATATCCTGTTCCATATAGTTAATACCGAGCTTGATTTATTCATATTCATTTATTTCATACTTAAGATTGAGTTTACATGATATCGTCATCGTCAACATAGAAACACAATTCAATTTACACTAAAACAATACAGTTAAGAATAATGCTCACTCACACACAGTGTTAATTAGCCAGTATTAACATAACAACCATTTACATATTTCATAATTGAATAAAATGAATTTTCTACTAAATATGCTTTGAGCTTTTTCTTAAACACATTCACATTTTCTGCCTTTTTTATATTATGGGGTAGTCTGTTGAACAATTTAATTCCATTGTGATAAGCACTGGTTTTAGCTAGGTTTGTTCTGAATATTGTACATGTAAATTTTCTTTCTGCCTTGTACTATGAAAATGAATCTCTTTGTGGTTTGGTAGCTGATGCCTTATTTCTCTGATATGGTTGATAACTTCTAATATGTACATACTTGCTGTAGTCCTGACCCTTAATTTTTTAAACAATTCCCCACATGATGCTCTGCTCGATTCACCAGCCATTATTCTTAAAGCCCGCTTTTGCAATCGAAATACTTTTTCTGATTCCATTGAAGCCCCCCAGAACTTATTCCATACCTTATGTGACTATGGATGTCACTTCTAACCACTTGCGTACTAGTCACGCTTTTCAGTGTTTTCAATATGTAGCATTCCACACTTATTTTTCTGCATAGCATATTTATATGCGCCCCCCATTTTAGATCTTCTGTAATAACTATTCCTAAGAATATAAATTGGTGTAAGGAAATTGAACATTGAAGGAGGTATTATTTCTAAATTAATCATATGGTTCATAGAACAGAGACCTACTAGTAGCAGAGCGTAAAATCAAAATCTACAATTCAATGGAAGAGTTTTTGAAAAACTTGTATGCTACTTCATTAACTTTCTCTAACCATGACAAATTCACATATATACATTAAAATTATTATGTTTATGCAAAAAGTTACTCTTGTATCCGTGTTACTTTAAAATATTATTTCTTCAAGAATCACTTTAAATTTAGCAAGAAGTATAGTTAAACTGCAGAAATAATATCTAAATGTTTATTCGTAATAAACAGCTCTTGCAATGCAAATAGAAAGAAGGGAGGTAAAATAATTGCAAACTTTCAAGCATGTCTGTTGGATGACACTTGAGAAATTAAACTTGCTACATGGAATATTTTGGTATTGGCTGAAAGTAAGAAACAATTTTCCAAAAAATGTGTAGTTGAATGAGCTTTGCATTTTTGCTACAGTTTTTTTCTAAGCATTTTAAAGTTTCTTCAAATACAACAGCATTTAAGTTAATTCATGGAAATTATTCATTTCTTCACACTAGCTATATACAGGCTAAGGTATTGGATTGATAGAGTCAACATGAAAAATTTAATGCTATGGCTGGGATTTGAACCATGGATCTACTGGTTTCCATCCAGTCGCTCTTACCCATTAAGCTACCATGGCCAATATCCCGTCATAACATTAAATTCTCCAATTGACTCATATTTCCTCGGTAAACAACTAGGGGCTCTCGCATCCAAGATACACCTGATGATAGGAGAGATGCACACTCCCGAAATGTTGATATCTAATCATCTTTTCACCTTAAATTAATTGGGAGTCGATTAATAACACAAAACAGCACTCACTTTTAAATTTTCCCGGAACCGGTTTCTGAGGCCTTCCCTCTATCTTCAGCCGGACATCGACTTGTTCTCATTGGTGTAGCTGGCAATATTTTGAACAAGTCGATGTCCGGCTGAAGATAGAGGGAAGGCCTCAGAAACCGGTTCCGGGAAAATTTAAAAGTGAGTGTTGTTTTGTGTTATTAATCGACTCCCAATTAATTTAATTTATACAACAACACGGTTTTCAACACTTCCATGAAAGGATTTATCTTTTCACCTGCCTGGCTGCCCCGAAGAAAGTGAGCGAAGATTAGTGAAGTTTATAATAAATTATTATATCCTATTGTAATATGTGAAACATTGATTTAGTCTTTCATTTCATTTCCTATTTTCAAGTTTGCAGTACGGTGTAGCTGATAGTCATAAACTACAATATTGTCACTAGGCCGCTCGTAAGCGAATGCCAAGAGAGAGGAAAGCGCGGAGTGAAAGAGACAGATAGCGCCCAAGCCATGCCCAGAGAGAAAGAGCAATAGAGGGAGAAAGAGACAGAGACATTTCCCTGGTGTTCTCGCCTCTTCACAAAAGATTGGTAGTTTTCGTGTGGCTTTGTCAGGTTTCAAGAAACCTCAAAAACAGCTGCTCGTGTATAAATAAGAGTTCAGAGAGAGTCAGTCAGTGAATTGCAATTGTGCAAGGTGCACGTGTGGCAGACAGACTTGAAGATTGTGTACGTGTGTGCTACGTCATTCTGCTGATATCAGAATTGTACAAGTGACTTTCTATGGAGATAAAGAGCAATTTTGAATTTCTGCAACATGGACTTTTAATTACTTTTTTTTTTTAAGTTTGATTTATGAGTCACTATGTTTGCACTCAACTTCACTTACTATGTTCTTGTATAATTGAAACGTTTTCAAGATCATTCGATCTCATCCTCAGCTGTTTGGTGATTTTTAGTCACCAAACAGCTGAGGATGAGATCGAATGCTCTTGAAAACATTTCAATTACACAACATAGTAAGTGAAGTTGAGTGTAAACATAGCGACTCATAAATCAAACTCAAAAAAAATGCTTCTGCTTTTAATATTTATCAAATCCACAAAGTCACAATATCAAGGAATTATAATTGTTTGAACTATCACTAGCATTGCTTGCACTTTAAATAACCAACTAATTTTTTCCGGAAAACACAGTGAACAAGTTCACAAACTACTCTTATTGGTTTTGTGCTACATATTTTAAGTATAATAATAACTATTACTGTATAATACACAAAATATCCTAACCAAAGTTCATGTTTACAAAGCTTACCTTAGTTTCATCACAAATAGATGAAGTTTCTCTTTCCAACCACGAAATTTCTTTGTTAATATCTATTTTATTATCGAATTCATGGTCACGGGCATATTGTTCCATAATTTCTCTTTTTATATGTATCTCACAGAAGTTGCTGTATGTAACAGTTTCCGATTTAATGTGTTTTATGGGATGTTTGGTAAAATATTCTTCCTCGTTCTGTAAACAATAGTCTGGAAATGGAGACTCTGATTTTATTTCTGTTTTTACTGCTGTATCACACTCGCCCCAAAGCACTGCATCACTGTTTATCCTCAATTTGTCATCATTAGTAAAGAATTCTCTCCCATTCTGTAAGGCCTCGTCATCTGAAATAGGATCCTCTTCTTTTATTTTTATGGCATCCATTTCACAACTGTTGCTCATCTGATGGCGCTGATCTTAATTTCATTAACAAGTCTGTGGAAAAAGAAGCACTGTGAATAACACAAGACATGTATTATTTTAACTATGGAAATGGTTAAAGCAAAGTGTATAATGACATTGGTCAAGCTTTTAGACAGCCTAAGTCTGGATTAGTGCATATAGTTAAATTTCTGATCTGCTGAGTGTTTGTTCTTGCTATCATTATGAGCAAGCATTGGTTCATTGCATGCATCTTCTAAAGCAATCAACTATGTAACTGTGTTACACAACAATATACACAATGGCCTGCTACTCTTCTTAATTTATAACAACGATTTCCCTTAGCAATTAGCAAAATCCTAACTACAGATGTATTATTTTATCTTGACAGAAAATCCTGTGCGGTAGGGATGAGTAGCAACTGTGGTGCGGATAGTGCACCTATCGCTACAATGCGTCACACGTGTAAGATTACAAGAGGGGAGTATGCTGCATAAGCTGTCTAAAAACAAATGTCACTCTCGAAGCTAATATTGCAGCTGTTATAAATTAAGTTGTAATTCTTACTATCGTAGCAATCTCCACTCTTTTGTTGTATTTTAAATAGTACATAGGCATTTGGAACAAAACCCTGTTCTCCTCCAGCAGGCGTGATAAACAACTGTCGGCCTTTCAACATCGCTGCAGAGTCCCTGTAACGAGTTTCACTCCAGGCATATAGTCTAGTATGTGTTGCATTGATGTAAGTTTCATCCATATAAACTATATAAACTTCATTGCAATATCTCTGAATATTTTGTGAATACTTACTGTCCACCACAGGAGAGAAAGTCTCCGAAACCTGAGATGCAGGGGGGTTGCAGAAGGTTCCCACACCCTCCCTGTACAGCTTTATGACACCCCATGTCAGTACAGTTACAGACCATTCAAAAACATTCTGACAGCTTCTACTTTTATGAATGAATCTTCTCAGTTTTAGTGTACAGAGTGAATAGGGCGTATGTTTTTTTAATGGTTCTGCTCCTTGTGTAGCAGGCATTCTCTGCCACACACATTTGCTGCCCTTGTCCCACTGTGTAAAGGAGCACATTACTTTCAGGGACCTTCTTTGCGTTGCTGGACAGTAGGCATTTTTGCCCTATATTACGATGTTCCATTACAATTTGTCTGTCACGATTGGTTTTCTTTTATATAAACACTAGCTTCAAAAGAACTCTTCTCAATGTTGAGACACTGCCTTGAAAGTCAATAGAATTTCAAAGCTTCATGAGCACTTTCTTCGCAGTTGGTACTTGTTTTTCTGTGTTTGAAAAAATTATTCACAGTTCGCCTAACTACTTCTGAATTAAAGCCATCCAAACTGGATTTTCTTCATGTTCTTAATCTTTGTTTACTGGGCATAGATAAGGACATTGCACTAGCACCAATGGTTTTTCTTTCCTTAATAACTCTCCTAAATTGCTTTCAGACACAACTGTTGCCTCAGATACCCTTTCCCAGGTTTTCATAGAAGCCAGACCATTTTTCCTTTTTGATAAATGTATAGACATTGGTTATTCTCGTATTTTTAAATGTAGCACCTTATTTCCTAATGTGGTGCTAGGAGGCGCCATTTCTAAATGCTCCCTTGGAACCAGGAGACAAGCACTTTGAAACAAGCTGTAGTATTAATCAGTAGCTCTCCACTTGTTTACTTGCTCACAACTGATATGCAACTGACCTGCCCTCCCCTCCAGTTGTAACTGTTCTGAAGTGGACTCGTCCAGATACCACCTCAATCTATCAAGATATAATAGTACATCTGTAATGTCTTGTTTGATGATACTAGCATAACAGTGACTAGCAGCAACTTAAATTATTTTGCACTAAAACTAAATAAATCATTCAGCACTATATGCAATTGGTGCAAGGCAAATAAACTCTAAAAGTATTGACAAAACTAATGTCTTAAAGTTTGAGGCATATAGTTTGCAAAATCTTTCTCTGTGCATAGGCACTGATATGAATGTGCTCAACCAGACTTCGCTCATTAAATTCTTGGGTTTGCAGGTTGATGTGAATCTTAATTGGAAAGCTCATATAGAGAGTATCATACCCAGGTTGAGATCGGCTACTTTTGCACTTAAGTCGTTGAACTCTTTTTTGTCTAATTCAGACATTAAAACAGGTATACTATGCATATTTTTATTTGATAATGAAATGTGGCTTGATATTCTGGAGTAACTCGGTGGAGAGTAAGCGAGATTTTATATTACAGCAGAGAGCCATCATAGCGATATGTGGCATCAATGTTACTACTCCATATAAGGGTCTGTTTCAAAGACTGAATAGTTTAACACTTCCTTAAGAATACATCTTTATACTTGTATGTTTCCACACCAAAAATCAAGACTTCTTTACACAAAACGTGAATATACATGGCATAAATACAATAGTAAGTCGCCACAAACGGTGTATCTCGAATATGAGATATATGTCGTTTACCAGGAACATATATGAGCCAATTGGAGAATTTAATGTCATCACGACACGTTGGCCATGGTAGCTCAGTGGGTAAGAGCAACTGATGGAAACCGGGAGATCCATGGTTCAAATCCCAGCCAAGGCATTGAATTTTTCCGTTTGAATCTATCTTTATGAAAAGCTATTTTAAAGGAGAAACAAAATGAAGGATGTATTTTAAAAACTGCAAGTTACTCATAGCCGTAATGGCAAACATTGTGTACATGCATATGCCATGAAGAGGGATGGTAAGTTTTTGCAAATGCAATATAGCGCGATGAAGTGCAAAATTGACTCAAAATGCGAAATCAAAGATTCTCCCAAGTAATTATTTTTTCCCAATGCTCTTTTTTCTGGAAACTTTAACTGAAGAGTCTGTAGAACCTTTGCATGTTTAGAAAAATATAAAGTAAGTGTCCACTCTTCTGGAATGTGGAAAGCAACCCTTCCCGCTAAATTAGCTTATTGTTCCACCATTGCTCATATTATGTATGTTTCGTACATGAAGCGAGTACAGTTGTTTCACAAAAGAGACCTCTCTTACCGCGCCTAATGGCTGTCATAAATCTATCTTCACAACCCAGTTAACGGAAAATTTCAATCCATGTCTCTGAAAATCAATAGCAACTCTTAATTTTAAGGAAGTGATAAACACATGTTAATTGTAGTTGGAGTTCTTAGTTGCCAAAGTTCCAATTTTCATTTTTCTGTTTGGTTTTATGCGCCACTTACATTCATTCTATGCTTAGACCACGTCAATAAGTAGAAAGATGGTGAGAACGAAAATATCAAATAGCGGGCAGAGGTGGAAAATGTAACAAATGTCTTTCTCCAAGACGTTGGTAAGCTTTTTAATCCTGTCACTGATGGTAGAGTAACTTCAACAAATTAAACGATTTTAAGTGAAAGTAAAAGTAAGATCCCATTTTTTCGTAATGTTAAAATGCATAATTTAGTTGAGGGATATGAATATTTTCATTCACAACTGATACAAACCATGCAGAATAATAAAGATGTAGACTGCTTGTAAATGCTGTTGGCTGTTAAGCTCAAATACCCAAAGTTTGCCCGAGCAGCTCTGCAATGTATTTGGGATGCTATCAACACTGTAGATGCTGAAAGATATTTCAGTAAATATAACTTGAGAGATTTAAAGCTTTCTCGGTGTAGATTCATTAGGATGGTTTCTCGGATTTGCAGCCAAGTGATGTTTCCTTCTACCAAGAAGGAATATATATATATATATATATATATATATATATATATATATATATATATATATATATATATATCCCTGAAGAAGGCCACAGAGTTAAGATGGCTGAAAGCTTGGTAGAAGGAAACACCCGAGAAACCATCCTAAAAAAATATAACTTGATTGTGAGTGACAGGACGACTCAAACGACAGAACAGAATGTTGAACTATGTTCAGTTCTTTCATTCAACAGTGTTACTGAATCATAAACTAGGCTAATTTAGTGGATTTTCTTTTTATTGTGTTCTACATCAGTATGGATTTATGTTTTTTGTGTTATGCAATATGCTTTAGTCTGTATCAGATTATTTTATATTTCTGCATATTGCTTTAACCTGTATTAATGTAGAATAAATAGACACTTTTAACTCACCGTCATTAATAACCCTCCATAAAGTTGTTTTAAATTTCATATAAATAATATTAATATTCATCATTTAACAAAATTAACTCAAACTTTCATCAAAATGCTATAAAATGCTAAATTGCAAATGTATAAATACTACAAAATGCTAAATTTCTGATTTCTAAATGCTAAATATCACTACTCCTAGCCATGGATTATTTTATTAAAATGTTATACTCAGCAGATCGCAAAAATTTGGCTGATTTTGCCACTAATTCAAATATCCCACCATTTTCGCTGGCATTCTGGTTATGAAATTGTCATTTGAAGCAATAAAGACCAGGAAGTTGTCCAATTATCTCATTTAAGAAGCTGTCTTCTATATTACTGTCTTCTACATGTTCTCTTATTTGGACCAGCAGAGACAAAATGTTGCACCAAGTACAGTAAAATCTTGTTAATCCGCAATTCTTTAACCCCTACCAGCTTTTTTTTTAAAAAGTTATGTTGTTTAGCATAGTAATGAAGACTGGTTTTACAGATGATAAATTTTGGATCACGCACACATACACACTCTCATTCATACTTCCAGACTCTGGGAAGATGAATTATCTTGGTTGGAGAAAAATCCACACCCCCACCACCGGGAATCGAACCGGCACAGCAGGCAGGTGCTCTACTGACTGAGCTATGGGGCCAGCCTCTTCAATCTTGTTTTCTGGCAAGTCACAACTTTTTCCATAACTTTATTAAGGAAGTATGGAAAAAGTTGTGACCTGGTATGTGTGACTTGCCAGAAAACAAGATTGAAGAGGCTGGCCCCATAGCTCAGTCAGTAGAGCACCTGCCTGCTGTGCCGGTTCGATTCCCGGTGGTGGGGGTGTGGATTTTTCTCCAACCAAGATAATTCATCTTCCCAGAGTCTGGAAGTATGAATGAGAGTGTGTATGTGTGCGTGATCCAATGATTAAAAACCTAATGAATATGAGTTAACACCTTTGATATGTTCCAAAGGAGAACGGCTGCCAATATGACCATTGGAGTTAAACGCACGAAAAAATGGAACAAAAAAAACTAAAGAAGAAAAAATAAGTGTGCAAGAAGACTTTATTAACATTTTTAAATATATCGATGGTTGTTCCAATGTTGATGAAGACATTGACAACTGGGTGTAAATCAACAATGACGGAGCTTATAAACCAATTACAAGGAAGGCATTATTGCAACATGCAGTGTTACTGAAAATAAAGTGTATTCAGATTCAGACATTGTTGATGAACCATAGTTATGACTCAGTGGTCTACCGGGGAAATATACGAGTTAAATGGAGAATTTAATGTCATGACGGCATGTTGGCTGTTGGCCATGATAGCACAATGGGTTAGAGCGACTGGACGGAAACCAGGAGATCCATGGTTCAAATCCCGGCCGTGGCATTGAACTTTTCATGTTGACTCTATCAGAAACCTTAGCCTATATATGGCTAGTGTGGAGAAATGATTAATTTCCATCAATTAACTAAAAGAAAACTTGATGCTTTATTTCAAGAGTCAAGCTGAAAGCTTATCAAATGAACTTTTAATGTTAACGCAGATGTGAGATAGTGCATCTTGTAAGCGATATACTAAACTGAGACAGCAGAAGCTCACTGCATTTTTTACTTCCTAGTAGCTATATTGTGTACAGTGCAAATGTACAGGCTTTCACAGTGGATATAGTGCATGTGTTTTTAGGTAAAACTGTGCCGATAGTAATTTATAAACTCCATTAATAATATTTTGGTGATGTATATGTTCTATTTTATTATTGTTTTTCTCTCACTCTCTGGATAACCCAGATTTTCATTAACTCAGATCAGCTCTGGTCCCAGTTGATCCAAGTAAACAAGCTTCTACTGTAGTGGTACAAATATGAAAATTCTTCTGTGCATGTTCCATAAACTGTAGTTTAATGCCACTGATACTAAGGAATCATGCCTTAAATGTCTTTCTATATCTTAGATTTCCCAACTGTAGACACTTAACCAAATTCATTCAGAGTAAAGAGAACTTCACAGACCTTCGACGATACGGAGAAAGAGGAAACCACTACAACTTGCACTAATCGAGTATCAGCTGATGATAGGAGCAAGAGCTCTTGAAACATGACCTGTGAATAAACAGTGTGAGTGAAGCAATGAGTCAATATCTTCTCGATTCACTTTGTGCTAATTTATGCTTCACTGTCCCTACGCTTCTTTCAAGTTTATACTTCTAGTCTATCTTGTGCAGCATAACAGAAGTCTCAATGCCTTGTTGTCTTCCCCCTGCATTTTATAACCTCTGTGACACTAGAACATCTCCTTACAATGTCAGTACAGGATGTCCCACATAAAATCAGTACACATTATAGTCTCAATGTACCTAGCCCATTTTGTTCATGTACCTGTTTTCTTATAAATAATGTTGGCTACACTGCGTAACCCATTGTTGGAGTGTATATTTTAGTTTGACAGCAATTGTTGTGAATATCATGGAATGCTGATACAGAAATGGTGCAGTTCTCAATTAAAAAGTGAATTGATATAGTGGAATTTTACATAAGAACAGGCCCCATTAAGGAGTGTAAAGAAATCTTTGAGGGTAAGTACCCCCATGATAACATGCCCACAACCAGCACTATTCAAGATTTGTATAAGAAATGAAGGACTAAAGGTTCCATCGTGAATATGAAGAACAAGTGTTCGATAGTGAGAACCCTGCCATTAGTCAACAGAATTCTAACAAATATAACGAGAAGCCTCAATAAATCAATAAGGAGACTGTCTCAGCAAGTTTGTATATCTCGTACAACATGCCATCATGTGCTAACGAAAGATCTCAAATTTCATGTCAGTGTAGTGCATGAGTTACAAGAACAACACAAAGAGAAACGAGTTACTTATTGCCACTGATGCTTATCTTTCATCGTTAACGGTTTCTTGGACCCAATGCTCTTCTTTATGACAGATGAAGCATGATTTCCTCTGTCTGGTTATGTTAACTCACAGAACTGTAGATATCAGTCACAGAATAACCCACATGAATGCAGTAGCACGTACTGTTTCTATGTGAGACACCCTGTAGTATTTGCAGTTGAAATTTTGGCCCACTTTTCACTGAGTCTTCTTTTATGTTCCTTTGAAGAAATAAGCTGCCCTCTGGACTCTAATATCCAATGCATCCTCTCAACTTGATTTAATTCCAGTGATTGTGCAGGTGGATGAAGGATATGTAGACAGTTTTAGCCATTCCTGCACAACTGGAATAACGTTTGGGGTCATTATCTTCACAGCACTTAAAAGTAGCATTGATACCAATTACCACCACTATGTTCATAGCAGGTTGAACATCACTTTTTTCCCATCATCATCCAATCATCCTCCAGATGATTGTTCTTTCATTTGATACGATAACATTAAATTTAATGGAAATTAATTGTTCTTTCACACTAGCCGTGTGTAGGACGCACTATGAAAGGGTAGAGTCAGAATGAAAAATTCAATGCCATAGCCGGGATTTGAACCACGGATCTTCTGGTTTCCGTCCAGCCGCTCTAACCATTTGAGCTACTGTGACCAACGTGCCAGCATGACATTAAATTCTCAAACTGACTCGTGTATCTCCCGGTAAACCACTTAGGAGTTCTCATAAACACATGAGACAACTACCTTAATGGGGACTTACTATGCTGTAAGTACTTTAAGGCCCGGGCTTTATAGTTTGGACCACTATTAGGTACTATTAATGGAAATTAATTGTTCTTTCACACTAGCCGTGTGCAGATCGTACTATGAAAGGGTAGAGCCAGACTCAAAAATTCAATGCCATAGCTGGAATGTGAACCACGGATCTTCTGGTTTCCGTCCAGCCACTCTAACCATTTGAGCTACTATGGCCAACGTGCCAAAATTAAATTTGCTTTCATCTGCAAAAAGAATGTTCCCCCACCAATTTTCTTCTTTATAAATGAACCCCTTTGCAAATCTTAGTTGTTTTCATGTATATAAAGCTTCTCCTGGCCATATGATCATGGCATCCCTTCCTTTTCAGTACATCCCTAGTCATTTAGGGGTTTACTTTACAATGTACTTTGGCACACAGAGTATTTTGTATTTGTATTTTGTATTTATTTCTCATCTTTCTTCTACATACAATTTCATTGATACATTGACATTTATAACATTTCTTTCATACAATAACAAAATTACTTATTCACTATATCGAGATTTAACTGTATTGGAACACCACAGTGAAGCGAAATAATTATTAATTTTTAGATGAGTCGTATTTATTACACATCTGCTTCACTTTCGTACCTATTTTGAGGACATGTTTCGCAAATCATCGTTTGCATCTTCTGCTCTTATGCGACTCTTATAAGAGCATAACATCTCATAAGAGTCGCATAAGAGCAGAAGATGCAAACGATGATTTGCGAAACATGTCCTCAAAATAGGTACGAAAGTGAAGCAGATGTGTAATAAATACGACTCATCTAAAAATTAATACTTATTCACGATTCCGTTGTTTAAGGACTATGATACAATGAAGCACAAAATTAATACAATTTTGAGTCGAACTAATACTCAATGCTCCATTTATTGCTAGTATTTACCTAGAACGTATTTTGTTAGGAACTTCCTAACATCGTCAGCTGTTGTCGATGTTAGGAAGATCCTAACGAAACGCGTTCTAGGTAAACACTAGCAATAAATGGAGCATTGAGTATTAGTTCAACTCAAAATTGTATTACTTATTCACATTTAACATACCCTTCCTACCTGCTTGCCTCGAGTCTCGGTCTCAATACACATAACCCCTGGTTTTCCGTGTATTGATGACCCTCCTCTCCCTTGTATCCCTCGTTCTAGTTTTTCAGCCCTTAATTGCTATTTATTCTTCATTAATCTTAACCATTTCTCTCTAACTTTCCCCAGATATTCACCTATATTTCTTACATTCTTTTCTCCTTTTACCAATAACATTTTTTATATTATTAATACCTCCCCCCCATCCCTAAAACTGTCCCACTTTTGTTGCCAAATTGGTTCTCACCATATCTTTGTTTGTTTGCAATAAAGTATACTGTGCCAATCTGTATTCTCTTCTACACACATTGGGCATTTCCCTGTACCCTTTTCATATCTAATACCTTTCAAATTTCTAACTCCTGTCCTTTCCCAGGCAAATCCTTCTCGCCCTAACTTATTACACACATCTATGTACTTCTCCCTCCCCCACACTGTCTTTATTTCTCTATATATCCTCAATGACACACAGAGTATGGAAGATGAGTTGCCTTTGCCCTATAGTTGCATTCTTTATTTCTATACCTCATTTTGTGTAACTGAACTGTTTGTTCTGATTGCAACTATTGTTCCTCTCCTCAGGGAACATATGAAACATATAATAGGACATACAAAAACAGGTGCCCCAATATTTATTATGCCTACATGTATGTGAATATACATTCTTACACTTAATACAAAATCCATTTTCATGATGACTGTATTAACAGAAAGCAATAGAAAACGAAATTATGATTTTTAGTTTTAGGTTTCAGTTGTACAGCTATAATAGAAAGGTTACTATTCAGTGTCTCAATATTTTTTTTTTTAACTGGCTGTACATGGTGTAAAATATCGATTATTTATTATTAAAGTCGTAGATGCTCTGTGGTGAATTTTCCAATATTTCATCAGGGCTTTCTGAACAGAACCATTCTTTTGTTTCTTGTCATGTTAAGGAAACCCTGGTAACGCTCCATTACTTAGAGTAAATCAAATGTAATGAATGAATACGAGAGTACATAAAAACAGAAGCAACCACAGCCGCGTAACGTCATGAAGACAACATATGAAAGATAAAATTTGCGGAATCAGACATGTTTAATCAGGGAATAACTGGGACTAATTACGAAAAAAACGAAAGCCATTTAAAATTATGATGAAACAACCTTTGTTTAATGTACCACGCGATCTGATTTATTTAATCAACATTTCATGAAATTCTGAAATAGGTAACCTTAAAATTTTCAATATATATTAAACATTACTTGCAAAGGACTCTGTGAAGCTTGCATCCAAAATAAAAGGTTCAACAGAAATATTTGAACAAAATATGTGATAATAATTGGTGTTAAGTGATAATACACAAAATATCATTCATAATAGGTGTCAGTCATAATTGTTCGCATACACAGCAGTTTTTAATTCCCGTGTACCCGGGTGTATCTTTCTGATAAACCTGTGTTTTATCATCTTTTCGCAGTTTCTGTATTAATTGCTTCACCTGTTGTATACTAAAAAAACGTACCTCTACCACGCCTTGCGTCTTGGGGTCTTTTCTGGTCTTTTCAATCGTTATTTACATAAGAATTGTGGTATTTTTTAATTTCATGTTGGCAGCTGTGTTGTTTGAAATGCTGAACACCATAAAATGATTAAAAGGTTTTAGAGAATTGGGTAACATAACATAGTTAATTGGTTGCAGTATTAGTAATGAAAATGACTAGTAATTACAATTATTACACAACGGCTGTTTACATGGACCTATTAAAATTACTATTATAGTGTGAGGCTTTCACGGCCGGCATCTAATGATTGAACATACTATCCGATGTTATAGGCCGTGGTCCCCGTGGTCTAATGGATTTGTAGGTTCCAGACGTAATATAAATAACCAAAATTCTTCTAAAATAATTATACAACATACAAAACAAGTTGAAATGAACATACAATACATAATAAGCTTCCAAATAAAAGTTAATGAAAAGGTGTTTTCATTTAAATAAAAATTTAATCAGCAGACGCTAAGTGAAGGCGGTTTGAACTTCCAAGAGCGAGTATAAATAAAAAAACCACTTAGCTTCACCCTATGTAAGCACCTTAAGGATTTCTTAATAGTTTTTCTCTCGTATCTCTTTTGTACCTACGATGTGTAATTAAATCATTTCCTCAAGTTCAGTTACCACTGAGGAATTTCAAATGAAATTACAAACTACTACTGAAAAGGTACACTGTTAAAAGGGTATTTGGAGTCGTGTGCAGACACTTGCACTAACTCCTAGTTCACACAAACAAAACTGAAGGGATTATTCTATTTCAGTAAATTAATTTGGTGCAAAAATGATAATTATATTGGTACTTTTCGGATTCCGTTCACTTAACCTCAATTTTCGGTTCCTCTGATTACGCCAACAGTGCTACGCAATCCGACTAAAAACTTACAGAATTTCACAGATTAACAAACTCTAACAGAAGTGTAACCCACATGTTGCTACTTGATGGTAACTTGAAAGCAATCGCAATTTGGGTAGTGATCTGAGACGTAACCTGTGGACGTAACTAAACAATGAAACATGGCGCTTCCGAATATTGACGTAGCAATATTTTTCATAGCTGTCTTGCGCAGAGAAAGTAAGCTCTCCAGTTTGCAGTTCAATGGTGTTACATAAGTTTAAAAAGATCTTACTAACGTTTACTAAGTTTTCTCTTAAAGGCTGCAGCATTCTATGTCTGTTTGGCTCAACAAATAAAAAAAAATACTTTTGGTAATGAAACTGTCCAAAGAAATGCAAGTCAAATTTGTTGACAAACCACGTTTCACTCAGTATTAAATAAAATAGTCTTCATTATTACTTCTATTGTTAAGGTGGTTACAGGAAATCTAGTTTAAACATTGGTGTGGTCCTAAGTATTGTATACCCACGACAGGTATGCCCCCAGAGGGGTATGAAGGGCAGAGGAGCTTGAACTGTTCATCTGCTCTAGTAATGGATCTGTTTACTAGGAAATGAGTGAGAGTGCATAAAAGTCATCCATGCTGCCAGATCTGTTTGTTGTAGTAAACACGGCGATAGGTATTATGTATAGGTGCGTTATGTGACAACACGAACCTTCCATCCTTGTCATACTGGGAAGGTGAGCATAAACATCATTGACACAGCAAAAGTGATTACGCTACACATTCCTCTAGCTTGCCTTCTTGTCATGGATCTACAGTATATTGTATGTACATTCAGTTAACAAACTTTCTCAAAACTCTGTGAAATAAGTAATCTTTATTTCCATTTCAATTACAAATTATTATACATTTACATACTTATTACTACACTGAGTTGCTGGTTACCCTTGGGCCTAATAGACTCAAACTCTGAGGTTGTAGAGCTAATGGGTCCCTATTGGCAACTTATCTAAAATACTTCGTCATCATTTTCATCATATTTACTTATCTTACTCAACCATTTGGCTCTTACTTTACCCGAAAAGTTCCCAATTTCAATAAATTTTTTCTTAGCTTTTACACTCATTAACTTCATTGCTTGAATTTCTTTTGGTAGCCTTGCCCATTCTTTTTTACCTATCTACTCCCTAAGCAACCTAGTTTCTTCACATTCTAAAAGCAAATGTCATTCTTTATCCCTTTGGTGACACAATGGGCATTTCTCCAGATCCCTCCCTCTTCCCAAACCCTTCAGTTTTAGCACTCCTGTTCTGGCCCATGCAAAGCCTTCTCTTGCTGCTTTACCACAAATATCAATTTATTTTTCCCTGTTCCACATCACTTTCATCTCTCTATAAATTTCCAGTGAACTTTTCAAGTTGAAGCTTCCTAACATTTCTTGCCTTTCAAAATCTTTCATTCTTAACCTAAGTTCTTTCAAAAATCCACTTTGCAATAATTCCGTTTTCCCACATGACACCCAATCCTATTTTTAAAATCATTTCCTTGATCTTATTTAGCCATGAATCTTTCTGATTTAGTCTTTCCTGTACTATCAAGCATTGACACAGAATATTTTGCTCATCTAAACTAATTCTCGCCCAATATTTTAACACCCTTTCCACCATTATCCCTCAAGTTCCCAGTCTTCCCGATTCTACTTGCGCCACTCCATTTGGTGAAACTCGTGGTAAGCCCAAAACTTGTTTGCAAAAATTACTATGTATCACATTCATATTTACATCCCCTCCTCCAAACCCCATATCTCTACCCCATACAGCATTTTGGCTTCTACTACGGCTCTGTAAATTCTCTCAAGCTGTTTTATTTGCATTCCTGGTAATTTATCTAGGCATGCTTTAATAGCTTTTAATGCAATTTTACCTTTTGCCATTGCCATTCTCTTCTGCTCTTTCCAACCCCCCCTTATTGCTTAATCGTACTCCTATATAATTAAATGTATTGACCACCTCAATTTCCTTTCCTTGCCGGTACCATTTCTCTTCTTTTCTTAACTTGTTGCCTTTCTTAAATACCATAATTTTGGTTTTGTTTACATTAATTCTAAGGCTCCATTCCTTAAAAAATTTATCAATTGCTCCAATTGACTCAATAATGTAATGGATGAAGTGTCAAAAAACTGACTACAAATAGTTTTTTCAAATAAAAGATTATGTTTAAACTAGCAGAATGGGAGGAGCAATGTAGCAACTTGAGAGCCATGTTACTTTAATAACTACAGTTAACAGTTCAGGCTGAATGTTCCCATTACCTTTCCACAAAGAAGAGACATTATTGCGAGCATTATTTATGTGTGTACTCCTTTAGTGTGTGGATTATCATTCCACTGAAAATTTGGCCAAACCATTCACTCTCGAATAACCAATATTCATATAGAATGCAAATGTGAAAATGGACTCACTGAAAAATCTCTAAGCAGTTTCATTGAATTTCTAGAGTTTCAAATTATGCAATCTCCTGGTTTCCATCCAGTCGCTCTAACCCATTAAGTTACCATGGCCAACATGCCGTCCTGACATTAAATTCTCCATTTGACTCGTATATTTCCCCGGTAGACCACTAGGCGCTCTCGCATTTGAGATACATCGTTTGTGGCGACTTACTACCCTAAAGTACTTGAGTCCCAGGTTTCATCACTTAACTCTTATTATTTTAGTTAATTGATGGAAATGAATCATTTCTTCACACTAGCCGTTTATAGGCTAAGGTCTTTGATAGTCAACATGAAAAATTCAATGCCATGGCCGGAATTTGAACCACAGATCTCCTGGTTTCCGTCCAGTCGCTCTAACCTATTGAGCTACCATGGTCAACGTGCTGTCCTGACTCGTATATTTACCCGGTGGACCACTAGGGACTCTCGCATTTGAGATACGCCGTTTGTGGCAACTTACTATCGCAAGTACTTGAGTCCCAAGGTTCATCATTTAACTCTTATTGTTTTAGTTAATTGATGGAAATTAATCATTTCTTCATATTAGCCGTATATAGGCTAAGGTTTTTAATAGAGTCAACATGAAAAATTCTCTATGAAATTGACTCTATCAAATACCTAAGCCTATAAACGGCTAGTGTGAAGAAATGATTAATTTCCTTCAATTAACTAAAATAATAAGAGTTAAATGATGAAGCCTGGGACTCAAGTACTTACGATAGTAAGTCGCCATAAACAATGTATCTTGAATGCAAGAGCCTCTAGTGGTTCACCGGGGAAGTGTACGAGTCAAATGGAGTATTTAATGTCATGACGGCAAGTTGGCCATGGTAGGTCAATGGGTAAGAGCAACTGGACGGAAACCAGGAGATCCGTGATTCAAATCCTGACCATGGTATTGAATTTTTCATGTTGACTCAATCTATGAAGGAATTGTGCCAGAATGACATGTTACAGGATATAGGGATATCAGAAGGAAATAATCCATATGACAACATATGACATAAATTGTTTAATTAAAATGCTTTGCAATAAATAGACAATAAATTATACTT
The DNA here is from genome assembly GCA_030765055.1 of Mantis religiosa. Classification (NCBI taxonomy): domain Eukaryota; kingdom Metazoa; phylum Arthropoda; class Insecta; order Mantodea; family Mantidae; genus Mantis; species Mantis religiosa. Next base: position 34,519,146 of record CM060960.1, read on the forward strand.
ACATATCAATTAGAATGCTTTGGCAATAAATTATGTTTACATATCAATAAAAACATTATGCATATACAGTCAGTCACCTTAAATACTGCTCCTGGGCATATCCTATGAAACATACTCTTACCTCTCTATACATACAGGTTAATGAACTACACCGAAATATTTTAAGAGCAAGTGGAGAAATCTTAAACAAGTAATTTTATTATATCATAAAGAAATAATCCACATGACAACATATGACACAAATTGTTTAATTAGGTTGCTTTGCAATAAATAGGCAATAAATTATGTTTACATATCAATAAAAACAAATTATGCATATACAGTCAGAAACCTTAAATATTGCTCCTGTCCATATCCTATAAAACATACTCTGACCTCTCTATATGTACAGGTTAATGAACCACACTGAAATATTTTAAGAGTAAAAGGAGATATCTTAAACAAGTAATTTGAAATAGGAGACTTAAGACCTGTTGCTTAAAATGTGGCGGTTACAGCTAGAAGTTTCTGAAGTGCCAGTACATCATTGCTAATAATGTAACACACAAAAATGTAGAGACGTGTTGGAGCACTTATGACATTAGATTTCAAGTGAAAGGTAACAAGTTTGAGTCTCCTTTTTTTTTGTCTAAGCTTTGACTTTTGTCTAAAATATGTACTTTATGGAGTGATTTCACCTTTTCAGTGCAATTAATTACAATTCTTTCTAACAAAGGTTGAATCCTGCTTAATACTTTCACATGCTGTGCATCTAAATGGGAGGTGGTGGGGGACCTGCATTTTCAGTGCAAGGTTGACAGCGACAAATGAACAACTATCGTACTCTGTCCAAAATTCCTTGTGTGTGTCGAATAACTTCACATCCGTTCACATGTTGCTATTATTTGGATAGTTAGGTCCTCTTCTGAGGTGATATCATGGTAGTGTTACTGGACTAGCCAATCAGATTCATGTTCTTAGTTACAAATCATGCCATTTCTCCCTATTAGAATTTACATATTAAGATTGAACAAAATTAACTACCTGACAGGAACCAAACCAGTAACCTTTTTTAAACACCAGTTGTCAGCATTATAGATTGGACCACCCGAATAGTTAAAGAAACATCACTGTAGTAGGCTACATGATGCTATAAGACAGCTAATCGCTGTTCAGTGTCACACTGGCAGATGATTAGTTCGAGATTTAGAGATCTTTGAGGCATTAAATCTTGAAAATGCCAATAGCGACCTACTAAGAATCAATATTTCTGTACTCGAGAAGCAGTTTTATAGAGATTCTAATCCAATAATTTCACCTACCTTGTTTAAATACCAACTTATCAGCATCTGAATTCAATTAGGTTTAACAATTAACTGTATATAAATATAATAATTTGTAGCTTAAAAAACTTCACTTATCTTTAAGAAATGACGAGCGTATTTCTTACAAATTGAACAGGATCGCAATTTCGTGAATAAATCATCCACATCATCGATGGTTTGAGCTTATGATGTGGATGATTTATTCACGAAATCACGATGCTATTCAATTTGTAAGAAATATGGTCATCATATCTCAAAGATAAGTGAAGTTTTTTAATTAATTGATGGAAATTAATAATTTCTTCACACTAGCCGTATATAGGCCAAGGTTTTTGATAGAGTCAACATGAAAAATTCAATGCCATGGCCAGGATTTGAACCATGGATCTCCTGGTTTCCGTCCAGTCGCTCTTACCAATTAATGTCATGACGACAAGTTGGCCATGGTAGCTCAATTGGTAAGAGCGACTGGACAGAAACCAGGAGATCTGTGGTTCAAATCCCGGCCATGGCATTGAATTTTTCATGTTGACTCTATGAAGTTTTTTAAGTTACAAATTATTATATTTGCATACATTTTTTTGCTTCACTGTTAAGAGCTTCATATTTTACAATTAACTGTGTTATGTTTAGCCGCAGACCATTCATTGCCTTTCTCTCAACTTGCTTATATTAGTCACATCTACAATCACTAAAATTATTTCAGTGTAGTTCATTAACACCCTGATTATTAACAAAATGTTGGCAAATGTATCTGTATGAAATATATTATCTTTCTAGCAGTGGAACATACATCAGAATCATATTTCTACTTAGCAACATTAATCACAGCCATGTAAATAAACACAAAGTAAGGAAAAACTGACTACAAATAGTTTTATCAGCAAAGTAAAATAAGACTGATAAATAACAAAAAGATTAACCATAAGTTAAGTCACTGGTTTATAGGAATTACATGTTTGTAGGATAACATTTTGGGAAAACGAGCATTTGCAAAATGCAGAAACATTTTGCTGCATATATTTTAATTCCTAAAAGCACTATTAATAATAAATCCACTTACATGTTACTGTGGTCCTGGGCTTGGCGTAATAGTTGAACATCTAAACAAAATATTACTTACAGCTGATACTGAGGCTTTTAAGTCAAAGGAGCACAAACCTTAAGAGAAATACATGTTTACAGAGAATTTTACAACTTTATGCTTGCATAACAAAATTTGACATTCCAAACCCAAATAAAGACCTTGAATGTGTCATATTTCTAAAGTTCTTTCAGCCTATTAACACCATATTATTTCCATTGTGTAAGGACTATGATATCAAAGAGTACAATAATATCATTCACATTGCAGAATACAATGGATTCAGTGCTGAATTGGTCAACAAGAAAATTGATAAATTCAAAAGACAACAAAGATGCAAACAAGTAACTACTCTTTCCCCAATCAGCAATGAAACTTCATACAGAAAATTTACATATCATCCCAGAGCTACACACCTTTTCCAAAAAGTCTTCAAAGAACACAATATTACTTTGGCCTCACAGAACAAATTTAGTGTACAACATCTTTTGAAGTCACATAATACAAAGCAGATACCCACAGACAAAAAATCAGGTGTGTGCCGGATAAATTGCAAGGGCTGTGACAACTTTTACATTGGAAAAACAAAAAGGAACTTGAACATTAGGCTTAAAGAGCATTTTAGGAACATCAAGAACAAAAAAATAGATAAATCGGCGGTAGCGTACCATTTTTGGAAGGAGAGTCATGATATAGAACGAGAAATTCACTTATTAAAAAGTGTCCAAGGTCCAGCTGCATTAACCACGTGAGAAAAAATCTTCATAAAGAAATATGAAAGAAAATTGTTTAATTTTGACACTACCTTTGAAGAAAACCCAAATTTTAAGTTCATCAAGATACCGACAGAGACGCACCTATCACCTCCGAGGAGTTCACTGAACCAATGTCCATTAGTCGGCAACAGCTGATGATGTTAGGAAGATCCTAATGAAATGCATTCTAGGTAAATACTAGCAATAAGTGGAGCATTGAGTATTAGTTCGACTCAAAATTATACCATATTATTTATTTAAAAGGAGAAAGAGGACTGAAATTTTTTTTTTTAAAAAAGGTACAATTGACTTCAAATTGTTTTTTCAAACTAAACAAAGCAGTTAATCTGTACATTATAAATAAACTACAACACTGTGTTTCAAATAGAACGATGTCCTTGAACGCTTTTAGGTGAGCAACCAATCGGTCTCCTGCAGTGTGGTCATATTGCACTCCCCATAGTAGTGTATGACGAGCGCCAGCTGAATCCATTTGTAATAAATAATTTGTACTAATACAAATATGCAGATTTTGACAAAAGTGATCCATGAGGAAGGTAGAGAGTAATTTGTCTAACATAACAGTAAAACCCCCATACTTTTAGCTCCAATAATTTTCCTAATACAAATGAAGTGCCAGTATGTTATAAATAGGGCCCGGAAGTTGTTGACCTAAAAATTCTCTAAAAAAAGAGCTATAAAATGCCCTTAAAATATATAAAAAATCTACATAAAATGTGAAAAAATGACCTAACAAACATTAACAATTTCTTTCACAATAATACATTAATAACTGCCACAGACAAATAATGAATACATGGTTCGAATAACCACATTTTAAAATTCAATTTCTTAGTAAATAATGCAGTTATTGCTACTAACTAATAAATAAATTCAAAATTCATCAGGTCATTTTCAATTTTATAAAACATGAAAAACTGTTACTGTACCCATTAGCCAAAACATATCTTACTTAGCGTTGCAGTACACCACCATGGTCATCTTCAAGTTATCAAAAGTAAAGGAACGGCGGTTGTCAGCTAAAACTGTTATATACTTTGAGAAACTTCTCTCCACTTCCACAGATGTTATAGGTGCACATTTAAAAATACTATGTCACTGCTTGTAAAATCCTGTACAAAAATATCAGTTCTGAAGTTTCCTCCTGACAAGATATCGGCCATCTGACAAACTGTTATTCTTTATTTTTGTCCAACACAAATTTTAGTTTCTGTGTAATTTTGTCCCCAATCTCACCTTTTACATTTTGTATCCTATCTTTCGCAATCCTCACTAACGCAGTCGACTTAACCAATGTCATGCCCTTTCTTCAAGGCAAGTTATGGTATCCGTCAAAAATGCAAAATTTGATTTAATGAAAGCTAGTTTACCTTGGATTTGAGTATCAGAAAACACATCCTGTGCGCTCTCAATTGCCTTAGAATCTACCCTATCTAAGCTATTCACCACTTCTCTCACTATTTGAAAATTGTCACAGTGCAGTTAACCATGTACCCCAGCGGGTTAAAATTGGCGCCGGGGGGCAAAGGTATATTAGGGGCTTTTTCTTTGAAATACATAATTCGCGTTGGCACTTTCAAAAATATTTTTTTACTGTGAAAATTAGTGTATCTACTTCTGGAATGTTGATCTGACCTTTTCAGCAATTCGATGAAAAGCATAGGCCAAACACGAAACTTGCACAATCTTATTTTTTTTTTATATTTAAGTTTGAATAATGCTGTTAATAATGCTTCTGCTTTTAATATTTATGCACAATCTTACTGTAAAATGATTGGATCGATTTTGCCGCCTTCACCGTGTAAGATGCAGCATCTGTTAGGAAGAGGAGCACTTTGTCATGCTGTACTCCACTAGGCCACAATAAACACACGGATTTATTGAGCAGTTTGCATATATAACAGTGGTTAACAGCTTCCATAACCTCTGAGGTTAGAAGAAACATTTGTCCAGAACTAGTAGCTTCTAGCGCACTATTGGCCACATACACTCCTCTGAATCGGTTGTCTTATCAATTGATACATAATTTTGTTTTTCCATTCACACATTAACGTATTCGCTTTAACATGTCTTCATAATATTTTTGTAGGTAACTTTTATGCAAATTTGATTCATTTGGAATTATATGACCAGGGTGACGTTCAACAACATCTTGTAATTTGGAATTACTTCATTTTCCTAGCAGAATATTTGCACTAACAAACACTTCACATACTTCTTTATAAAAGGAAGATGACTTGTTACTTGACGTCGAAGCCGTTTCTTTTAACAGTAACTGAGACGCTTGTCCTTTTTTTTTTTCACACTTTGAAGAGCTCACAAATGTTTTTCTGTGGATGCAAACCACATGTATTGCATGATGTAATCGGCAATTTCTCAAATTGATGCGTCATAAATTCACAAGCACTGTTACCACACTTAGAAAGTTACTATTTCATATAAAATATATAAATGAACTTTTAATCATAGATTATTTTAAAATCACCCAAAAAGTCCATGGGTCAAGGTCAGGTCTGCCACGGGGATTGAATCGTGGGCTCCCGAATGCGGGCTACAGATGAAAATGCCCTATAAATTCGTGAAAAAGAAAGAAAATGAACTGAAAAATGCATTTAAATGTTAAAAAATGACTTTATTATCGAAATGTGGAAAAAAATGCATTTTGATGACCTATAAAAATCATATATATCTAACGTATTTATTCCAGAATGCACTTAATTTCCAATAAGCATCGTCTATCTACTCAGAAAAAAGATGACTTTTCATCAAAATCCAGGCCCTAGTTATAACAATTTATCGAGACGTAAGCACTTAATGAACATCATTATCAATTGATATGTATATACGTACATTTGTAATTACTCAGAACTGAAACGTAAACCTTTGTAATGACGAGATAAAAGAATTACTTTGAATAAGCCAAGGTGTTCGTTAAGTTAGAGAGAGAGAGCAAACAATACACTTCCTTCTGGCTTGTAAGAATGCTGCAAAGAGAACATGAGTTGTCACATTGTTTATGAATGGTTCATAATCTCTGTTAATGTGGGCTCAGTTGTATTGCAAACAGAAATAACTTTAAACTGACTGATGATACTGGAAAAACTGTGTGAGACATGCAGATAAACTGCAAGACGATTTTTGGAAAGAAATAGCACATGACGAGATTTTGCAATACTTGGACGATGAAGACTATGACAAATTGTCTCTTGATATAAATGACATTCACAGCTATATGGATGCTCCATCGGCAGTTCCATTGAAGTAGAAAAATGGGTAATTCATAAACAATAATTACAATTATTATAGCAAATTTAAAACATTCACATAATATGCGAATATCCAGGATGCAATTGTGATTTCAAGAACTGCATTATTATAAAAGTTTGGAACATTCAGTTTGCGGTCACTTAAGTTTAGCGCCAAAAAGACTCACACACGTGCGAGAGAGAGGGTGATATAAAAAGAGTGGAGGTAACGAGGTGTCAACGTCAACTGCACTAACACATCCGATTTGCTACAGGCCAGAACTCTTCCCATTTAAAACACATAATAATAACCAACTTCACTTATCTAATTACACAGAAAATGAAGCTAGTTACAGTGGCGTAATAAATATTATACAAATAAAAATATTTAGTAAATATTTTCCACTTATCTTAAGAAGTTGATGACAATACTTCTATCTTGTTTATGCGAAATTAATTTCATGAACATTTGCCCACATCTTCAAATTTTTTTATCATTTTCCACTGAAGATGTAGGCAAATGCTCATGAAATTAATTTCGCATTAGAAGTATTGTCATCAACTTCTTAAGATAAGTGGAAAATATTTACTAAATATTTTTATTTGTATAATATTCACTTATCTATTTTAAAATTGTCGAAATCGTTTGGATATGTGAAGTTGGTTAAGAAGTATTGTAGTTTATTTATAATATTTAGATTGCTTCACTGTCAATAGCTTCAGTGTTTACAGAAAAAAAAGTCGGCTTAGTTTTATCGTTCTGATGAATCGTAATATGTAGTTTCAAATTTGACAACCGAGCAAATCTCTTATCACAAAATACACATTTATATTATTAAATAATACAGTTGAATCTCGACACATTTATATGTCTTTTCACCACTATGGATTAAAGTGTGCCCTTTCAAATGTGACAACTGAGTAAATTCCTTCCCACAAATATCACATTTATGTGGTTTTATACTTTCATGAGACAAATTATGCACCTTCAAATCTGACAAGCGCATATATGCCCTTTCACATTTTTCACATTTATGTGGTCTTCTACCTTCATGAATTAAATTGTGCTCCTTCAAGTGTGACAACCGAGAAAATCTCTTCTTGCAAATCTCACAGCTGTGGGGCCTTTTACCCTCATGAGTAAAATTATTGTGCATTCTCAAATCTGACATACGAGCAAATGTGCTCCCACAAATTTCACATTTGTGCGGCTTTTTACCTTCATGTAACAAATTGTGCTCCTTCAAATGTGATGCCCGCATAAAAGTCTTATTGCAAATTTCACATTTATGTGGTCTTTTACCGGTATGAGTCAAATTGTGCACTTCCAGTTCTGACAATACAAGAAAAATCTTACCACAAATTTGACACTTAGGTAGTTTTTCTCCACCATGAATTAATTCATGCCTTTTCAAATTTATCCTCTTACCATAGCTCTTTCCACAAACATTACACTTGTGTAGTTTTATACCCTTATTAATGAAATTCTCTTGTTTTATATGTACATCTTCCTCCTCATTGCTAAATTTACTAGGTTCTTCTAAATGCACAAGATTTTCTTCACATGGCGCTACTACATTTTCTTGACTTTCATATTCAGGATGGTCCTTTCGATCATTGAAGCTGATGTTTTTTTCCGAGTCTGCAACAGAGGGTGATGGTGACTTATCACTGCTACCACCAGTAATTGTTGCTGAGCACAATCTGAAATGTTGGAGAGTTATCATTAAATACAGTAATCAGAAAATTAAACCTGAAAACAGAATCCCTGCTTGCTAACAATAGTATATTCTCATCAACTGTAGCTAAAATTCATGTACAGCAACCACAATGTTCACTACATCTGAAATAACGTTGGTAACCTTCAGCACCACCTGGGGTTTTCCCTTATCCTGAAAGACAAAGGTCAGGTAGCTCTAAACTTCATTGACCCCCGGCTCATTCGAGCATCAATTCACCCATTTCATTCATCGTCCGATATGACATTACGTTGGAGGACTTAAATTACAAAAAAATCATATCTGATGGTGAATGAACGAAATACCTAGTCTTACCATAAATACTGTCACAACAGTCTAATTCAACTGACACAAAATGCTTGGAGATATTTTAATATCCTTATACCACTACTGTCCGGCCGTTGTATCTCCGGCTCTGACGTTTTGCGACTTCAAGAGGTGGAGGAGGAAAGTTAATAGTACCAACATACAGTAATGAGCAATTGAAAACATATCCTCAAAATTATCTTTAGAATGAAAATATAGGACTATATTAACTTTAAAACACTGAAATACAATTTACAATTTCATCATAATGCAAGATATTTATTACAACACCACTCTATTTGAATATTTCATTCACACCTTTCACACACACACACTAAGTGCATCTGTTGGTAGTACTGGGAGTCTCTACATCCGGTGTCGTGGTCAGGAAGTTAAAACTGTCTGCTAGCGCCAATCAGCATTGTCGCTGGTAGGCGTAGCTCCCGAACCCAACACCGTGTTGCCAGCTTAAATTTGTTTGAGCCACGTGGCCTAATAGCGGCTTGCGTTGGTGAACTTTCTTTGGTATATTTCTCGTGCGTGAATTCCGATGTTTAGTGTTCGTAAGTCCTATTATTATCGCTTTTATAATAATATGGCTACTGGTTCGTGAAATATGCAAATACATGAAATATTTAAAATACGCATTGTTCCTCTGCTTGAAATTCCCGCTAAAGAACTGGCAACAGCATGCTTCCCCCTCTCGAGAAATGTCAGAGCCGGAGATAGAACGGCCGAACTGTAGTTACATAGATTTATAGAGAATTGAAATCACATATAATTATTCAAAATGGCCACCACTAGCACGCACACAGTCCTTAAGTCTTTGTGGCCACTCATCAATTGCATTATGCACCACATCAAGAGGGAACTCGGCAACTGCCTTCAGAAGAGAGCGCTTCAAACTTTCAATATTAGGATGTCTCTTCTTGCAAGCCATCTCCTGAAGCTTGGACCACAATTTGTAGTCCAAAGGGTTTAGGTCCGGACTAGCAGATGGCCAGTCTGAAGTAGAAATGAAGTCTGGAACATTTGACCTCAACCACTCCTGGGTTGAACCAGCCTTGTGTGATGGGGCAGAATCCTGCTGGAAGGTCCATCTCTGTCCACGGAAGAGTGTGTTGTTGAGGTTCTTAACTATTGGTTGAAGCACTGTGTTCTGATACACTTGTGCAGTTGTTTTCACATTTTTTTCACAAAAATGGAGCTCTGTTGTGCCCTCGTAGCTCACACCCCACCACACCATGACTGATGCAGGATGATGATCCCTCTAGATTCTTGGAGCCTTTTCACCAGCTTCTCTAGATGACGTAGCATACACCCTGTCATTTTGGGCATTGAAAGTCTCCTCAACATTGAAAATTTTTTCATCAGTGAAAAGAATTCGTCGGTGTCCATTTGCAGCGTAACGCTTTAGCAAGCGCTTTGATTTTAGGAGTCTCTGGCGCTTCAGTTCATTTGTAAGAAGATGTCCCTTGCGTCGTTTGTAAACATGTAGTCCCAAGTCACTCCTCAATGTGCGAGACATAGACATTTTTGAAATGTTTAGCTCTTGAGCCATCACCGACTGCCTTCTTTCAGGATTTCTCCGCACACGAGCGGCCACTGCTTTCACTAATTTTGGAGTCCAAACTGTGTGTGGTCTTCCTTCCCGCAGTCGATCTTTCACATCTCCAGTCTCATCGAAATGCTGGATAGTGCGATAGACAAACCTCTTTGTGATTTTCAGTTTCTGGAGAGTTTTGAAAATCTCACTTGGTGATTTACCTATCCTATATAGCGCTATCACAGCCACACGATTTTCATAGTCACCCCATTCCATCTTGAAGATTTTACAATACAACTTTACACTTCCACAGCTGCTCCATCAATGACTCAGGCTACCTGCTACCGCTCTGGAATGTGCCGACTCCTCCGGCTGGAGGTACAGCCACCCTCAAAAGTTTGTGACAGTATTTATGGTAAGACTAGGTAGTTGAAGTGATGCACTGCCTTCTAAACCAGCACCATCACAGCCAGTGACTTTTCTCTCAAGCAGATGATGAAACTTTGACCTACTGTGACTGCCTCGTTAGCGTAGATGGTAGCGTGTCTGTTTCACATTCAAGAGGTCCCGAGTTCGAATCTCGATCAGGGTGAGCTACCTGGATAAGGTTTTTCCAGGGTTTTCCCTTATCCTTAAAGACGAATTTTGGGTAGCTCTAAGCTCCATGGACCCTGGACACATTTGAGCATCATTTCACCCATCTCATTCACCGTCCAATATGACTTATCGTTGGAGGACGTAAAATTTAAAAAAAAAATGACCTACTGAACTTTAAAAAATAGATTACCAAGAGACACATCAATTGCAGTACTCATATACCTTGATTTTTTCACACACATTAACCAAATCTTACACAATTTTTCTAGCCACCAAACAAGATGCAGAATACAGCATGAAAGTATTAAAACAAAATGTACCTGAACAAAGTACCTTAAATAAAATATATGTCTCTTCTTTGTTACAATAATATAACGTCAGCTTCACAAATTAAGTAAGCATAAAATTTGCCTGTATCTGAATAGAAGAAAATCAATACAGAAGGGCATTTTATTGCTAACGTTAAGTAGATGCTCCAAATTAAGAAGAGGCAGGGATATTGTATCTCTTACATTGTTGTCAGAAGTTACTAACAGCACATCTGTAACACAAATTTTAAGTGATGCTGTGAGATCAATTTGGCCTGGTGATATAAATATGACAATGTACTCGTTTTGGAAGAAGTTGTGTTTAATGGCCATGTAAACTTGTGTCCTCAAATTAAATTTAAAGGGAGTCGATTAATGACACTAAACAACACTTTTAAATTTTTCCGGAACATGTTTCAGAGACTTTGCCTCCATCGTCAACCAGCCATCAACTGGTTCTCATTGGTGTAGTTGGCGATATTTTGTCATAGGTCTCCTCTGGTGGCGGTTCGAGGAACTAGCTGAACAAATCTTTCTGGGGGATGTCGAAATTGAATACTTTGTTCCTATTTTTTGAAATGAAGATTTGTTCCCATGTGGATAGTTCTTGTTTTCCTGATGTATGTTTTAGTAGTTTTAGTTCTGGATTTATGTTGTGGTTTTTTTCCCAAAAATGCGTGGCAACTACTGATTTTTCTAATTGTTTGTATTTTATGTTCCTAAAGTGTTCCTTTGCTCTTGTTTCTAAGTTTCTTTTGGTTTTTCCAATATAAATTTGACTACAGTCACAACATTCAATTTGATATATACCAGATTTTTTGTTAGATGGAATAGCATCTTTGATCTCAGAAACTATTTGTAGTTGGTTTATTAATACTCGTCATTTACTTGTTTATACAGGGTGTTACAAAAAGGTACGGCCAAACTTTCAGGAAACATTCCTCACACACAAAGAAAGAAAATATGTTATGTGGACATGTGACCGGAGACGCTAAATTTCCATGTTAGAGCTCATTTTAGTATTTCTCTTAAAATGTAAATTGAAATAATTCGTGCAGACAATTGTTAAAATACCCCATTGTGGTTCATGCATGATGGAGCTCCTGCACATTTCAGTCGAAGTGTTCGTACGCTTCTCAACAACAGATTCTGTGACCAATAGATTGGTAGAGGCGGACCAATTCCATGGCCTCCATGCTCTCCTGACCTCAACCCTCTTGACTTTCATTTATGGGGGCATTTGAAAGCTCTTGTCTACACAACCCAGGTACCAAATGTAGAGACTCTTCATGCTCGTATTGTGGACGGCTGTGATACAATACGCCATTCTCCAGGGCTGCATCAGCGCATCAGGGATTCCATGCGACGGAGGATGGATGCATGTAACCTCGCTAACGGAGGACATTTTGAACACTTCCTGTAATAAAGTGTTTGAAGTCACGCTGGTACGTTCTGTTGTCGTGTGTTTCCATTCCATGGTTAATGTGATTTGAAGAGAAGTAATAAAATGAGCTCTAACATGGAAATTAAGCGTTTCCGGACACATGTCCGCATAACATATTTTCTTTCTTTGTGTGTGAGGAATGTTTCCTGAAAGTTTGGCCATACCTTTTTGTAACATCCTGTATTTATGAGAGACTAGTTTCAAAGGCATTCACCTCCATTTTCGATCTCTTTCCAACTGGCATCTGTTGTCTGCTCTCTCTCTCTCTCTGGTGGTGGAACTATGAACTTCTTTGTCTAATTATCTACTGCTAGAATTTCAAAGTTCATTACGCGATCCTTATTTTTCTATATGAATATGTTCTCCCATGTTGTCAATTTATTTTGGTTTATCACTCCTTTTAATAATTTTGGATTTGGATCAATGTCATGGTTTTCATTCCAAAAGTGAAATGCTTCTGCTTTTGGAATGAAAACCATGACATTGATCCAAATCCAAAATTATTAAAAGGAGTGATAAACCAAAATAAATTGACAACATGGGAGAACATATTCATATGGAAAAATAAGGATCACGTAATGAACTTTGAAATCCCACCAGTAGATAATTTGACAAAGAAATTCATAGTTCCATCACCAGAGAGAGAGCAGACAGCAACAGATGCCAGTTGGAAAGAGATTGAAAATGGAGGTGAATGCCTTTGAAACTAGTCTCTCATAAATATAAACAAGTAAGTGGCGAGTATTAATAAACCAACTACAAATAGTTTCTGAGATTAATTTTGACGTCACTGTTACTAAATTCCTCCAAACACATATGCCTACTTAGATGTTTGAACAAATTAGGTTTTTAAGGAGAAATGGTTGACTGGTGCTAGTTGAATGTTTTGTTTTTTGAAGATTTTTTTGAATTTATCAAAGGCCCATGGATGGTAAGTGAATTTTTTGAAAATCATATTAGTTTCTGTAGCTGAGAGGGTTGTGTTTTCCTTTATTAGCTTCTTTTTTGCTAAGTTCACTTTTTTGTCTACAAGATTAGAAACAAGAGCAAAGAAATTTAGAAACAAGAGCTAAGAAATACTTTAGGAACATAAAATATAAACAATTAGAAAAATCAGCATCTGAAACATGTTCCGGAAAAATTTAAAAGTAAGTGTTGTTTAGCGTCATTAATCGACTCCCTTTAAATTTAATTTATTATAACAACACTGTTTTCAACACTTCCAAGAAAGGAATTGTCTCCTCTTTCTTCAAGGAAAGAATAAAAAGCTGCCAAATCACTGGCAAATGTGTGGTCTAAAATATAATAATATTTATTGAGGTACTAAGCTTTTACAATTTCTGGAATGCTCTCTGTTTTGGACCAGGCCACTGCTACACAGGACAGTTCATTAAGTATATTTACAGACATGTTACAATATGTATTATTACAGAATAGTCACCTTTATTCCTTCCCTCTTTTTACAGTCCATATACACTTATTTTTTACCTTACTTAAAAACTGTCCTACTTCTTTATAATATTTGTTTAAAACCTTGATTAAGCTGATTCTCCTATTCATCTTTCGTATTTGACATTCTTTCCTTCACATCTCCGTTTCCTTACAATCAAACAGTATATGTTCTATATCCTCTTTGCCCCCACAGAATGGGCACTCGCCTTGAGGGTATCCATTTCTTTGACCTCTTTATCTCTATATCCCTGCTCTTAACCATGCTAACCCCTTTCTTTCTTCGCTGCTCATGCTATTTATATACCTCTTCCTCCCCCAGTTATCTTTCAATGGAATATAGAAAACAAGTGATCTCTTCTGTGCTAATTGACTAAACAGTTTCTGTATCTCCATGTCTTCAAATCTTATTCTAGCCCGTTTCCAAAAACGTTATAATTATGCTCATTTTCTTCTCGGGCAGCCAGCCAGGTGAAAAGATGATTAGATATCAACGTTTCGGGAGCGTGCATCTCTCCCGTCATCAGGATATTTATAAAATGTTATAACCACAAATGAAACACTGGATATAACACAACTATAAACAAAGACAAAACACTAACAAAATTCGCATTAGTGAACAAAAGACTTTTTTCAGTAAATTAAATGCCAGGTCAGGAGATGGCGTGAGTATAGAAAATTGTGTCAAAGAAACGTAACTACTTAAGTTGATTATCAAGCTGTGTTGATCTTTGCTTGTTAAATCAACGAATTTCCATTTTTAAGGCCGGTTTCCAAGAGGACCTGAACTGAAATCCAGCATCACGACTAAGCATGTTCCTTTCAGAGGAAATCACCAAAGCCTCCTTAATTCTCCGCTCCCAGTAAGTGTTGCATTTTGCCAAGATGGTCGTCTCCCAAAAACTGACTCTATGGCCGTTATCAATCCGTCGATTTAAGAAGCAAAGATCAATACAGCTTGATAATCAAGTTAAGTAGTTATGTTTCTTTGACCCAATTTTCTATACTCATACCATCTCCTGACCTGGCATTTAATTTACTGAAAACAGTCTTTTGTTCAGTAATGCGAATTTTGATAGTGTTTTGTCTTTGTTTATAGTTGTGTTATATCCAGTATTTCATTTGTGGTTATAACATTTTATAAATATCCAAATGATGGGAGAGATGCACACTCCCGAAACGTTGATATCTAATCATCTTTTCACCTGGCTGGCTGCCCGAGAAGAAAATGAGCATATTCATTGCCAGGAAAGCTTCAGGTCTTATTTTACTTTTATAATTAGTTTCTCTCTTTCTCCAAATATCACCCATACCATTATTTTCTAAATTATTTCCTAAATTACTTACCCATCCTTTATGAGGTAAACTTAGTTCTTGATACTTCAGGCATTGTTTCAATATATATTCCCCTTCTCTAAATTCAATACTCTATACCAATATTTTAGTGCCCTTTCTATAACTAACCCTTTTCTTGGAACTCTCCCCAGTTCAATTAGAGCTACTTCATAGTCTAAAATAAGCAGAATATAGCTGATGCAATAGTGAGATAGAAACTGTATGCCATGTCTTTTGTGTTTATTGTTTCAGCAAGACTTACAGAACTCTTGATATCATAAAATAAGATCTTCTATTGTAGAAGCTTTAAAAGTAAAACACCGTAGAATGTTTGAAGAGGTCCATGGACTCTCTCTCAGCATGGCTCCTCTCATCGGACTGACATCGCCAGGCTCATCATTTGGTTATGTAATCATCCAACAGTGAGAATAGAGTAGAATGAACAACAGCCAACTGAAAAGTGTTGAGACTATGAGCCTTAAATCCTGGATTTACCGAAGTTAATGGACTGATTTTTTAGGTAAGAGCAACCACATCTAGTTTTTTCACTAATTTTTGCAAAAAGTTTCACCTGAGAGTAAATTTTAGGCACAATATTGCAGCTTCAGCCCTTAAAAAATCAATTAAGATCTTGCAGAACCACTTATAGATACTAAATTAACTCCATTAACTGTTTCTTTAAACAAGAATGCATCATATTTTTCTTTTGAAGTAAATAATATACTTTTAAATACTAATTATAATTTGTTTTGTATTTTAGTGCTGAATTTGTCTTTCATACTAATTGTCATTTGTAATGAATCTAGACTGCAGTCCCTTTTTGGGAAAGCCAGAATCTTCTTTTTCTATAAATACTGTTATAGGTTTTCCTGGTTCACTAAATTACAGTAGAACCTTGTTTACCCAGATCAATTGGGACCAGGGCCGATCCGAGTTGAAAAAAATATCCAAGTTATCCAGAGAGTGATGGAAAAACAATTAAAGAGAAACATATACAAATATGTAATATTTTTAATGGAGTTTAGAAATTACTATCGCCACATTTCACCTAAAAATACATACATTGTGTGTACTGTAATAATCTATATATTTGCATGGTACACAATATAACTAAAAACTAACCGGTAGTAAAAAAAGTCAGTGAGCTCTTACCGTTTCAGTTTAGTGTATTGCTTATGAGCAGCACAATCTCGCATTCACTTTAACATTAGAAGTTCATTTGGCAACGTTTAGAAATTACTATCGCCACATTTCTCCTAAAAATACATACACTGTGTGTACTGTAATAATCTATATTTGCACGGTACACAATATAACTAAAAACTAATTGGTAGTAAAAAAATTAAAAAGTCAGTGAGCTCTTGCTGTCTCAGTTTAGTGTATTGCTTATGAGCAGCGTGGTCTCGCATTCACTTTAACATTATAAGTTCATTTGGCAATGTTTTGGCTGGACTCTAGTCGCTGTTTCATATAACCTTGCCCCACTGACATGTATCACTCCACAGGCAACTACCTTCCCCCTCACCCTAATTGGCTAATGCTTTCGCGCCATAGATCATAGGCGGTGCCTTCCCGTCACATTTAAACCTGCAGTTAACTTCATAACAATTGCCATAAAGATAGATAAAATCATACAAATAAGGATATGAAGGCATGCAAAAGTACAAGTTTATATCGAGATTTTACTGTATTGGAACACCACAGTGAAGGGAAATAATTATTAATTATTAGATGAGTCGTATTTATTCCACATCGGCTTCACTTACGTACCTATTTTGAGTTGATTGGCTTTTTCAGATTTTAATACGGCTTTTTCAGCAGCTAATTGTTCTCTACTGTTGTGGTTAAATTTTACTACTTTTTTTACGAATTTCGGAGAGATGTTTTGTTTTAGGCATCTGTTGATAAATTTTATGTCTGCTGATATTAACCTTCTTTTTTTCTTTAGTTTCAAATATCGTTTTATTTATTTCTTGTTGCCGAAATGTTCGTTGAAATTTTCAAATGTAAACTTTCTTACCTCCATGTTGTCCGGGTTTTAAATTGGCTGGATCTAATTTTCGCGTATTCCTCTTGACTTGACGTCACTTCAATATATCGAGATTTTACTGCATTGGAACACCACAGTGAAGCGAAATAATTATTAATTATTAGACGAGTCGTATTTATTCCACATCGGCTTCACTTACGTACCTATTTTGAGTCGCACAAGAGCCGAAGATGCAAGTGATGATTTGCGAAACATGTCCTCAAAATAGGTACGTAAGTGAAGTCGATGTGGAATAAATACGACTCATCTAATAATTAATAAGTACAAGTTTATATTGAAACTAAACTCAGCCTTCGGCCTTTTCCACTGGAATTTTTTAAACCAGCACACATAGCTTGCAAAACTGCTTGTCTTTCAGTCTTAAGTCATGTCACGCCATACTTTACTTGTCTTGTGTCCTTCATTCACCCAAGTCTCGTCAAGGTAGTATATTTTGCGATTTGTATCCCGGTACAGTCTGATTGTCCTTACGTAACGTCTTCGCCACACAGAAATATTGCCTCTGTCTCTTAGCACATTTTTCTTGCGGCTTTTCTCATTCACAAACCCCAGCTGTATAAGTAATCTATACAGACTAGATCTGCCAAAATTTGGTAAATCTGCATCCTCATTTACAGCAGATAAAATTTTATTTATGTTAGGGAGTTCGTTTCTAAAGAAAAAACTATGTACATGACGACGCACAGCACTTTTCATGAACTCGCACTCTCCGAGCACGCGCTTTTGTTTATTCCTGCTTTTGCCTGGAGTGGTAAGTTTTCCTGTTGTCTCAATTTCACATTGCAATGTTCCTACGAATCTAACACTCACACCTGTAAGTTAAGATCACAGCTATAGAATAAAAAGAAGTATTTCAGAAAGTGGAGTGCCATTGTTACTAAAATTAGGCAAGTGAGTCAACCTTGTATATACTTTTCTCCACTTACAAGTTTTTTATGAAGACTAGTTTCTGGGGACTTCTCCCCTATCGTCAGTTCTGTCAACCACAAAACTGACGATAGGGGAGAAGTCCCCAGAAACTAGTCTTCATAAAAAACTTGTAAGTGGAGAAAAGTATATACAAGGTTGACTCACTTGCCTAATTTTAGTAATAAGAGCACAGCTGTTCGACTTCTCTCACTGATAAAAACGGATTCTTCTCTGTGAGTGCATTAAACATATGCACCACAATTCCTTTTTCGCTGCTTTGTAAAGGTTTACCCTTGCAATGCTTCAGCGAAAAACTGGTGGTAGACTGCCATTATACATAAAATAAGTACATGCACAGTAAACGATCAATAATTTAGCTCTCGCACTTGAAACAGCACACCTTCAAATGGCAATAAATGACAAATCCAGTTCAAAACAAGGTCAGTGATAAAAGTCATATAAACAAATGTCACCACTACCGCTAAAGCATGTGCTATCATGTCCTCTGAAAGGTGGGCTTGAAAGCAACGGAACCTCCTCTTTACTTTGTTTAAGAATTAACATGCATTTCACATAAATTAACTCTGTTGCGTAATATATTTAATTCAAACCGTTATGAAAATATAAATTTGACAATTCTCTTCCAATATATAA
Organism: Mantis religiosa; assembly: GCA_030765055.1. Classification (NCBI taxonomy): domain Eukaryota; kingdom Metazoa; phylum Arthropoda; class Insecta; order Mantodea; family Mantidae; genus Mantis; species Mantis religiosa. Next base: position 34,537,892 of record CM060960.1, read on the forward strand.
AGATATATCACCATGTTAAATAACGAACTAATTTTTACCGCACAACAGTCTATACCACAACAGTAGCCAATGAGAAGTGATAACATCACGTGACCGTTAAGAGATATGGAGCAAGCTTATGTGAAACAAGGCTTAGAAATAAAACATCAGTGTCTCTATGTTTGCTACTGCATGGGTCATAACCACAACTGGTTCATCAACACTGAATCTGAATACTCTTTATTTTTATTTTCAGTAACACTTCATGATGCAATAATGCATTCCTCTGTAATTGGTTTATAACCTCCGTCACTGTTGATTGGCAACCAATTGTCAATGTCTTTTTCATTAACATCGGAACAAGATTGATATTTTGAAACGTGCGTATAAAATCTTCTTCCACGCTTATTTTTTCTTCTTCTTCAATTTTGTTTTCTGGCAAGTCTCACAAACACCAGGCCACAACTTTTTCCATGACTTTATCAAAGTTACTCTTCCAACCTGGTCCCAAGCAGGTGAGGTGAGTGCAATGAATTTGCCCATTGGCAAGAGAATTGGAATCAAGTACCTACTAAGAACAGCAATTTATCATCTGTAAAACAAGTTTTCATTTATTACGCTAAACAACATAATTTTCTTTTTCAAAACTGATCTGGGTTAACAAGGTTATACTGTATCCTTGAATCTCATGTAGTGTATATGCACATATTCTGTATTTAAAATTAACTTCAGTGTTAACAGTGTATTAAAATTGGTGAAATCAGTTCTGAGAGTTAACAAGCAATAAAGAAATAACAATAAAGGAAAATACAGCACAATGCAAAGACTGAAATGTAAGCCGAGACCCATAAACCAAATCTTACCTTGATGATTCTTCTGAAGGACATTCCCCAACCTGTAACAAAATAAGTAAACGTAAAACTTCAATACTTGTTAAATATTCTGCTCCATATAGTTAGTACCAAGTTTGATTTATTCATAAATTGATGTAAGAAAATTGAACATTGAAGAAAGTATTTCTGAATTAATCTTATGGTTCAGAGAACAGAGACCTACGAGTAGCAGAGGGTAAATCAGAATCTATAATTCACTGGAAGAGTTTTTAAAAAACTTATATTCTACTTCATTAGACTTTCTGTGCCAATGACAAATTCACACATATACACTAAAATTATGATGTTTATTCAAAAAAGTTACTCTTGTATCTATGTTACTTTAAAATATTATTTATTTAAGAATAACTTTAAATTTAGCAAGAAGTGCTATAGTTAAACTGCAGAAATAGTATCTAAACGTTTATTTATAATAAAAGGAAATGAAATGTGAAATGTGTCGTGTTTAACGCCCACTTTTACTACATACAGCACAGCAGGCGGTGACACTGATGATACATGAGATGAAGATGGAGTACCGGTGGAATGAGATGGCGGGGGAAACCGGAGGTCCCGGAGAAAACCCGCCCCAACGCAGTGTTGTCCACCACAAATCTCACTTTGTGGTCGCCTGGGATCGAACCCAGGTCGCCTTGGTGAGAGCCAAGTGGTCTAACCACTGAGCCACGGCGTGGCCAATAAAAGGATCTTGCAATGAAACAGAAAGGGAAAAAACATAATTGCAAACTTTCAAGCATGTCTGTTGAATGACACTTGGGAAACTAAACTTACTATGTGGAATATTTTAGTATTGGCTGAAAGTAAGAAAACATTGTCCATAAACTGTGTAGTTGAATGAGCTTTGCATTTTCGCTACAATTTTTCTAAGCGTTTTAAAGTTTCTTTGAATAAAATAGAACTTCTTTATACAATATGCTATTGACAATATGTTATATACATATATACATATTGTCACCCAATTATCGGAAGGCATGATCAACTGGCAGCTGGGTGGGGGACGGGAAGCATTCAGACCACGCCTACCCATATGTCTGTATGGTGCTCATTGAGGGGATGATTAGAAAAGTATCACAAGCCACTGTAACGTCTCTTTCCCCTCCCCCTAACGTCTGGAACAATCGAGCTGATTGTTCCGAGCCGCAAAGCTTCGAGATGCAGTGATCTGCCTATATAAATGACGCATTGGACGGCTCAGGAGCTCTTAGTTCTTAGTCGGATCGAGAGAGAGAGATTTGTACTGCAAGGCGCTGAGTAGCGAGTGTGGATTGTAATTGTGAGAGGTACGTAATTGTGAGTGTTACGCAATTGTGAGAGTTATGTAATTGTGAGTGTCACGCAATTGTGTTACATAATTGTCTGTGGTACGCGATTTGTGAGTGTACTAACTGTAATTCGGTAGAAATAAAGAACTATTTGTATTTCTGCAACTTGGACTTTCAATTCTACGAACCCACAACGTCACAATATTTTCCTTAACCTAGTTGTGTGAATTGCCTTGTGCCATCTTTTACATTAGCTACCCCAGTCTGCCTAGCTCCCAGGTCTTCTAGCTTTGCTGAGTAGCATAGTCACCATTCCGTCATCTACTCTAGTTCATTCCCTGTCTCTACTTGTTTTCCCATCACTTTTTATTTTCTAATCTTAACCTTTATTACTATTATTATTATTATTATTATTATTATTATTATTATTATTTGTTCCATTTATAACTTTAACTCCAATTGTCATATCGGCGGCTGTTCTCCTTCAGAACATATCAAAGGTTGGGTTTTAATCATTAAATCATGCACACATTTGCACTCTCATTCATACTTCAAGACTCTGGGGAAGATGAGGAATTATCTTGGTCGGAGAAAAATCCCCACCCCCACCGCCGAGAATCGAACCCGTGGCCCCTAGCACTGCAGACAGGTGCTCTACCGACTAAGCTATGGGTCCAGCCCAATCTGTACATTTCTCTTCCACTTTTCTTTAGCTTTTCAAAACAGGTTCCCTATATTTCTGTTTCTACTTACATTTTTTCCCGTAACCATTTTTATAACTCAACTTGCTTCGCATCTTTTCCCATTTCTTCTCCCACACTTTCTGTCTCTATACTGCTAGCTCTATATTTTATCAGAATATGTGAACTATACTTCCTATTTCTCCATATATTAACATATTCCTACCCTGTTACCTCTTAGTCCCCTTAAGAACACTGATCCCGTTCTTTTCCAAGATATTCCTTCCTCCTCATCTGTGTTACATTGATCTACTTATCTTTCGCTTCCCCATTCTCTCTTTATTATCCTATAAAAATGTAATGTTTTTGTACGTTCAATAAAGAATGACCATAATTTTTTACGGTCATAATTTTTTGCACTAAAATTCAATCTTATTATATTCTGTTAGCCTAATGTAAAACAAACACGCCGTAGTAGTTCCATTGTTGGTACCCCTGGTTCCCGCCTGTGAGAACCAAGCAAGTTCAGACATGTGCAGTATTGCCTACTGCTGCAATGAAGATAACACGCGAGGAACAATATGCGGCTTTGAAATTCTGCTTTCGTCCCAATAAATCTTCAGTTGAGGCCTCTACAATGTTACAGGAGGCCTATGGAGAGTCTGTTCTTACCTACAGCACAGCTCGAAGGTGGTTTAAAATGTTTAAAGAGGGGAGATAAACAATTTCAAAGGAAGGTGGATCCGCTGCTCCAGTTACTGCTCTTACGGAAGAAAACATTAACACTGCTGCTGCCATTGTGAGAGAGGATCGAAGAATTACCTTAAGATCACTTTCTGAAATACTGAAAATTTCATTGGGTGCCAAATATCCATGAAGCAGGCTGGATGCTGCACCACGATAAAGCACGGCCGCATATTGCCAATGTTGTTGCTGAATATCTTGCAAAAATCAACGTGAAGTGCATCCCTCATGCTCCCTAGTCCGGATTTAGCCCATGTGACATTTTTCTATTCCCTAACTTGAAGAAATGCCTTTGTGGGAGGCATTATCCATCATCAGAAGCAGTGGAGAAGGCTGCGGAGGCGATTTTGAAGGATCTCTCAAAAAATGTTTTCCAGCATGTCTTTTAAAGACTGGCAGAAACGCTGGGACAAGTGCATCGCATTTAGGGGAGACTATTTTGAGAAGCACCATCAAAATTATGAGGATGAGTAAAGGTACATTATCAAAAAAAATTGTGATCATTCTTTATTAAACAGCCCTCATATTTTCTAGTCCTCCCCACATTTCTTGCCTTACTATATCCTCCATTCTGTTTCTGACTATTTTCTGAAAACCTTCTGCATTTCTATTTTCTACTCTCCATGTGTTCCCTAATTCCTATCTCTTCCACAGTTTTTTCTTCCTCTGACCACCAACTCTGTTTGCCATTTTCTTTTGTTGATTCATACATACTTTAAGATTAAAGTTTCTTAAATATACAATATGCTACCAAATTTAATCAAAACAAAATAAAAAGAGGACTTTATAACTATTCATAGAAAAGGTAAGATATGTATTTCAATAGTCTTGTAGGCTAAGTGCATTACATAATTCAGATGTTGCTTAATTGAATTTCAATTTTAGTATTCCAAGTTCATATACTTAGCACCAGAGTCACTATAGACTGCAAGTCCCTATAGCAGATAGCAGGAGTGAGGAAAGGAGGTGGCTTGTTGCCCATTTGCCACTAATAGCATTACATGCATTCCTATAGGGTGTATGGTATTATTATGGGTGCATTATAAGTTGGTGATTGACGGTTGAAGGAGTGGGGAAAGAGAGGGGATAGCACCGTTGCCACTTTACCGTTCCTCTCCACGTGCTAGGCAATGAATGTGACGGGTAGAGGGGAGGTGGAAGTTCGGTTGCAGTCAGTTGCAGTAATGCACACGCACATATTCCTAGAAATTTGCATACTGCAGTATTAATCGTAAGATTGCCGTAAGACTGTCTACACGTTTAAGTGAGCAGTTACCTAAGTACAGCATACGAGTTTGTAACCGCGATGTACATGCCTGATTTTCTTCACTAGCGTATTTCTCTTTCCATACTCTAACTATGGTATTCTTACTTACACCAACAGCAGCTGAGGTTCTATCCAGTACTTTTGAAACGGGAATTATTGGACTCCCATTGTCTCTTTCATCCTCAAAATATTTTCTTACGGAACATACAATTTCCCTTGCTTGTCCTTTAATTGGGATTCCCGGCCCAAAAACATTTTTTGTGGTCTTTGCAGATAGTTTCTTTCTGTCTGTTTCTGTAGCACAAGTGTTTGCGGTAGCCAAGAGTAACGATAATTAGCTAAATATTGAAGTTGCACTGAAACACTAAAGTTGATCACAGAAACACTGAAGTTGATCACTGAAACACACGAATTATATTGCGAAAATGTAAAGCTGTTTACACTCTAGGAAACATTCACTACCTAAAGCAGTACACTCTTAGTTTGGCAGTGACGACAGGTAAAAATACCCTAAGTAAGGGTTGGTCATTAAACTGTAAAGGTTGGTCATTGACCCAGAAAACGTCATAAGCTATTCCTTGAAACTAAATCCACACCTGTTCCCTTCCAACAACGCATACTGTCTCATACTTAAGGGCAACGTACGACGACGGTATTGTGATACTGCTGATTCATAAGCGAAGCAGCAATAGGAGCAGTGTCTGTTTACCGAAAACCTCAACTTGCCGATAGAATAGCGTCATGCATAAAGCACGTGATGTAGTGCGATAGAGTTGGCAACATAGGATAAGCGGCTAGGGTTGCTATGACAACAGTTTACTTTTGATTGGTGGATTGCTGGTTGCTAGGCGACGGCAATGACGTGTCAGTGACGTGTTTATCTCCTGTCCTTGTTTTCGCAGCTGAACAGCACGTGGAGGCAAAACGCCAATCACCAACTTATAATGCACCCATTATAGAAGGCATATAAGGTGGAGCTAGGAAGGGCTCGCCTAGGGCGACTGTCCTATCATAGGCATGCAGTGTTGCCTAGTTCAAAATGCACAGCACAAGTGTGAGCAACAGAAATTTCTCATTTTCATGTGCCCAAAATTACTATTAGAAATTCAACATTGTAATATGCCTTGAGGCATCCTGTACAAAGGTAATTTTTCTACGACATATGGTTCTCAAGTTATCGCTTGGAGAATAAATATCGTGTTTATGCTTATGGTAAGCTTCAACTTCCAATCTTGCCTGTGTGTTATTCCTTTTCACTATGGAGTAATGAGTAAGACATTACGAAGTGTCATTAGAAACTGCATATATTTATGGAAATTAATTGTTCTTTCACACTAGCCGTGTGTAGGACGCACTATGAAAGGGTAGAGCCAGACTGAAAAATTCAATGCCATAGCCAGGATTTCAACTACGGACCTTCTGGTTTCCGTCCCGCCGCTCTAACCATTTGAGCTACTATGGCCAACATGACGACATGACATTAAATTCTCCAACTGACTCGTGTTTCTCCCGGTAAACTACTTAGGAGTTCTCATAAACACATGAGACAACTACCTTAATGGTGACTTACTATGCTGTAAGTACTTTAAGGCCCGGGCTTTATAGTTTGGACCACTATTAGGTACAAGTAAGTTGCCATTAAGGTAGTTATCTCATATGTTTATGAGAACTCCTAAGTAGTTTAACGGGAGAAACACGAGTCAGTTGGAGAATTTAATGTCATGTTGGCCATAGTAGCTCAAATGTTTAGAGCGGCTGGATGGAAACCAGAAAGTCTGTGGTTCAAATCCCGGCTATGGCATTGAATTTTTCAGTCTGGCTCTACCCTTTCATGCATATATTTAGTTCATAAATTAACTGACCCGGAGCCTGCAGTCCAGGAGCGTGCGCACATATTCTTTAAAGTTAGGTTCAAGAACAGTATGTAACACAAATTGAGTGTAAGCTACTTTGTGTAACTGTGACAATAAGCAGAAAATTCACAAGTTTACATTGTGTTTTGTATACTGTTAACAATATCACTTTCAAAGCCCGGTACCAGTGGTGCAGGCACTCCTGCATTAGGCCAGAAATATTATTTTTAAAGCATACAGTTTGTTTAAGAAATTTCATCTAAGAAAGTGTGTGACCGGCACAATTTTTCACAAAGTCAAGAACTCACGACCAAGGTGTGTATTGTGCATTGTATGCCACATACTGTGTCGCTTATTGTGCACCGTTTCCTACAAATATTAGTAATAAGGGAAGCCATAAGTGAAAGGTCCGTGCAGGATTATTAAGGAAAGGCACACAATATTCTAAGTTGGTTGTTTTCAACAATCTTTTTATACTCTCGAAATTTCAAACATAACAATGTACATATTTTGCTTGAGCTTTAAATTACTAACAATGGTGAAGTTTAGTATTGTATCAATCACATGGTCTTGCCCCATTAAGTCTTGATAATTTCTTTTAATGTCTTCAGTGCACTAACTCCGTGAAATTTATAATAATTCACCCGAGAAACACAGGAGAAAAATTTGGAATAGAAATTTAGAAAAGGTGTGTTCGAAAATTACATTATGAAGTGGAGCCAAATATGTTGTCCCCAATGTTCCTGCGTACCGAGAGGCGAATAAGTTGAAATGTTCACAGTCCGAGATCCATAACAGGAGTAAGATTCTTGTCCTCGACCTTCCCAGAGCCTGTCCTTCCGGGGTGGGGGCTAATTAATTGTCAGACTTCCAGCTCCCTCTGCTGATGAAACTAGCGCTTCCTAGTGCTGCACAGCGAAACTAGTAGGTGGCTGAGAGTAACAAAGCAGCATGGCTGGTAAACTAACGAGCTGCCGATATCCAACATCCAACACAGCTCGGATGCAGAGAAGAGTCGTAGTTACTCGAAGTGGCTGCATGTATGGGGTAAGCGGGTACAATTGCAAAATATAGCAAAACTTCTAGTACAGAAATTGGTAAACTTTTCTTTTATTTAAGCTAGCAACTCCTCTAAAATAAGTCATTTTCAGAAATTCAGGTATATTATTTTCAGTAAATAAGCATGTTAATATTGAATGTTACATTTTGTAATGTTATCATAGTTATCCTTTGCTAGGTAAGTTTATGTTATGACAATTTGTAGGACAACAAATGTTACTTTCCTCGTTCCTCTCTCTGTCTTCTGTTTTCTGGTGCATCAGATGACAACAGGGTAGACATCATGTGTACGCATTGGTCAGCTCATATTACCTCTAAAACCATTCACCAAATAAAATGCATAATATATTTAAGTTCATCTTATGACTGTATTTTAATAAATTTTATAACTTCTCTTTTTTTTATGCTTGCCCAGTTAAGCAAAATCCAGTTTAAAAGATCCAGATTTAATTACTTAGTCATAAATTTCCAACTCAATTTTGTCAAATATTAGTATCAGAAGACTTTATCACCTTTACTTTGCTGTCCGACAGATAAAAGGAGAGGCATTAATTAGGTTGCCCAGTATCTATCACTGAATAATACATAAAAATTGAAAGTAATAACAGTGAAACAATACAAATATTGCAGTAAAATGCAATAATTTTTTACAAACTTCACTTAGCTTTTCAGGAAATTATAAATTTCCCACAGTACTGAAGACGTTTTGCAAATATATTTTGACTTTGTGGGTTCGTAGAATTTAAAGTCTTGTTTGCAAAAATTTTAAATGCTCTTTATTTCAGTAAAAAGACACTTTGTACACCCCTTACAGCAGCGAAATGACATAACATACACAAATGCACTCCTCATGGTCATCTGATTACTCCCGCCACACGTAAACAAAAGAATTCATTGCCACTAAAAAAGTCCACACAGCTGCACACTCAATTAACAACTGCAACTCCCTCACTCATCCATCTGTGGTGCTATTTATAACTCCCAATCATTGTTCTAGAATGTGGTGGATTTCTCGATAACAATCGAGATGGCATCAGAAAATATAAAACTTCCAGACATCTTATCTGTCTTTCTTTTTCTCTTTTGGCAAATGTCTAGCTCTGCGCCGCACTATCTGTCTCTTTCTCGGCAAGCACCCAGTGCTCTGCAGCACCAACCAACAATGCCTCAGCAACAATAATATCTGCATCATAAGTTAAAGTGGTGTAATAAACACCTTGGCTGAAGATGCAGATAATATATATGCCAAACTAGTCCTGAGTACTGTGAGGAATTTATAATTTTTTTGAAAAGATAAGTGAAGTTTATAACAAATTACTATATTGATGCAAATGCATTATTATGATTGGCAGCATACGCGCTAAAAGGATTCGCAGGAGCAAGAACAGATGGATAGTATATCACGGATATAAAGAGACTGCATAAGCAGATAAACGAGGCATGACAAAACAGATAGTGAGGTAAATGGAACATTCTAGTGATATCGTGATTTACAGAGAACAGTTGATTTCTCATTTGTTACAGAATATTCCAGAAATATCTCGCTATTTGTGAGATGTGACTTTTTGTGGGCTTCTAGAATTAAAAGTCCAAGTCACAGAAATTCAAAACGTTCTTTATTTGTGTATAAATACACTTTGTACACCAGCGCAATTACGTAACACACAATTACAATCTACCAAGGTTGTTGACCACAGCAAAGAGTTCACTTCCACTGTTTACAACATGTGTTACAACTGTTTACGACTATTTTTCAACTCTCCACTAGCATGTCGACTCTTATATATACTACTGATATCAATAGATATTTCTGGAATATTCTGTAACAAACGAGAAATCGATTGTTCTCTGTTAATCAAGATATCACTAATCTCTGTTTCATATAACCTTGCCCCGCTGACATGTATCACTCCGCGTGCAACTATCTTCCCCCTCATCCTAATTGGCTAATGCTTTCGCGCCATAGGCCATAGGTGGTGCCTTCCTGTCACATTGAAACCTGCAGTAAACGTCATAATAATTGCCAGGAAGATAGATAAAATCATACAAATACGAATACGAAGGCATGCAAAAATAATGAAGTTTATAATGAAACTGAGCAAGTTGAAACTGAATGAATGAGCAATGAAACTGTAACAAGTTTATAACGAAAGGCCTTCGGCCTTTTCCACTGGGATTTTTTAAACCAGCACACATACCTAGCAAAAATGCTTGTCTTTCAGTCTTAAAAGTCGTGTCATGCCATACTTGTCGTGTGTTCTTCATTCACCCAAGTTTCATCAAGGTAGTATATCTTGCTACTTGTATCTCGGTGTAGTCTGATTGTCCTTAAATAACGTCTTCGCCACACAGCAATATTACCTCTGGAACGGTAAGTTTTCCTGTTGTCTCAATTTCATGTTTCGATGTTCCTATGCATCTAACACACCTGTAAGTTTAGAGCACAGCTGTTCGACTTCTCTCACTGACAAAGACGGATTCTTCTCTGGGAGTGCATTAAACACATGCACAACAATTCTTTTTTAACCGCTTTGTAAAGGTTTTCCCTTGCGATGCTTCAGCAAAAGACTGGCGCTAGACTCTGCCATTATACATATAAGTACACGCGCAATAAACAATCAATAAAATAATTTAGCTCTTGCACTAGGCATAGCAAACCGTCGAATGGCGATATATGACTAATCCAGTTCAAAACAAGGTCAGTGATAAAAGTCATATAAACAAATATGTCATCACTACCGCTAAATCACGTGCTATCGTGCCATGTGCTTGAGAGCAAAGGAACCTCCTCTTTACTTCGTTTAAGAATTAACATGCATTTCAGATAAATCAACTCTGTTGCATAATATATTTAATTCAAACAGATACGAAAATATAAATTTGACAATTCTCTTCCAACATATGATATATCACCATGCTAAATAACGAATTAATTTTTACAGCACAACAGTCTGCACCACAATGAGATGTGATAAGGTCACGTGACCGTTATGAGATACGGGGCAAGCTTATGTGAAACAAGGATTAGAATGTTCCATTTATCTCACTATCTGTTTTGCCATGCCTTTTATCTCTGCGCTATGTTTATCTGCTTATGCAGGCTCTTTATCTCCGTGATACACTATCCGCCTGTTATCGCTCCCACGAACCCTTTTAGCACGTACGCCGCCAGTTGTAATAATGGATTTGCAACAATATTCTATTGTAATATGTGAGGCACTGATTTAGTCCTTTTCATTTTCCATTTTCAAGTTTGCGGCAAGGTGTAGCTGTTTATCATGAACTACAATATCAGAGAATATTTTTACTATGAATTATAATTGTTTGCACTTGCCTTTAAATAATCACCTGATTTTTCTGGAAAACACAGTGAACAAGTTCATGAACTTCTCTTGTTTTGTGCTACATGCTTAAAATATAATAACTATCACTATATAATAAACAAAATTTTTTTACCAAAGTATATTTTTACAAAGCTTACCTTAGTTTCATCACAAACAGATGAAGTTTCTCTTTCAAACCACCAAAGATCTTTCTTAATATATGTTTGATAATCGAATTCAAGATCACTGGTATATTGTTCCTCAACGTTTGTTTTTATATGTATCTCACAGCTGCTGCATGTAGTTTCCGATTCAATCTGTTTTATGGGATCTTTGGTAAAATATTTCTCGTTCTGTAAACAATAGTCTTGAAACGGAGACTCTGATATCATTTCTGTTTTCATTGCCATATCACACTCGCCCCAAAGCACTGCATCACTGCTTATCAAAAAATCATCACTAAAGAATTCTCTCCCATTCTGTAAAGCCTCGTCAACTGAAATAGGATCCTCTTCTAACATTTTTATGGCATCCATTTCACAGCTGTTGGTCATCTGATGGTGCTCAACTTAATTTCATTAACAAGCCTGAGGAAAAAGAAGCACTGTGAATACAAAAGGCATGTATAATTTGAACTATGGAAATGGTTAAAGTAAAGTGTATAATGACTGGACTTAGGACTTCTAGGACTCGGCTGGTTGTGCGTGCATGCTGTGAGTATAGGAAGAGGGGCGTGGTTTACTCCCAGTAGTAAACAAGGTCAGCCACCTTAGGGGTATACAAATGTGCTAATAAACTGTATTAATAAAACAATATGTAAATTATATCACCGTTTTCAGAATCATTCAATAGAAGTAGATGTATAACAAAACCCATTTTGAATAATAAAGTAAGATAAGTTACTTCTGCACTAAAAAATAAATGCCTACTCTTTAATTGTTCAACTTATTACAGTGTATAACAACATACATTTTAAACTTCTGTCACTCAAGCAATATTTGCAATCTGAAAAAGTTCTCTCAACATCAAATGATGTAACAGGTGCAAACATAAAATGTTGCAGATCATATTGCCTTGTAAGCATTGTTTTCTTATGCGTTTGAAAATTATTTTTAATACATAAGAGTCAACATGAAAAATTCAATGCCATGGCCGGGATTTGAACCTCAGATCTCACGGTTTCCGTCCAGTCGCTCTAACCCATTGAGCTACCATGGCCAACGTGCCGTCCTAAGATCAGATTCTCCATCTGACTCGTATATTTCCCCGGTAAACCACTAGGGGCTCTCGTTCCAAGATACACTGTTTGTGGTGACTTACTATCGTAAGTATTAGAGTGACTGGACAGAAACAAGGAGATACATGGTTCAGATCCCGGCCATGGCACTGAATTTTTCATGTTGACTCTATCAAAAACCATAGCCTTTAGACGGCTAGTGTGAAGAAATGACTAATTTCCATTAATTAACTAAAATAATAAGAGTTAAACAATGAAGCCTGGGACTCAAGTACTTACGATAGTAAGTCGGCACAAACGGTGTATCTCAGATGCAAGAGCCCCTACTCTCTGTTTCATATAACCTTGCCCCGCTAAAATGTATCACTCCGCGTTCAACAACCCTCCCCCTCGCCCTAATTGGCTAATGCTTTCGCGTCATAGGCCATAGGCGGTGCCTTCCTGTCACATTTATACCTGCAGTAAATGTCGTAATAATTGCCGGGAAGATAAATAAAATCATACAAATAAGGATATGAAGGCATGCAAAAATACAAGTTTATAATGAACTGAGCAAATTGAAACAGAATGACTGAGCAATGAAACTGAAAGAGTTTATAATGAAAGGCCTTTGGCCTTTTCCATGGGATTATTTAAACCAGCACACATACCTATCAAAAATGCTTGTCTTTCAGTCTTAAAAGTCGTGTCACACCATACTTTAATTTTCGTGTGTTCTTCGTGTATATTTAGCGATTTGTATCTCGGCGCAGTGTGGTTGCCCTTAAATAGCGTCTTCCCCACACAGCAATATCGCCTCTGTCTTTTAGCACATTTTTCTTGCCTCTTTTTTCATTCACAAATCCCAGCTGATAAGCAATCTGCTGAAATTTGGTAAATCTGCATCCTCATTTACAGCAGACGAAATGTTACTTATGTTAGGGAGTTCGTTTCTAAAGAAAAACTACACACATGACGACAGCACAACACTTTTCACGTATTTTCTCCGAGCACGCACTTTTGTTTATTCCTGCTTTTGCCTGGAGTGGTAAGTTGTCCTGTTTCCTCAATTTCATGACGCGATGTTCCTACGGATCTAACACTCACACCTGTAACTTCAGAGCACAGCTGTTCGACTTCTCTCACTGACAAAGACGGATTCTTCTCTGTGAGTGCATTAAACACATACAACACAATTCTCTTTTCGCCTGTTTGTAAATAATTATCCTTGCGATACTTCAGCGAAATACTGGCGGTAGACTCTGCCATTATACATATAAGTACATGCGCAATAAACGAATGGCGATGCATGACTAATCCAGTTCAAAACAAGGTCAGTGATAAAAGTCATATAAACAAATATGTCATCACTACCGCTAAATCACGTGCTATCGTGCCATGTGCTTGAGAGCAAAGGAACCTCCTCTTTACTTCGTTCAAGAATTAACATGTATTTCAGATAAATCAACTCTGTTGCGTAATATATTTAATTAAAACAGTTACGAAAATATAAATTTGACAATTCTCTTCCAACATATAATAATATATCACCATGTTAAATAACGAACTAATTTTTACCGCACGACAGTCATTACCACAACAGCAACCAATGAGAGGTGATTAGGTCACGTGACCGTTAAGAGATACTGGGCAAGCTTACGTGAAACAAGGTATAGTGGTTTACCGGGGAAATATACGAGTCAAATGGAAAATTTGATGTCAGAACAGCATGTTGGCCATGGTAGCTCAATGGGTTGGAGCGACTGGATGGAAACCAGGAAATCCATGGTTCAAATCCTGGCCATGGCATTGAATTTTTCATGTTGACTCTATCTATCAAAAACCTTAAGCCTATAGATGGCTAATGTGAAGAAATGATTAATTTCCATCAATTAACTAAAATTATTTTTAATGTTTACCATTTTAAAATAGCCGAGTTTTTCCCAAGTACAGTTTTCACTTTGCTTTTTATTTTATCCATGACAGATCCAATAGCTGCTGAATCTATCTGTTGAGCTAGTTCTTCTATGAGCCCTATGGCATGAGGCATTTTATTACCTCTCTTTTCTAGCTGAACAGTGGTTTTGGATAGGTCTGAAAAACAGTTTCTGATGAAGAGCAAATCTTCATGTAATTTGCTTGAAATGAGGGAATGAGTGACTCGTACTGCAGAATTATGCTCGTTGTTTAACACACTAACAATTTCAGTAACTATTTCAATTGAAATCCACATTTTATTTTCGTATTTGTGACATGACATCATTATAACATTGTGGTAATGCAAGTAAATTTGTTTGAGAAGGAGGATCGCGTTTAGTATACTTTTGTATGAAGTACTTAAAATGAGTATTTTCTACTGTGTGCATCAGTATATTTGCACACACAAGTGCTGAAAAACTCACTCACACAGTGAAGTTACACTTGGCCCTGATTGTTCGACCTCTGTTTTTGCTAAAATCCTTGCTTGATGTTTCTTAGTGTTGCAGTGCTGTCTCAGCCATCTGGGTTTAGTGCCCTTAATTTCTACATAGCATACTTTGTAGCGGATATTTTCTCCCAACTGAGTGAAAATATTACCTCTTGCTAACTCTTAGTCCATCGTGCATTTACGTGCTTCTGACATTTATGTTCTTTACTGTCAGCAAACAAATCAGTCTCCAAACACCACCACTATGTCACTAATGGCAGTGTCTGCTGTTGTACGGCCCTGAGCATTTTGACGCATGACGTAGTAGGTTGTATTATGTCGGTGTCTCAATATTTTTTTTATTGGCTATACGTAGTGAAATATATGATTATGATTAAATTCGTAGATGCTCTGTGCTGAATTTTCCAATACTTCATCAGAGCTTTCTAAAGAGAACCATTCTTTTGTTTCTTGTGACGTTACACAAATGAAACATGGCTAAAGCTCCGTTACATAGAGTAAATCAAATGTAATGAATAAGAGAGTAATGTAAGACAAAAAAACAAAAACAGATAGAAGCAACCAGAGCCGCGTAACATCATGAAGACAACATATGAAAGATAAAATTAGCAGAATCAGAAATCTCAGAAACTCAAAGTATAAACTTGGAAGAAGCGTAGGGACAGTGAAGCACAAATTAATACAAAAGTGAATCGAGAAGATATTGACACATTGCTTCACTCACACTGTTTATTCACAGGACATGTTTCAAGAGCTCTCGCTCCTATCATCAACTGATACTCGACTAGTGCAAGTTGTAGTGGTTTCCTCTTTCTCTGTTTTGTCAATAGATGGCGTGATGTACTTGTCAAAGATGTCCGGTGGTGGAGTTTCAAAATTCATGACTCTATGACGATTTTTGTTGTTTTTTGTTGATGTTGATCGTCATAGAGTCATGAATTTTGAAACTCCACCACCGGACATCTTTGACAAGTACATCACGCCATCTATTGACAAAACGGAGAAAGAGGAAACCACTACAACTTGCACTAGTCGAGTATCAGCTGATGATAGGAGCGAGAGCTCTTGAAACATGTCCTGTGAATAAACAGTGTGAGTGAAGCAATGTGTCAATATCTTCTCGATTCACTTTTGTATCTCAGAAACTATTTGTACAGTCCGGCCGCTCTATCTCCGGCTCTGACGTTCAGTGGCTGCAGGAGGTGGAGGGGGAAGGTTAATAGTACCAACATATAATAATGAGTAATTGAAAACATATCGTCAGAATTATCTTTATAATGAGAGTATAGGACTATAGTAGCTTCAAAACATTGAAATCCAACTTGTAATTTCATTATCATGAAGGATATTCTTTACAACATCACTCTATTCGAATATTTCGTTCACACCTTTCACGCACACCAACTGCTTCTGTTGGTGGTACTGGGAGTCTGTACATCCGGTGTCGTGGTCAGGAAGTTAAAACTGTCTGCTAGCGCCAATCAGCGTTGTCGCTGCTAGGCGTGGCTTACAAATCCAGAACCGTGTTGCCGCTGCAATTTTGTGTGGACCACGTGGTTTTTAGTTGCTTTTGGATCCCGCGCTGGTGGTTTGTTTAATTTTTTGTGTGTGCGTGAATTTCGATTTGTAGCGTCTGCAAGTCCTATTATTATCGCTATTATAGTAATATGGCTACTGGTTCGTCAGAATTCAAGAAAAAAATAGGCTCTTATAAGAGCCAAAGCCGTGAATTTATATTCAGGCTACGTGAGTACTTCGAGAAGGAGCGGGGCAATGGTGGACCTCTACTACCTGTTACCAAGGTGCTGGACGCCTTGAAGGTGGGAAGAATGTGTCCAAGGAAAACTGCCAGCTGATTTAAGTTCGCCGTCTGCAGTTCTGCGTACACCGGGAAAGCACAGGCAACGAGGCAGCCCTAAAGCTTCACTTGATGTTTTTCAAAAAGATGATATAAGGCGACATGTATATCAATATTATATGAGAAAGGAATTTCCCACTCGTGCGAAGTAGCTTTTTGTTATTTCTTTTCCAGTAAATGGTATATTGTCTCCATATGCACTATTCTGGGATCGTGTATATACACATTGTCCACGTACATTTACGAAGTTACGATCTGCAAATGCGTGAAATATTTAAAATACACATGTTCCTTTGCTTGAAATTCCCGCTAAAGAACTGGCAACAAAGCGCTTCCCCCTCTCGAGAACTATCAGAGCCGGAGATAGAGCGGCCGGACTGTAGTTGGTTTATTAATACTTGTCACTTGTTTATATTTATGAGAGACTAGTTTCAAAGGCATTCGCCTCCATTTTCAATCTCTTTCCAACTGGCATCTGTTGTTGTCTGCTCTCTCTGGGATCAGACATGTTTAATCACAGAATAACTGGGACTCATTATGAACAAACAAGGGCCCTTTAAAATTGTGAAGAAACAACCTTTGTCTAATGTACCACATGACCTGATGTAAGTATTAAATCAAAACTTATTGAAATTCTTACATAGGTAACCTTAAAATATAAATGATATACTAAACATTACTTACAAAGAATTCTTTGTGAAGCTTGCATCCGAAATAGAAAGGTTAAACAGACATATTTGAACAAAATATATGATAGTCAACAAAAAATTCAATGCCATGGCCGGGATTTGAACCACAGATCTCCTGGTTTCCGTCCAGTCGCTCTAACCCATTGAGTTACCATGGCCAACATGTCGTCCTGACGTTAAATTCTCCATTTGACTCATATAATTCCCTAGTAGACCACTAGGGGCTCTCGCATCCTAGATACACCGTTTGTGGCGACTTACTATCGTAAGTACTTGAGTCCCAGGCTTCATCATTTAACTGTTATTTTAATTAATTGATGGAAATTAATCATTTCTTCATACTAGCTGTACATAGGCTAAGGTTAGCTCAATGGTAATGGTAGCTGGCCATGGTAGCTCAATGGGTTAGAGCGACTGTACGGAAACCAGGAGATCCGTGGTTGAAATCCCGGCCATGGCATTGAATTTTTCATGTTGACTGTCTATCAAAAACCTTAGCCTATGTACGGCTAATAATCATAATCAATCATAATCATCACCAATAATAATAATAATAATAATAATAATAATAATAATAATAATAATAATAATAATAATAATAATAATAATAATAATAATAATAATAATAATAATAATAATAATAATAATAATAATAATTAATAAAATTAATAAATAAAAATAATAAAAATAATAAAAATAATAAAAATAATAAAAATAATAAAAATAATAAAAATAATAAAAATAATAAAAATAATAATAATAATAATAATAATAATAATAATAATAATAATAATAATAATAATAATAATAATAATAATAATAATAATAATAATAATAATAATAATAATAATAATAATAATAATAATAATAATAATAATAATAATAATAATAATAATAATAATAATAATAATAATAATAATAATAATAATAATAATAATAATAATAATAATAATAATAATAATAATAATAATAATAATAATAATAATAATAATAATAATAATAATAATAATAATAATAATAATAATAATAATAATAATAATAATAATAATAATAATAATAATAATAATAATAATAATAATAATAATAATAATAATAATAATAATAATAATAATAATAATAATAATAATAATAATAATAATAATAATAATAATAATAATAATAATAATAATAATAATAATAATAATAATAATAATAATAATAATAATAATAATAATAATAATAATAATAATAATAATAATAATAATAATAATAATAATAATAATAATAATAATAATAATAATAATAATAATAATAATAATAATAATAATAATAATAATAATAATAATAATAATAATAATAATAATAATAATAATAATAATAATAATAATAATAATAATAATAATAATAATAATAATAATAATAATAATAATAATAATAATAATAATAATAATAATAATAATAATAATAATAATAATAATAATAATAATAATAATAATAATAATAATAATAATAATAATAATAATAATAATAATAATAATAATAATAATAATAATAATAATAATAATAATAATAATAATAATAATAATAATAATAATAATAATAATAATAATAATAATAATAATAATAATAATAATAATAATAATAATAATAATAATAATAATAATAATAATAATAATAATAATAATAATAATAATAATAATAATAATAATAATAATAATAATAATAATAATAATAATAATAATAATAATAATAATAATAATAATAATAATAATAATAATAATAATAATAATAATAATAATAATAGCAGCAATAGTAATAATTACTAATAGTAATGCTAGTGCTAGTGCTAATAATTTTTATTTTAATAATTATTAATAATCATTATTTTCATATGATTATTAATGCTATATCTTAATCGTTTCAGTGTTCCGTATCTCTTTTGTACCTACGATATGTAATGAAATAATTTCTACAAGTTCAGGTAAAAGTGCAGAATAGGTGCGGAGAGTTATGTTGGTACGGAATGACGGTTACGAAAACAAGTTGTTGCCAACTGCGATATACGCGAAAACAGCGGAGCGTTGCCTACACATTTTCTTTTTCTTTCTAGCGATAGCAATGGGAATAGTGCGTAGTAAGCTATGTTTATTATAATTATTAACAATAATACTAATAATAACTCTGGCAATGATCCACTGATCTTTACGTCAGTTTATTTGGGTATTACAGTATCGCTGGTTTACTTATTTAATGTTGGTATTTTCCGCGGTAGCATGCTCTAGAATTTGGCAACGCCCGAGCTATAACGTCAGAGCCACGATATCCTTTCGCACCTATTCTGCACTTTTACCCAAGTTCAGTTACCACTGATGAATTTCAAATGAAATGACAAACTACTATTGAAAAGATACATTGTTAAAAGAGCATTTGGAGTCATGTGCAGACACTCACACTAATTCCTAGTTCACAGACACAAAACTGAAGGTATTGTTCTATTTCAGTAATTTAATTTGGTATAAAAATGATTGTTATACTGCACCTTTCGGATCCCGTTCACTTAACCTCAATTTTTAGTTCCTCTGATTACGTCAAGTGCTACGCAATCCGAGTAAGAACTTACACAGAATTTCACCGTTTAACAAACTCTTATCCATGCGTTAATACATAATGATAACTCGAAAGCTATCGCAATGTTGGTTGCGGTTTCACACATCAAACAATGAAACATGGCGCTTCCAAATATTGGCGTAACGGTAGCAATATTTTTTCAGTGTAGCCAACCAAATTACACTCAATCTTGCTACATGTTGAGCAAAATTCCCCTACAAAAATATGTACATACTAGTCGGCCACGATATGAATGCACTCGGCGAGAAGCGTTAGTAAACAGTTACGTCACAAGTGAGCGGAGTACCTCAGGTACAGTGCAGGTAACGCAAACATCAACAATACCGAGGTACTTCCAAATGTGACGTGCACACCAAATGTGACGTGCACACCTAGTGCAGTTCAACACGGTGTTTCTTTGAACATTTTCTTGTGCGGTTAAAATTCTAATAGTATAGTGGCAGTTGCAGTGCTCGCTCTGACGTGTCCTTGTAAAGAGTTTAATTACGGAGGCATCTGCAAAGTTAAAAACAAGAAAAGTATCCCATTCTGATGAAGAGCACTTATATATATATATATATATATATATATATATATACAGTTCTGTAGGCAAGAAATAAAGGAGAAAAGGTTACTCCTACTCCTAGAGAAAGCAACAGTTAGGGCAACAAAATTAGTGACAAACTTTGGGAGAGCCATCATGAACAGAAAATGCTTCAACAACTTGGGTTAGAACTTCGAGGAAATATCGAAAATCAAGCACAATCATATCTCTTGATGAGTTTGATAAGTGCGTTGTGTGTAGAAAAATTTAGGAGTACTATGAACGGAAAAAGGAAATTCCTACTTTGAGGAAACTCCAGAACTTCGCTAAAGAATAAATATTCAGGGTGGTAATGAAACATTTAGAAAAATATTAAGAAAAATGGGATTTCAATGTAAGAAATGTAAAAAAAGAAAAAAAGTCTCTTTGCAGGACCTTCATCGCAACCAAATCAAGAAGTTGGGTTTTAATTTCCTTGTTATGAATATATCTTACTAATACACAAAGCAGCCACGTATTACTGATATCTCTCATCTACGAGAATAGAGCATTATCTTTCAGCTCCTTACTTAAATAATCTCTGATTTTTTAAGAGAGAATATACTGAAAAATAATTTTACATTTAGTGCGGCCTTGACTAACATTATTGGCAATTGCTGAATCTTTGAAATTCAGTTTAGATACTTCAACAACATGCTGAACGGAATTGAACCTGAAATTATGGGCGGCAACTAGCAAACTAAATCTTATGTCTGCAATAGCACCACTTTTGTATTTTTTCACCGAGCGAAATATATGTAAAGAAAGAAACGAACGGGTTGGATCTACCGTATTCTATTTAATATACCAATTTATCATTTTTAAATTCAAAACTGTTCACAAATTGCTGAATAATAACTAACAGCCATAAAATAAATTATTATATTACCTCTGTTGTTAATTTAGTTCTATTTTAGTCACGGCGGTGAACTTAAGATTACGTGAAAATTCTAATGATTTTTAGTTATTGTTAACAATTTAGTAAAATATAAATAAATTAACTTACTAACCCTGGTTTCACATAAGCTTGATCCATATCTCTTAACGGTCACGCGACCTTATCACTTCTCATTGGCTGCTATTGTAGTATAGACTGTTGTGCGGTAAAAAATAGTTCGTTATTTAACATGGTGATATATCTTTATATGTTGGAAGAGAATTGTCAAATTTATATTTTCATAACTGTTTGAATTAAATATATTACGCAACAGAGTTGGTTTATCTGAAATGCATCTTAATTCTTAAACGAAGTAAAGAGGAGGTTCCTTTGCTCTCAAGCCCGTCTTTCACATGGCACGATAGCACGTGATTTACCAGTGATGATGACATATTTGTTTATATGACTTATCACTGACCTTGTTTTGAACTGGAATAGTCATATATCGTCATTCGAAGGTGTGTTGTGCCGAGTGCGAGACCTAAATTACTTTATTGATCGTTTACTGCGCGTACACTTATATGTATAATGGCAGTTTTCACTGAAGCATCGCAAGGGAAACCCTTTACAAAGCAGCGAAAAAGGAATTGTGGTGCATGTGTTAAATGTACTCACAGAGAAGAATCCGTCTCTGTCAGTAAGAGAAGTCGAACAGATGTGCTCTGAACTTACAGGTGTATTAGATGCGTAGGAACATCGCGACATGAAATTGAGACAACAGAAAAACTTACCACTAGAGGGGCGATATTGTTGTATGGCGAAGACGTTCTTTAAGGACAATCAGACTGTACCGGGATACAAATCGCAAAATATAATACCTTGATGAGACTTGGGTGAATGAAGGACACACGACAAATATGGTGTGACACGATTTTTAAGACTGAAAGACAAGCATTTTTGCAAGGTATGTGTGCTGGTTTAAAAAATCCCAGTGGAAAAGGCCGTTTCAGTTTCGTTGCTCATTCATTCAGCTTCAACTTCCTCAGTTTTATTATAAACTTCATTATTTTTGCATGCCTTCATATTCTTATTTGTATGATTTTATCTATCTTCCTGGCAATTATGATGTGGTTTACTGCAGGTTTAAACCGCCTTGGCGCGAAAGCATTGGCCAATTAGGATGAGGGGGAAGGTAGTTGCACGCGGAGTGATACATGTCAGCGGAGCAAGGTTATATGAAACAGAAATTAATTACCTGGGAAATTTTTGTGCTGCCACTAGCTTTTAGACTGTTCTTGTGTTTGTTGCTTTCACAGTGTTTTAAAAGATCACTTCATTTTGTCCCCGAAATAACATTACATGCTGTGCACTTTACTTTCGCACTGTCTTCTGCAACTGGATGTAACCATTTCGAAAAAAACATTTATCCCAAAAACAACTGTTTTCTTACTCTCTTCTCGTCTTTCGACAACTCGCCACGGTATTCCTTTTTTTTCCCCCTTGGGGGTGGAGTGCCCTTTGTCCTCATTATTATATAATTCGTGACACACGCAACCTACTAAAACACTTCACTTGACAAATTGAACGTGTGATAACATAAATTGCAATGAAGCCTGAGAGCCTGGTGATGAGCGAGCGTTGCAGCGTGCTACCTATTTATGTTTCAAATGGGAAGGTGTTTGTCCTTGAGCGCTACTAGACGAGCAACCAATCGTAGTCCTGCGGTGTTGTTGTAGCATTCCCGCTAAGTGGTGTGTGAGGAGCGCCAACCTAATCAATCTGTATGAAATAGTATTCGCACTAAGACAAAAATTCAGATTTCGCCAAAACTGATCCATGTGAAAAGTAGAGAGTAATGTATCTAACATAACCATGAAAACCCCATAGTTTTAGCTCAAATATTTTTTCTAATACAAATAAATAAACCACTATTACCTGTATTATAACAATAAATCGCGACGTAAGCGCTGTATGAATATCATTATTGGTTGGCATGTATGCGTGTACGTATATTTGTAATTACTCAGATCGGAAACGTAAATGTTTGACATGACGTGATAAAATAAGTGCTTTGAATAATCCAATTCGAGCGAGAGAAAACAAATTTCCTGCTGCCCTGGCAGAACGTATCTGGTCACATTATATATTTGTTTATGAATAGTTCGTAATCTCTATTTAATCTAGAGTTCAAAGTGGTTGGTGTGTAGGTATGTACATATACTTTTAATTACTCAGAACTGAAATTTAAACTACTGACATGACGTGATAAAAGAATTACTGTGAATAAGTCTAGGCGTTAAATTCGAGAAAGAACAAACACTTCATTTCCTGTTAGCCTTTGGTATGGTGCAAGCTTATGTTTATGAATGAATGCTGGACTAGAAGCGTTTATTTACTCTGGAGAGTTCAGATCAATATCATTCAGTTGTTCTTTACACAATAGAGCAAGAGTTAAATAGTGCAATGGCTTCTTGCAGTGAAATTAGTGGCGAGTCCAAAAGGCAGGTATTGCGAAGTCAGGCTCGAAGTATTATTTTTAAGGTGTACACGTTCTTCAAAATATTTTCGGAAACAAAAACGAGTTATTGCAAAGAGTACTTCCGTTTAAAAACACGGAGAAAGTGTATCAGCTGGATCAACTTGCAATTGAAATGGGGCACGGGTTAATACGCCTCCCACCTTATCACTGCCAATATAATCCAACTGAGTTGGTGTGAGCTCAAATAAAAACGGGGGTTGCAAACAGAACAAATGCTTTTAAACTGACAGACGTTAAGCGACTTCACGAAGAAATTGACAAGGTAACACAACAGGACTGGGAAAACTGCGTAAGGCATGCAAAAAGCCTTAGAGATGACGATTTAAAGAAAGAAGTAGCACGTGACGAGTTTTTGGAACCTATAATCATAATTTTGCAAAAATCAGACGATGAAGACAGTGACAATGACGAACCGTCTCTTAACGGAAGTGACATTGATATGGATGAGCCACTGGCAGTTCCATTGGAATAGAAAAACAGATAATTCATAAACTATTATTGTAGTTATAGTATTAAAAAATATACATAATTTGTGAAAAAGCTTTTTCCAATTTTGATTTTGGCAACTGCGTCATTGTTAAAGTTTGTAAAATATAATTTGCTTACCCTTACGTCTGCGGCAAGCAGACCTGCATGTTGTATGAGTATGCGAGAGAGAGAGAGGGAAATATAAAAGGAGTAGGCTAAGAAGCTGGCAACGCTGAGAGTGATACGGCATCTGATTAGCTGGCTGAACTCCAGAACCCTTCCCATCTGAAGCACATAATAATACGTATGCTTATCGTAGCTTGCATAAGCATCTTGATAGCTTGACACCCATCGCATAATATGTTTATACTGTGAGGCTTGCCATAAATAAATAGATAACATGAGCTAGCAGTCATGTGAGAGATTCTTCAATCCGATATCCCTAAGTGTAGTTGCCTAATTTTATGTCATTGGCCTTTAGGATACGTTTGATTCGTTTGATTTAAAAAGTGACAAAAGTCGTTACATTTTCCCACTTTTTTGTATTTCTCCGCTATGTCTCCCAAAAGCTCAAATGTCGCTACGCGTAACGGAATTCCGCTACGATTAGCATCTATGTACGAGGCCTGTTCAATAAAGAATGATCACTTTTTTTTTTAAACGTACCTTTACTCATCCTCATAATTATGATGGTCCTACTCAAAACAGTCTCCCCTGAATGCGATGCACTTGTCCTAGCGTTTCTGCCGTTCTTCAAAGACATGCGGAAACCATTTTTTATAGATCCTTCAAAATCGCCTCCGCAGCCTTCACCACTGCTTCTGATGATGGATAATGCCTCCCATGAAGGCATTTCTTCAAGTTAGGGAATAGAAAAAAAAAAGTCACATGGGGCTAAATCCGGACTATAGGGAGGGAGAGAGATGCACTTCACGTTGATTTTTACAAGATATTCAGCAACAACATTGGCAATATGCGACCGCGTATTACCGTGGTGCAGCATCCATACTGCTTCAAAGAAATATGGCCTTTTGTGGCTTTCAATGTTTTCAGGACAATCCTGTAGTATTGTCCAGTTACTGATGTGTGTGCAGATACAACATGCTGATAAACCATTCCATGAATATCAAAGAATGAAATGACCATAACTTTCCCAACAGAAGCAACAACTTTTGCTATTTTGGAGGTTTCTGATGAAGGAGATTTCCACACTGGGCTTTGCTGTTTGCTCTCAGGATGAAATTAATGCAGCCAAGTGTCATCAGCAGTGATTATGTTTGAAAAAAACTCCTAAACTTCCTCTAAAATCAACTTTAACTGCATGCACACCTGCATGCGAATGTCCATTTGTTCGGGAATCAACAGTCTTGGAACCCATCGCGCATAAACACGTCTCATGTGTAATGCTTCTGTCACCAACGTGTAGGTGGCACCCAATGAAATGTTCAGTATTTCAGAAAGGTAATTCATCGATCCTCTCTCACAAAGGCAGCAGTAGTGTTGATGTTTTCTTCTGTAAGAGCAGTAACTGGAGTACCGGGTTCACCTTCGTTTGAAATTGTCTCCCCTCCTTAAACATTTTAAACCACCTTCGAGCTGTGCTATAGGGAAGAACAGACTCTCCATAGGTCTCCTGTAACATTGTATAGGCCTCAACTGAAGATTTGTTGAGACGAATGCAGAATTTCAAAGCTGCATATTATTCGTCGTGTTACCTCCATTGAAGCAGTAGACGATACTGGACGTCTGAAATTGCCTGATTCTCACAGGTGGGAACCAGGAGTACCAACAATGAAACTACTACTGCATGTTTGTTTCACATTAGGCTAACAGAATATAATAGGATTGAAATTTAGTGCGAAAAATTATGACCGTAAAAAATTATGATCATTCTTTACTGAACAGTCCTAGTATTTTTCATAGCTGTCTTGCGCAGAGAAAGTAAGAATAAAGCTCTAGAGTTTCAGTTCAGTGATGTTACATAAGTCTAAAAAGACCTTACTAACATTTACTAAGTTTTCTCTTAAAGGCTGCAGCATTCTATGTATATTTGGCACAACAAAGAAATATAAGAAAATAATTACTTTTGGTAATGAAACTGACCAAAGAAATGCAAGCCAAATTTGCTGACAAACCACAATATTTCACTTAGTATTAAATAAAATAATCTTCATTGTTACTTCTATTTTTAAGGTGGTTACAGGAAATCTAGTCGAAACATTGGTATGGGCCTAAGTATATTGTATGTACAGGAGAATGCATTAAGTAAATAAACTCTCAAAACTCTGTGAAATGAATTTTTAGTTTGTGAAATTAGACATTTTGTTTTTCAAGACTCAATTCATGCGATATTCTTCAAACTTAAGTTATACACCGTAACGACCTCTTGACTTTCCAAATCGTCCTGTAAAACAAGTATTACTAAAGCTCAACAAATATTAGGTTCAGAACCAGGTTAATTCATTCGATTTCGATTGAGCTACCACGGCCAACGTGCCGTCCTGAAATTAAACACTCCATTTGACTCGTACAATTCCCCGGCAAACCACTAGGAGCCCTCGCGTTCGAGATACACCGTTTGTGGCAACTTACTACCGTAAGTACTTGAGTCCCAGGCTTCATCATTTAACTCTTATTATTTTAGTTAATCGATCTCAGGACGGCACGTAGGCTATGGTAGCTCAATGGGTTAGAGCGACTGGACGGAAACCAGGAGATCCGTGGTTAAAATCCTGGCCATGGCATTAAATTTTTCATGTAAAACCTTAGCCTATATACGGCTAGTGTGAAGATATGATTAATTTCCATCAATTAACTAAAATAATAAGAGTTAAATGATGAAGCCTGGAATTCAAGTACTTAGGATAGTAAGTCGCCACAAACGGCGTATCTCGGATGCGAGAGCCTCTAGTGGTTTACAGGGGAAATATACGACTAAAATGGAGAATATAATGTCAGGACGGCACGTTAGCCATGGTAGCTCAATGGGTTAGAGCGACTGGACGGAAACCAGATGATCCGTGGTTCAAATCCCGGCCATAGCATTGAATTTTTCATGCTGACTCTATCAAAAACCTTAGTCTATATACAGCTAGTGTGAGGAAATGATTAATTTCCATCAATTAACTAAAAATATCTATATGCAGTTTCAACTGAATTTTCAGAGATAGAAGTTATTTGATTAGTTCTTAGATTTATAGAAATTGGTTTATTTTAACACTTGTCTGTTATAAACTGAATGAAATGGTACCATCTTTAAAATGCTCTGTGCTGTTTCTTTACAGAATGTAGGAGTATCATTACCACAAGCCTATGAGCAACTTAGCTTTAAACCTGTAGAATGAGAGTGATTTACACAATAATCCATGTCACATTAATTTCTGTAATTGCATTAATTTATAACAAATTAAATTGTTTACATAGCAATAAAAACAAATGCAGTATACACAATCATAAATATTGCTTCTGTGCATACCCACATTAAATACAGTCTTACCTCTCTGTACATGAACTAGTGAAATATTGGCAAATGGTTTAACAAAGAAATTTATTTTCTTTCCAGCAGATGGAACATAACCATTAACAGTTATCTACCTGGTAAACTATAACCATGTAAGTCAACCAAACTGAAAAGTTGAAGATGTTATTGATAAATATGTTAACAATTTAATTTTAAGAAACATAAGTGAAAATTAAGTGATTAGTTTATAAGAATTATGAGTTAGCAGGATATTTGAGATACGCGTATATTTAGAAAATGTAGGGATATTATTTCACTCTATTCTTTTAATTCCTAACACAACTGTTAATAACAATAATCAATTTAATGTCATAACATTATGTCCAATGGTAGTCATAACATTGTTGGCCATGGTCGCTCAATAATTAAGAGTGACCGAACGGAGACTGGGAGATCCATGGTTCAAATCCCGGCCATGGCATTGAATTTTTCAGTCTGACTCTATCTATTCAAATCTTAGCCTACACACAACTAGTGTGGAAGAAATGTGTAGTGTTTAACGCCCACTTTTACTACATACGGCACCACTGATGATACATGAGATGAAGATGGAGCACCGGTGGAATGAGATGGCTTGGGAAACCGGAGGTCCCGGTGAAAACCCGCCCCAACGTCGTGTTGTCCACCACAAATCTCACTTTGTGGTCACCTGGGATCGAACCCGGGCCGCCTTGGTGAGAGCCAAGCAGTCTAACCACTGAGCCACGGCGCGACCTAGTGTGGAAGAATGATTACATTTCCAATAATAAAGTTACATGTTGCTGAGTCCTCAGACTAGCCTAATCCATTGAACAAAAAATAAACAAATATATTTGTAACAGTTGATACTGTAGTTTTTAAATCAAAGGAGCAGAAACTATAGAAGAAAAATAAGGTGAATATTCTATAACTTTCTGCAAACATTGCAAAGCTTAATAAAACCTTTTTTTACAAGTATTACTAGAATATAATGAGTTAACAAATTGCAGGAGAAAAATATGGGATAAGAAATGGGACAGTGTAAGTAAAGAGATATTGGCGGTACACATGCTAACGGAGATGGAAGAAAAGAAAAATAGATGTATAGGAGATTTCTTATATAGGTTTAGAGAAAAGTGGATTAGGATAAAAGAGGAAAAGGTCAAGAAAAAATGGCATCAAGCTGCTCAGGAAAACCAAAGGCATATAGACAGGGGACCTGAGTCAGCAATTTCATGAATTTGTACAGGAGGTATAATACAGCATTTCTATGTTAAATTTTATTGTACTGAATTTGTAATGGATACTGTACAAATAAATAAATATCACATCAAACATCATACAAGTTTTACATTTGTATAACTTTTTTTTTCATAAATTACATTAAATGTGACACAGCCCCAAAATTCTTATAAATGTTTCACTTGCTTGATTTCAAATCAGGATTCTTCAGATTAGACAAAGCAGTAAGCTTTGTTCGCTAATTTCACACTTGGATAGATTTAGGGTGCTTTTTTTATAATTTACATCCTCTGTTAGGTCATATCGGACGATGAATGGAATGGGTGAAATGATGCTCAAATGAGCCCAGGGTCCATGGAGCTTAGAGTTACCTGAAATTCGTCTTTCAGGATGAGGGAAAACCCTGCAAAAAACCTTATCCAGGTAACTCACCCTGACCGAGATTCAAGCTCGGGTCCTCTTCAACATGAGGCAGACATGCTACCACCATGCTACCGAGGTGGGCTTTAGGGCGCTGATGAATCATTTCATGTCGTTTCAGATTTGAAAACCTGTTAAATCTCTTCTCACACATTTCACATTTATATGGCTTCTCATCATAATGGATTACACTGTGTGCCTTCAAATGTGAAAACAGAGTAAATCCTCTATTACATATTTCACAAATATGTGCACTTTTACCCTCATGAACCAAACTGTGAGCTTTCAAATATGACGTGTTAGAAAAACTCTTCTCACAAACTTCACATTTGTATGTCTTTTTTTCTTCGTGAATCGAATTGTGTGCCTTCATATGTGACTCACGCATAAACCATATCGCACATATTTCACATTTGAATGCCTTATTAGCTTCATGAATAGACTTATTGTGTACTTTCAAATCTGCTGACCGAGTAAATGCTTTCCCACAAATTCCACATGTGTGTGGTCTTTTACCCTCATGAGTAAAATTAGTGTGGACTCTTAAGTCTGACACGCGAGTAAATGCTTTCCCACAAATTTCACACTTGTGTGGTTTTTTACCTTCATGAACCAAATTGTGGTCCTTCAAATGTGACAATCGAGAAAATTTCTTCTGGCAAATCTCACAGCTGTGGGGCCTTTTACCCTCATGAGTAGCATTATTATGCACTCTCAAATCTGACAAGCGAGTAAATGCCTTCCCACAAATTTCACATTTGTGTTGCTTTTTACCTTCATGACACAAATAGTGCTCATTCAAATGTGACAACCGAATAAAACTCTTATTGCAAATTTCACAGCTGTGGGGTCTTTTACCCTCATGGATATAATTAGTGTGCACTCTCAAATCTGATGAGCGACTAAATGCCTTCCCACAAATTTCACATTTATGTCGCCTTTTACCTTCATGCAACAAATTGTGCTCATTTAAATGTGACAACCGATAAAAACTCTTATCGCAAATTTTACATTTATGTTGCCTTTCGCCACCATGAATAAATTCATGCCTCTTCAAACTTGACTTATTTCTAAAACTCTGATCACAAATGTTACAACTGTGTGGTCCTTTGCTCTTGCTAATTAAATTCTTTTGCTTCAAGTGTAAAGCACTGTTGTAAATTTCTCCCCCATTACTATATTTGCTAGGTTGTTCTGAGTGCAGAAGCTCTTCTACATATGGCATTTGTATGACATTTTCTTGATTTTCACATCCAGGATGATCCTTTTCATTATTGACACTGATGTCTTTTCCGGAGTCTTCAGCAGAGAATGATGGTGAGTTACTATTGCTATCACCAGTAGCTGCTGCTGAATTCAATCTGAAATGTTGGAGGATAAGAACCATCAGAAAGAATAATCCAAGACTTAAGACAGAATTCCTATTTGTTAACAATTGTACATACTTAGAAACTTGTGACAAAATAGCCTTGTTAAGCTTCAGAATCATTTGTAATTCATCAAGTATAAAGCATGTTAATGGTAAAACTCGGTGTGATGTTTCTAGAAGTACACGCCTGTAAACTACATCAATGCCCTGCTGTGACTTAACAGCAACCATTCAAAGTATAGAGTAATTTGTGTAAGACTGACACATTTACTTATTTATTTACTTATTCAGCTGGAAATTTGTTTAATGAGCAATTTTGAGATTATATTTGGCAAATTCACTAATAATTGGGACTTTTGGAACAAACATTTGTATTATATAATATAGTATTATATAATATAAAGTATTAACCGGGCTTGTGGGCCGTGGTCTACTTCTTCATCTTCCCAGACGTTTCGTCTGCAGCTGTGGCAGACATCTTCAGTGGCAGTGCGATCGAAGTGTCCTGGCGGAAGTCTCAACAGCAACTGTCACACTTGTGACAGGATACTTTGATTGCACTGCTACTGAAGATGTCTGCCGCAGCTGCAGACGAAACGTCTGGGAAGATGAAGGAGCCCAATAGACCACGGCCCACAAGCCCGGTTAATACTTTATATTATACTGACACAGGCCGTGAAAGCTTACGAATTTTAATAAACATTTGTATTATTTTAATGAGGCATCTGTTACTACACACACATTAAGGGCCAGTTTCACCAAACAATGTTATAAATATCTAACATCTTGTTTACTAATATTACATTAAAGTAGACCATACTATTAAAACTGTTGGTTCATCTAGCTTTTACAGCAAACTGTTATCCCCAAAGGCAACTGCAAGGAACAACTTTTGAAAAAGCAATGATTGATCGACACAGTTTCTCAGCACATTCTGATGCAGTTTTATCTATTCTTAACCTTTGAATGCATGAATTATTTTGCTATTGCCATTATTTCTGGTATTCATAAACCGGTTTTCATACTGCTTTCTGCAGTGCCTCAACACAATCGGTTTGAATAGCCATGGTCGTTAAAAGTGATAAATAATGGACTGGCAATCCATTCAAAGCTTAATGTCATGAGTTTGAATATCGGAAACTGCAGTCTAATGTGCCTGTGGTAAAGGACAGGGAGGGCCCAAGTAAATTAATTGGTATGATGGCATGCTTGGATGCTGATGGGGTATCATTTGACTGCAGTTGCTTGGATTTTGCCTTTTTTATAGTTAAAAAAAAAAGGACTACAATTGTAAAAATAAATTCACATTTACGATTCAAAAGACTCAAAATTTTGTGTGTATAATTGACAAAGGCCAGTACAATATTATAACAGAATATCACACTAAAACATTTCTCAAGCTGAACACAGCCTAATGATGCATATCTACTACACCATGCATTTAAGGGTTAACAGTGCTCTCTGCATCAGTGTCAGACAAATGGCTGCACAATAGGATAATTCCCCTAATTCCAGTGCTCATATTCCTTGCTGTTCACTAAAAAACTGGTGCAATTTTATGCCTACATAAAATGCAGGACCAAAAAGGACAGTTGCAAAGAACATTAACATTGTTTAAAACCACATTGAAACTAAGATGGATGAAAATGTGTTGTCATTATGACTGCATTCACTTCATCAAGTTTTCGAGGGTTTCCTGGATTGCCAGGCGAATGCTGGGTAGGTTAATTACATACCCCAACTCTCCATTATTTCACATCATCTCTCATTTGGTGGTCTCTTTCAGGGTAGAAGTGTCGGCGAGTGTATTGGCGCTGCATGGCAGAATAATATACTCCTGGTAAACACTTTCTCCTTTGGTAGGATGGTTTCTGGTTTCTGGGTCGATCTGGTAAGCCATTTCTCGACCACGAAAGCTGGGATGCAGGTTAAGCTGGTCTGCCAGGGGAGTTTCTAACTGGTAAATAGTAGGGATACTGCACTCTGCATTGGCATGACTCCTTGGATCGGTCACCCTCTGTGTCCTCTCGCCTCAGTTTTCCTCCTGAGGATACCCACTTGCAGCTTAGGTACAATAAACCACAGGTTTCTGTGCCGAATCCCCTGCAAAGTAATCCTAATCCTAATTTGTACAGGTTCTCACATGTAAATGATGTAGCTTGAAAATCCAACTATAAATAGATTTATAAATCTAATTACATATTCACATGAATTATAAGAAGATTCCAAGTAGATTGGTTGATATTTAGGATTTGAACAGGAGACCTCCCAAATGTGACATCCATACCTGAAATAGCTAAGGCATGAGTTATCAACTCCAGGTAGACTGCAAACAAAATGCAGTCGGTGTGCGCATATGCAAGCAGAGCCTTCTCCCCTCCTAGCCATCCAAGCATCATGTGACTCCCACCCCTTTCTTCCTGTATGCAACAGAGCGCAAATATCTGCGTGTATTTTAAAGTTGTTTTGATTTTCAAAGTGTATTAAAAATGTCCAGAAAAATGAATTGTCAGTCTTCAAAGTCTTCTTGCATTTCCAGGAGGCTACTCAGAGATCAGGCTCATGAAATAGTGTATAATGTTGAACAGTATTTCAAGAACATGAAAGAAAGGTTTACCATACAAAATGTTAATGTACTGACAACGACGAGTGAAGCAACTGGTGTTTCAGCAAGAACTGTAACATTTTAAAAGAGGGAAGAGTGTCCATTGCAAAGGGTACACTGAATTTCTCCACTCCAGATGGAAAATCAGAGTTAAAGAAACGTAGAATTGAAGTGGATTCATTTACCGATTCCGTTACTTGTTAGAAAATCCATGCATTTTACTGTGCGCAGAGGTGCCAACAATAAAAAACTTTTAGCCATTCTAAAAGAAGATAGAATCCTTGATTGTGGAAGGGAGTTCTTGCGAAGAAAGCTTAAACAACTGGGGTTCAAATGGAGTCGTTGCCAGTCCAAACGCAAGATTTTGGTAGAACAGCCAGATATAGCGATTTGGCAAACAAGAGTATTTAAATGACATCTGGAAGTACAGGGCAGAGGGATGGAATGTTGTACATATTGATGAATACATCCAACAATCGCATTCAGTAAGCTAGTTCTGGCAGTCAGAGTTACACTTGGAGTTACAGTCAACATTGGAATGGGGCAGAAATTAATTATTGTTCATGGTGGAGGTGAGGACGGATTTGCCGAGGGTGCACTGTTAATTTTTAGAGGCGGACAAACTTCAGGAGACTATTACAAATCCATGAACTTTGAAAACTTCCGAAAATGGTTGGAAATGCAGCTTCCTCCAGCTCTTTCCCACCCTAGTGTTATTGTAATGGATAATGCTCAACTCATCTCAACTCAACTCCATGCTGACGGACTGTTTGGAAAAGCCCGAAGGGTGGTCAAATCGTGTACCTGCTCTGGGAAGAGCTTTACCACGTAGTGGCAGGATGTGGGTGTTGCAGAATGACGGGTGTAGATTAAGTGGGGGTAATGCTAAGTACCACAACAGGGACAAGAAGCCAAGCATGGCAACTTTAAAATCTGAAGTGACACGCTGGATGGAGGACCACAGTATCGATTTTGATCCTGCAAAATTGTTTGAAATTATCAACAGTAAGCCTCGTGAGAAGCAATTTGCAATTGACAACATTATTTATGAACATGGTCACATTCCATTGTGCCATCCACCCTATCACCCTGACTTAAACCCCACTGAAATGATATGGGGTGATATTAAGGGAAAAGCTGCATGCCAACAAATTGGCAGGAGCTTGAAGGAGAAAGAAGAATTGTGCCGACAATTGTTTTTGGAGTACTCTGTTGAACAATGGGTTAAGTGTTGTGACAGTGTAAAGTTAACAGAAAATGATTACCATGGACACACCTCACAATCAATCAAGAAATAGATAGAATCATAGTTTCTTTAAACCCTGAGGAACAAATCAGTGATTGAGAAGAAAATGCAGAGAATGTATTTAACAGTGAATGCGAAAGCAAGTGACACAGATGACTAGTGCAGCCCGCATGATGGAGGAGAGGCAACCTAAAATGACGGTAGAGGGGGAAAGCTAAAAGACTCCAGTGTTGGTAAGCCACACCTCCAACTGAATTTTGTTCGCTGTCTAGTTATAATTCCCTTATCATGCAATACGTTGTTTTATTTTATGAATTTATCTACCTCCAATAAGAATATAATTACAAATAAATATACACAACATACTTAATTCCAGTGCAATGTACATTGGTCCTTAAACTCCTATAGCTGTTTAGTTTAAATGATGGAAATTAATCATTTCTTCATACTAGCCATATATAGACTAAGGTTTTTGGATAGACTCTATCTATCCTATAGCTATATTAACATGGAAACCTGAAATAATATATTACTCTATAAAGAGTTAAGATATGGGAAAGTCAAGCTTTAGTGAAGCACCCAAATGTTTGAACTGCTGCAACCATCGAAAAATTAACAGATAAGATGAAACAATGCAAATTAGTTGTTCTTGCACACTACAGGCTAAAGTTTTGGATAGTCAAACTGAAAAATTCAATGCCATGGCCAGAATTTGAACCACGAATCTCCCGGTCTCAGTCTAGCCACTTTTAAGCATCGAGTTATCATGGCCAACATCCCATCTTGACATTAAATTCTCCAACTGACTCCTATTTTTGCCAGTAAACCACTAGGGGTTCTTATATTCGAGATACACACATTTGTGGCGACTTACTATTGCAAGTACTTGAGTCCCAGGTTCTATGACTTATCCTATCGTGATGGAAAACTGTTAAAGTTGCACTCTTTATTTGAGTTAATTGATGGAAATTAATAATTTCTTCACACTAGCCATATATAGGCTAATTATGTATCTATACAAAACCATGCACTCTTTATTTATCTTGGGTAAAATAAAAGTAGGGTATAACCTTTTATTAAATGAAAAGTGCCAGTAGCATGAAACCAGAATAATTAAAACTGTGTAACTTATTCCAAAGCTAAGGTCATTACTGCGTTACACAATCTGTATCATTTTAAAAATGTCCCCTCTTGCAGGTTTTTAAAATAATCATTATGCCCTACTCTTCTTTGGTTAAGAGCAAAATTATTGTATGTAAATAGAGCAGATTACATCAATAGCAATCTTTCAATGTTTTAACATTTGTTTAACACATGAGCAGATAGATGTTAAAGCTGTTTAACATCATGTTACAACTAACAGTAATGATTAAAAGTAATTGATCTTAACTTCAATATTAAATCATTTTAACAGTTACGTAGAAAATGACGCCAGTTACAGTGAAGCAATAAGTATTATACAAATATAACTATTTGTAACAAAAAACTTCACTTATCTTAGGAAAAATGATGTCGATTTTTCTTATTAGCTGAAGTTGAAATCGATTTCACGAAACCTTGCTCATGTCGTCAGTCAGAGAAAACCATAGGAGAAAAACACATTCGTCGTTAAGGAAGCTACTATGTTATTATGTTTCTTCAGCACTACCAAAATTTGAAAACGAAACAAACTCAAGAAAAGAATCAACTAATTCAACTAATAAGAAAAATCGACATCATTTTCCTTAAGATAAGTGAAGTTTTTTTGTTACAAATAGTTATATATGTATAAACTTTTAACAGTATATTAAAACTGGTGAAACTGGCCCTGAGAACTATACAAGAAATAAAGAAGCACCAATAAAGGTAAATGCAGAACAGGAAGCAAGAGTTTCTGACTGACAAGTAAGCAAAGAACCATATGCCAAATCTTACCCTGGTAATTTTACTGGATGGCATTCTCCAACCTGTAACAAAATAATTCAAATTTAAAACTTCAAGATCATCTAAACAGTGTTAAGTATCCTATTCCACATAGTACCAAATGATTTATTTATAAATTGATATAGTAACATATATGAGGACTGTTCAGTAAAGAATGATCATAATTTTTTTACGGTCATAATTTTTCGCACTAAAATTCAATCTTATTATATTCTGTTAGCTTAATATGAAACAAAGACACCGTAGTAGTTTCATTATTGGTACTCCTGGTTCCCACATGTGAGAACCAGGCAAGTTCAGACATGTTCAGTATCGCCTACCACTGCAATGGAAGTAACATGCGGTTAAAGTTGATGTGAGAGGAAGATCCAGAGTTTCTTTCAAACAAAATCACTGCTGATGAACCTTGGATACATCATTTTGATCCTGAGAGCAAACAGCACAGCTCATTGTGGAAATCTCCTTCATCACCAACCCCCAAAAAAGCAATAGTGGTTGCTACTGCTGAGAAAGTTATGGTCATCTCATTCTTTGATATTCATGGAACGGTTTATCAGCATGTACCTGTACACACATCAGTAACTGGAAAATACTACAGGGATGTCCTGAAAACATTGCAAGTCCATATTAGGCACAAAAGACCACATTTCCGTGAAGCAGGATGGATGCTACACCACGATAATGTGCGGCCACATATTGCCAATGTTGTTGCTGAATATCTTGCAAAAATCAACCTGAAGTGCATCCCTCACCCTCCGTATAGTCTGGATTTAGCCCCATGTGACTTTTTTATATTCCCTAACTTGAAGAAATACCTTTGTGGGAGGCATTATCCATCATCAGAAGCAGTGGTGAAGGCTGCAGAGGCGATTTTGGAGGATCTCTCAAAAAATGGTTTCCAGCATGTCTTTGAAGACTGGCAGAAACGCTGGGACAAGTGCATCGCATTCAGGGGAGACTCTTTTGAGAAGGACTATCAAAATTATGAGGATGAGTAAAGGCACATTGTCAAAAAGAAATTGTGATAATTCTTTTTTGAACAGCCTTCATATATAAATGACTAATTATGGAGGAACAAGCATTTTAAATTCCATCACAAAATCAAAATGAGGCGTAAGAAAACTGAACTCTGAAGAATGTATTACTTCTGAATTAACTGTGTGATTTAGAAAATAGAAACCCAAGAAACAGAATATTTAGCAAAAGTACATCAGAATCTATTATTCAATTAGGAAGAGTACTTAAAAATCTGATGTGATATATTCACACATCTTAATCCACTGAAAACCACATGCTTTAGTTACTATTACAGAAAGAGCGTCTCAAAATGATTATTCATGCTACATTAAGCTTTTGTGAAGGTAACAAAAAGAAGGGGAAAACCATAATTGCAAACTTTCAAGGATGTCTGTTGGATGACACTTGGGAAGCCTCTGTTTTACGTAGAATATTTTAGAAATGTCTAAAACTAAGAAACAGTTTTATAAAATTATATATTTGGAAGAACTGTATTTTTTTCTTTGGCAACTTTTTATTAGCATTTAAAATGACCTACATGTAATTCTTCTTCTGTAGCTTCCCTATTTGTACCACTATCATGGTGTTAGGGGTTTCTTGTTCCTCTATCACTTTTTTTAAAGGTTGGGCCTGAGGAACCGAAGCTTTGGATCTGATAGAGAACCAGGATAGATGATCCGCACAATGCCTGGTGTGAAGATGAAGGAAGTGGGATTGGTGGAATGCCGATGGAGGAAACCGGAGGACCCGGAGATTTTTTTTTTTTTTTTTTGTAATTTTACGTCCTCCAACATTAAGTCATATCGGATGGTGAATGAGATGGGTGAAATGATGCTCAAATTTGTCCAGGGTCCATGGAGCTTAGAGCTACCCAACATTCATCTTAAGGAGAAGAGAAAACCCCAGAAAAAACCTTATCCAGGTAACTCACCCTGACCGAGATTCGAACTCGGGACCTCTTGAACGTGAGGTAGACACACGACCATCTACGCTACCAAGGCGGGCTGGAGGACCCGGAGAAAACCTGTCCCAGCACATTGTTGTCCACCACAAATCTCACTTTGCAGTCACCTGGGATCAAACCCAGGCTGCCTTGGTGAGAGCCAAGTGGTTTAATCACTCAGCCATGGTGTGGCCTACTACATGCACAATAGCCTATAAAATTCCATCAAATAAATGTTTTAGTTTTAGGGGTATTCTTAGAAAATATATACTAATAGCCTTGCAAGTATATTTAAATATGCTGTTTTAGGAGAAATGTTAGCCATTTTTAAGAAAATAAAGCAACCAAATTATTTCCCATGTGTGCTTCAAGAGGGGAAGATTTTCTTTAAATCTTCCATATCACATTCTTGGAAAATGCTCAATTTAAGTATAAGTTCAGTATTAATCAAACTTCCCAATGTTTAATTTCATTTTCTCACACAGTCTCTCCCGCCCTCTCATACTCAGACATATACACACATCCACAAAATCTTTTTTTTTTTTTTATACAAAAGTTCTTTTTATATCGAAGGGATATCATAACACTTCTGTTAAAATAAAATATTAATATCAAATGTTTATGTCAAAAATAACAGTTCCTCTACTAGGAATTGTATATTGTAAAGAAACCAAGAATGCTCGAATTCCATCGAAATTATAGACCAAGTGCGTCAAAAATTGTCATCAGTGGTATTTTTGTTAGCAAATTTAAAAAGAGTAGTTTCAGAAAAATGTGTATTCATGGCTTATTACTCGTTTTTTCAAAGTGTTTTTTAGATATGGGTAAGTTCTACGGGGTAGCAAATCTAGAATAGTTGAAATTTTAAGAATTCAAAAAAAGATTATTAGAATACTGACAAATTCAAACAAAACTGAGCACTGTAAACCATTATTTGTTAAATTGGGAATTCCAACGGTGGTAAATTTATATATCTATGACAAGATCAAAGGGGATCTACACGATTATAAAACTTGAAATGGAATACATAAACATGAGACAAGAAATAATAATGTAATTGATATGCCATACCCTAGATTGCAAAAAACATTTAACATCCACAACGTAATTGGTATAAAAGTTTTCAATGCGCTTCCACAAGAAATAAGGATTTTGAATATTCTAGCATTTAAAAATAGATTGTACAAATGGCTGATAAGAAATCTGTTTTATTGTTTGCACGAGTTTTATGAACAACACAAGAGGGAATTGTATTTTGTATTCTTAAGTAGTGTGTGTGTGTGTGTGTGTGTGTGTGTGTGTGTGTGTGTGTGTGTGTGTGTGTGTGTGTGTGTGTGTGTGTGTGTGTGCGTGTGCGTGCGCGTGCGCGTGCGTGCGCGCGCGTGTGCGCGTGTGCGTGTGCGTGTGTGCGCGTGTGTGCGCGTGCGCGCGTGCGCGTGCGTGTGCGTGCTTGTGCGTGCGTGTGTGTGTGCGCGCGTGTCCATGTCTGTGAGTAATGTGCTTATAATTTGTTTATATTTATATTCTGGATGACAAAGTATATTGTAATTTATCGAGATTCAACTGTATTGGAACACCACAGTGTTTGTAATCACCAATTGATGAATAAATAAAACATTAAACATTGAGTGACAAAACAGCTGCTGGGAAAAGGAGCATCTCCTCAGTCTTCTTCATGCTGGAATCTGAAGTAGCAAAACACTTTCCCCTTAGTTCCTTCTTCAGGTATGCATCCCTATACATCTCATCCATACACTGTCATTCCATACACACTTCCACCTGCATCAACTTCTGTTCAGGAGTCAATAAATCTTGGCACATACCTTGAACAAACATGTCTAATATTAAAATGATTAAGCAGAACTGAAAAGAACACTGTCTGGGAAATCTGTAACATGTCAACAGGTCCATCAATTGCTATTCATGGGTCTTTACGAACAATGATGCCAGCTGTGTTAATCAAGGTTTCATTTATTAAATTTTAGATGAGTCGCATTTTTTACACATCTGCTTCACTTTCGTACCTATTTTGAGGACATGTTTCGCAAATCTTCGTTTGCATCTACGGCTCTTGTGCGACTGACGCTAGATCCAGCGGTGTGGGTAATTCTGGGGTTGTTGCTGCCATCTGTTGATTTAGTGATGAACTGAAATGTGGGATTCTCTTCTAGCGGGATTTCAAAGTTCATTAGTTGGTTTTTATGTTTTTCTATGTATATCCTCTCCCATATGACGAGTTCACTATGTTTTTGTACGTATTTTAGTAATTCTGTGCTATCTTCAATTTCATGATTTTCAGACCAGAAATGAGCTGCTATTGCGGACTTATCAATATTTTTGTATCTTAAGTGCCTGAAGTGTTCTTTCTTTCTAGTGCCTATGTTCCTTTTTGTCCTTCCTATGTAAATTTTTTCACAGTCTTTACACTTAATTTTGTAAATGCCTGACTTTTCCTCTGGTTTTATCTTATCAGTATTATTACTGTGAAGTAGGTTTTTAATGTTGTAATTGTTTTTTGGTGCCAATGTTATATTGTATTTCTTGAATATTTTTTGGAACTTTTTTGTGGCCCAGGGGTGGTAAGTAAATTTAGCAAATCTAGTTTCTTGTTTTATTGGTGTGAGAGCTGTGATCTGTTTTAATTTCTTTTGAAGTTTGAATAATTTTAGTTTTTTATCTACAAGGTTTTTTCCATATCCATTTTTAATTGCAGTTTTTAAGATTTGATGGTATTCGTTTTGATATTCTTGCTGGCTGAGAGGTAGATTTACTAATCTGTGTGTCAGACTGTTGATGGTTGCATGTTTGTGTGGAATTGGGTTGAAACTATTTGCTTTGATGTAATTATCTGTGTGTGTTGCTTTTCTATGAATGCCAAATTCTAGTTTTTCATTGCCTTTTTTGATTTTAAGGTCTAAAAAAGGTAGAGTACAGTCCTCTTCAGTTTCTACTGTGAATTGTATGCTGGGTTCTTGCAGGTTGAGTAGTTTCAAAGCATCATCTATTAGTTTGTAGGGCACTATTGCAAAGATGTCGTCTACGTATCTGTACCATGTTTTAAACATATGAGGGAAGGCTTTAGTAATATGTGTTTCGAAAAAGCTCATGTATAGATTGGCCAAAAATGGTGATAGCGGGCTTCCCATAGCTAGTCCTGAAATTTGTTTGTAATATCTAAAATTTAATAATTTTTCGCTTCACTGTGGTGTTCCAATACAGTTGAATCTCGAAGGTTTCATTTATTCCTGTTGCTGAAGCACCTGATCCACCTTGCTTTCTTATTGAAACACAGCTCTCCTTAAATTTCTTGAACCATCGAAGTGCTGTGGACTGTGCCAGAACATTGCCATATGCCTCTTGCAACACTAAGTTTCTGTGCTGTATATAGAATAAAAAGAAGTATTTCAGAAAGTGGAGTGCAATTGTTACTAAAATTAGGCAAGTGAGTCAACCTTGTATATACTTTTCTCCACTTACAAGTTTTTTATGAGGACTAGTTTCTGGGGACTTCTCCCCTATCGTCAGCTCTGTGGTTGACACCCTATGTATTGAACAAAACAGCTTCATGTTCTCCAGCAAGATCTTCCAACAAACAGCAGGCTTGGCCATGGGTAACCCTCTTTCACCATTACTAGCTAATCTGTTCATGAGCAATTTGGAGACACACATTACTAAAGCCTTTCCACATATTTTCAAATGTTGGCATAGATATGTCGACGATGTGTTTGCTATAGTTCCTAGAAGACTAACCGAGGATGCTATAAAGTTGCTAAACCTAAAAGAAAAATCCATAGTTTTCACCATTGAAGTAGAGCAGGATGAATGGCTACCTTTTCTAGATTTGAAAATCATTAGAACACCAACAGGATTACAATTTGGAATATACAGAAAAGCAACACATGTTGACAATTACATTAAATGCAACCCATTCAACCCAGTACAACATCAATATGCAGTATTCCATAGCTTAGTTCACAGATTAATCAACATTCCGCTAACAAAAACAGAATATGAACAGGAGTACGCTCACATACACCAGGTTGCCGAACTGAACAACTATAATACAAATTTCATCAAAAAACTGATCTATTGACACAAAAGAAACAAATACTTAAGGGACATTACTACGTTAAAAAAACTAGAAAACCCAATCACCAGATATGGAAAATTTACATTTCATCCAAAATACTTCAAAAAATTTGAAAAGATATTTAAGAGCTTCAACATAAAATTAGCCCCTCAAAACAAACACAACATCCGCAACTTACTAAACCACCCTCTAAAAAATAGCACACCGAAAACTCAATTATCAGGCATTTACCAAATGAGTTGCCAGGATTGTGACAAAATATACATTGGTAAGACCAAAAGGAATCTACGAACAAGAATGAAAGAACACTTCAGAAATATTAAATTCAAACAAATGGACAAGTCGGCCGTAGCACATCACTTTTGGTCTGAGAATCACAACATAAAACAAGAAATAGAACTGATCAAACAGGCAAAGAAACCTCTGGAACTACAGATTTGGGAAAACATATTTATTACGAAAAAACAGGACCTCTTGATGAATTTTGAAATTCCCACGGTAGATGATGTCATCAAACTTACCAGGACGTTAGATGGCAGCAC
Organism: Mantis religiosa; assembly: GCA_030765055.1. Lineage (NCBI taxonomy): Eukaryota > Metazoa > Arthropoda > Insecta > Mantodea > Mantidae > Mantis > Mantis religiosa. The sequence continues at coordinate 34,581,071 of CM060960.1, forward strand.
AACACCAAGCCAGATGCAGACACCGGATGCATCATCAGTCAACCACAGAGCTGACGATAGGGGAGAAGTCCCCAGAAACTAGTCCTCATAAAAAACTTGTAAGTGGAGAAAAGTATATACAAGGTTGACTCACTTGCCTAATTTTAGTAATTCTGTGCTGTATTTCTGCAAACAAAAGCAAAACTTCAATGCAGCGTGCTGTTCTTCGGTAATACCTCCATTTCCTCTGTAGGCGGCTGGCAAATTGACCAAGTTTGTTCGTCCCCTGTGTAGAGACGCATGTGCAAGAGAGCATGTGCTTTGTCCACCAATCAGAACTGATCCATTGGCATCATGCAAAATTATTTCCACAGTGTGCCTTTGTTGGGTGCAATAAAAAGAAAATAACTGTCTTTATTGACTTGCTCTCGTCTTAATATCAGAGTGCTTTTTCATCTTTTACTCCAGCAGACCAGCAGAAGATGCGAGTCGCCCGGGTTTAACTGGGCGGGATGTTTGCTGCCCAACAACTAACCGCTTAGTGCGGCTTTATCTGGTCAGTATAAAAGAATTGTCTTTGTCATCAGGTGGTTGTTCTGGGCAGTAGTATATCTAGCAATATGTGGGCGCAAATGCCCCCGGAAGGTGTGTGTGCCCAGTGCTGACTCCCGCCCTTTTACTCCAAATAAATGTTTATCCCTTTTAAGGCTTTGGTGTTCTAACGGATGAAAGGAATTTCAGAACTGGTTTGTCTGTCACTCTATTCATTTCTTTTTTATTACATTCAGCATTCATTTCTTTTTTTATTTCAAGTTTGAGGTAAAGTGTAGCTGACTGTCTTATTCTACAATATCAGAGTATTCTAACTACGAATTCAACAAAAGGTCTCTTAAACATCCTACAATTTTTAAGAACTATCATTTTAAGGACAATAACTTTTTTTGGAAAAAAACTGTGAACAAGCTTACAAACTATATCTTATTAATCTTATGCTACAGAATTCAAATATCTCATCTAATATATCAAAATTTAACTGTATGGAACCCCACAGTGAAGCGAAATAATTATTAAATTATAGATGAGTCTTATTTATTACACATCAGCTTCACTTACGTACCTGTCGTAAGGTACATATAGGTACATAAGGAAGCTGATGTGTAATAAATACGACTCATCTATAATTTAATAATCTCATCTAATGCTTAAGTACAAAGTATATTTATACAAAGCTTACCTTTATGTCATACATGGATGAAGTTTCTCTTTTTAGCCAAAGCTTTTCATTAATTTCTGTTTTGTTATTCATTTCATGATCACTGGTGCATGGTTTATCCAGCATTAAAGAAATTTCTGGAACAAATTCTTTCACATTCTGTGAATCAAATTCTGAAGATTGAGTCTGTTCCTCAATTTCTGTTTTGATATCTTCAACACAGAGGTTGTTGCATGTAATAATTTCAGACTTAATCTGGTTCATGGGAAAACATTCTGTCTCATTTAGTAAACAAAAGTCTTCAAAAGGAGTCTCTGTGTTTATTTCTGTATTGAATACCATATTATAATCATCCAGAAGTGCAGAAGTACTGTTGGTCTCCAGTGCAATGTCCTCGGTAAAGCATTCTGCTTCATTCTGTAAAGCTTTACCTGAAAGATCAACTTCTTCTTTGATCTTCATTTTGGTATTCATTTCACAATACTGCTTATTTGATGATGCTCCTTAGTTTCATTAACAACTCTGTGGAGAAAAAAAGGTATCATGAATAACAGAAGACATAAATAATTTGAACCATGGGATTCAAATGGGATAAGTTAAAGTAAAGTATAGTATAACAGTGTTGCGGTAGCTTGTAGAAGGTGTGCATATGGTTTACTGTGTACAGAATTATTGAAAAATACTTGTACAGAGTTTGGTGATGGATTGGATTGTTTGGAATTCTTTACACAGCAGATACAAAAAACGTTCATATTGTCGCAAAGCCGTCCTACAATAGTGCGGCTTGTGTATACAAAGAGCCGGCAAATAAAGATAGCTGTGATGTATGTATGTATTTATTCACTGCAATTGGGTACTACCCGGTGGCAGAGTTAAAAATACAGATCAAATTACAAATACTAGATTTACAACAATAACACAATAAACAATACAAACATGATATTATTTTACTTTAGTCACTTAAAACATATCTAATTACTTCTCTATTTACATATTATATACCATTATAATTCAAAAGTTAAACTATAAACCATCTAGATTTTTTCTAAATTTCTTCAGTGACAGGGGACAGCCCTGAAAGGCTGCTGCAGGCAATTCATTCCATTCTTCAATGGTTCTATTAACAAAAGAAAATTTTCCTACGTCGGTTCTGTATCTTCTACCCTTAATTTTATACCTATGATCGTTTCGTCCATAATAATCCGGATTATCTAACCTTACACTAACGTCCACCCATGCCTTTACACCAGCATTAGCTTTGAATAATGCTACCAACCTATGTTTTTTACGCCTAATTCTTAATTCCTCCCATTTAGTCTCATCTCCTTTTATAGGCCCAAAATACTTACCTCTTTTTATGAATTTTATTGCCCTCTTCTGTATTTTTTCTAATGGATCAATTTGGTTAGCTCTATACGGGTCCCAGCATGCTACTCCATATTCCATAACCGGCCGCTCTAAGGCCTTGTAGGCAATTTCCCTGGACCTAGCGCTCCCCTTTTTTCAATATTCTCATTACGAAATGTAATGCCTTCCACGCATTCCTAGATGTGGAATTTACTTGTTCGTCCCATCCAGCATTACTTGCCAGGTACACTCCCAAGTATTTGCAGCTGTCCACCTGTGGAATTTGCACCCCTCCCATGTGATAGTTAACAATAATTTTGCCCTTAGTTCTACTAAAAACAATGGACTTACTTTTCTTGGCATTAATTGACATTTTGTTAGCTGCAGCCCAATTACAGATTTCATTTAAATCATCCTGAAGAGCGGTTTCATGCACTGTATTCCGAATTTTATTATGGTAAAGGACTTGCCGGCATAGATTAAGTTACGCTTCTAGAAGGTGATAGAACGTTCAAGATCTTGTTTACTCCGGAAATATCTAGTGATTATACAGAACAGTTTTGAATTATGAATGAGGTATTTAAGGAAGTGACGAGGTGCAAACACGGGGTCGGTAAGCAGTAAACAGCTGTGAAGTGTAACGAGAGCTGATCAGAACACTGTTTGTTATTATCATCGACCTTGGTAGATTGTGTTATATGTGACACAATTCTGTTATGTAAGAACTGAACAGTGTAGTTCGACGCAAATAAAGAACATTTAGAATTTCGGTAAATTGGACTTTTAATTCTACGAACCCACAAAGTCACAATATAGACAAATGTCCCAAAATGTTTAATTTTTGTGTTACTAATTTATTTATGAAAGTTTATGTTCAGTAACTCTCCAGAGTGAACTTAACTATTTGTTTATCTTTGCACTCATTCACAGCAGGCTGTGACTCATGGTTTTCAAATAGATGGTGATGTGCTGCCAAGGATATTTATTTACATTTGTCATTTATGTGTACACTATTACTATGAAAATGTAGCCTTTTCTCGAGTGGTAGGCTAGTACCCAGTGTGGAGGGAGTTGTGATGACTAAAACAAAAGTTTAAATATTGAAAAATTCAAATCAATATAAATAAGCATATCGAAAAAGATTAATGCTGCAAAAAAAGTTGAATAATTTATGTGTATTAATAAGCTCTAGGTAGAGTCAACATAAAAAATTCAATGCCATGGCTGGGATTTGAACCACGGATCTCCTGGTTTCCATCCAGTCGCTCTAACCCATTGAGCTACCATGGCCAACGTGCCGTCCTAACATTAAATTCTCCATTTGACTCGTGTATGTCCCCGGTAAACATCTAGGGGCTCTCGCATTCGAGATACACCATTTGTGGTAACTTACTATCATAAGTACTGAAGTCCCAAGCTTCATCATTTAACTCTTATTATTTTAATTAATTGATGGAAATTAATCATTTCTTCACACTAGCCATATATAGGCTAAGATTTTTGATAGAGTCAACATGAAAAATTCAATGCCATAGCCAGGACATCAAAAACATATCTAGGCTATCTATCAAAAACCTTAGCCTATATATGGCTAGTGTGAAGAAATGATTAATTTCCATCAATTAACTAAAATAATTAGTTAAATGAAGCCTGGGACTCAAGTACTTACGATGGTAAGTCGCCACAAATGGTGTATCTTGAATGCGAGAGCCCCTAGTAGTTTACTGGGGAAATATACGAGTCAAATGGAGAATTTAATGTTAGGATGGCACATTGGCCATGGTAGCTCAATGGGTTAGAGCGACTGGATGGAAACCAGGAGATCCTTGGTTCAAATCCCGGCCATGGCATTGAGTTTTTCATGTTGACTCTAACAAAAACCTTAGCCTATATACGGCTAGTGTGAAGAAATGATTAATTTCCATCAATTAACTAAAGCTCTAGGTATTTTTGTGTCTAACCTGAGAGATAGGAGGACACTTCTCTCTCTCTCTCTCTCTCTCCCCCGGTTTTACAATTGTTGAAACTTAACCAAATTAATTGAGAACAAAGAGTTCTTTATGACTATTCACAGAACATCTGAGATACACATTCTGTCATGCACATTTCTTGAAATTTTAATCTAACTTATTACCCATTTTCAGTGATTCAAAAATAATGAAAAATGTTATGAATAAATTAAATACTCTTAGCAACACACTTCACTACTTATCTCTTTATAAAATCCTCTGGGACCAGTTTCGAAACACATTAGTTTCATTCTCAGCCTGATAACCTGTTGGTTATTTCTGGAAGTTAAGATGACCTGATGACCTTCCATAAGTCCTTCCAAATTTGTCTTCAACTCCTTAGCCAGTTTTAACTCGATGGGGTTCCTGATTAAAGGCTCTGTCATACTACACAGAACATTTCAATGAAATAAAAACAGTGTTGTACTGCTTAGATGCAGAAGATGCAAGCAGCTTAACCACAGCACAGGAATGTTTTGCTAATATTGGCATCCAAGATAAGAGTACATCCGTAACCGTTGTTTCTCCAAAATACCTGCTATTATAACACAGTTGGAAATTTCAGTAACCTTGTTTTCAGAGCCTCACAGAATTGTTAAAACTGCCTTTGAGAAACCCAGTTAAGATATAATGAAAAATACTTGTTATGAAATACTGTAGAATTTCTAAGATCTGTGGTGTTTTTCACATGTTCCAGTAACGTCATGCAACGATGAGAGATCCTTCTGTGTAAAAAGTTCTTCACTGACAAATGCAGGCGCTTCACACAAGAAAATCTCAAGATAACCTCCCTCATGTACTGTAACAAGCTTATGTAAGGTAAGAATTCTACAAAACAATATGTTTATGATTACATTTTTATTTTTTGTTTGCTTATTTTTGGTGCTTATTTGTTTCATTCTTGTGCCTATATGCTTGCACTTGATAGTGCTTACAAACCTGGGCTCTAATAATGAGTACACAACAGATTTAGTTATTAATGTCAGTGGTGATGCTACATAAATGAAACATGGAAAATGATAGTCAACATGAAAAATTCAATGTCGTGAATTGAACCACGGGATTTGAACCACGGATCTCCTGGTTTCCGTCCAGTCACACTTACCCATTGAGCTACTATGGCTAATGTGCTGTCCTGACATTAAATTCTCTATTTGACTCGTATATTTTCCTGGTAAACCACTAGGGGCTCTCGCATTTGAGATACACCGTTTGTGGCAACTTACTATCGTAATTAAAACTAGGCAAATGAGTCAACCTTGTATATACTTTTCTCCACTTACAAGTTTTTTGATGAAGACTATTTTATGAGAACTTCTTCCCTATCGTCAGTTCTGTGGTTGACTGATGATGCATCCGGTGTCTGCATCTGGCTTGGTGTCGTGCTGCCATCTAATGTTCTGATAAGTTTGATGACATCATCTATGGCAGGAATTTCAAAATTCATCAAGAGGTCCTGTTTCTTCGTTATAAATATGTTTTCCCAAATCTGTAGTTCCAGAGGTTTCTTTGCCTGTTTGAGCAGTTCTATTTCTTGTTTTATGTTGTGATTCTCAGACCAAAAGTGATGTGCTACGGCCGACTTGTCCATGTGTTTGAATTTAATATTTATGAAGTGTTCTTTCATTCTTGTTTCTAGATTCCTTTTGGTCTTACCAATGTATATCTTGTCACAATCCTGGCAGCTCATTTGGTAAATGCCTGATAATTGAGTTTTCGGTGTGCTATTTTTTTAAAGAGTGGTTTAGTAAGCTGCAGATGTTGTGTTTGTTCTGAGGGACTAATTTTATGTTGAAGCTCTTAAATATCTTCTCAGATTAATCAACATTCCGCCAGCAAAAACAGAATATGAACAGAAGTACACTCACATACACCAGGTTGCCGAATTGAACAACTATAACACAAATTTCATCAAAAAATTGATCTACAGACACAAAAGAAACAAAAACTTAAAGGACATTACTATGCTAAAAAAACTAGAAAACTCAAACACCAGATATGGCAAATTTACATTTCATCCAAAATACTTCAAAAAATTTGAAAAGATATTTAAGAGCTTCAACATAAAATTAGCCCCTAAGAACAAACACAACATCTGCAACTTACTAAACCACCCTCTAAAAAATAGCACACCGAAAACTCAATTATCAGGCATTTACCAAATGAGCTGCCAGGATTGTGACAAGATATATTGGTTTGTCTCATAAATTCGTTCGGTTCTTGTTACGTGTTTACGACAAAGAACGCCTGCACTGTATGCCCGTATCACAACTACGGCAACGAAGTTGCCTAATTATGTAGGGGTAACCTGTTTACATATGCAAGGTCATCGAAAGTAAATAAGGCGATGAAATTTTCAAAACAAACTATTTTGTGCAGTATGCACCATTATTATCAAAAACATATCTCCATTTCTCAGGAAGCTTATCAATAACATTTTTCCAAAATCTTGCAGTTTTCTGGTTGACAAACTCTTCTACGGCAAGTCTGCAATCCTCCAAGGAAGTAAGGCGTTTGCCATTAAGGAAGTTTTGCAGGGATCGGAATAAATGATAGTCGAATGGGGCAATGTCTGGAGAATAAGGCGGGTGAGGTAACACATCCCAGTCGTAATCCCGTAATTTCTGACGAGTTACCATAGAAGTGTGTGGTTTGGCATTGTCTTGATGAAAGACGACTCCACCATTAGATGCTAACTCTGGCCTTTTCTCTTCTACGGCAACCTTCAGGCGATCCAACTGAGAACAGTATTTCTCTGAATTGATGGTCTCCCCAGAAGGAAGAAATTTGTAATAAATAATTCCTTTCCAGTCCCACCAAATGCACAGCATAATCTTCTCAGGATGAAGCCCTGGTTTAGGAATTGAGAGTGGTGGTTCCCCTTTCTTACGCCATGACTTTCTCTTTCGGATGTTGTTGTACACAATCCACTTTTCGTCTCCTGTAACCAGCTGTTTCAGAAAAGGGACAGTTTCATTGCGTCTTATCAATGCGTCACAGATGGAAATGCGCTGAACTAAATTTTGTTCACTCAGTTCGTGCAGAATCCATACATCCCGAAGATTTACGTAACATAGTTTCTTTAGGTGCCTGGCTACTGTTGCATGAGATAAGTTTAGCTCCAGACCTACCTCCCGAGTTGTTATTCTGGGGTTGTTCATAATCATGTCCTTTATCCTTTCCTCATCCATAACCACAGTTTGTCCAGAACGAGGTTTGTCTTTCACAGAGAAGTTCCCAGCTCGAAATTGAGTAAACCATTTTTGACATGCCCGATTCGTCATTGCATCTTCTCCGTAAACAGCACAAATGTTCCATTGAGTTTGTGAGGCGGTTTTACCTTTAGGGTAATAAAACAGCATTAAATGTTGAAAATGTTCCTTCTTGCCTTCCATATTAACATTCACAAGTTACAACTCCACACTGTTGCATCCACAAACTGGTACTGAAGTTTGGTTACCAATTCTTACATAAGTTGACCTATTTACCTTTGGCCGTGAGGTCACTGTGCTTTGTGTTCATAGCATTCTTTTCAGTTATTGTATTTGTAAACAAACCCCATATTGTTAGGCAACTTCTTTGACGTAAAAGTAATGGGGGCATCAAGAGTTCTTAGTCGTAAACACATAACAAGAAGCGAACGAATTTATGAGACAACCCGATACATTGGTAAGACCAAAAGGAATCTAAGAACAAAAATGAAAGAACACTTTAGAAATATTAAATTCAAACACATGGACAAGTCGTCTGTAGCACATCACTTGTGGTCTGAGAATCACAACATAAAACAAGAAATAGAACTGCTCAAACAGGCAAAGAAACCTCTGGAACTACAGATTTGGGAAAACATATTTATTACGAAGAAACATGACCTCTTGATGAATTTTGAAATTCCCGCCGTAGATGACATCATCAAACTTAACAGAACATTAGATGACAGCACGACACCAAGCCAGATGCAGACACCAGATGCATCATCAGTCAACCACAGAACTGACGATAGGGAAAAAGTTCCCAGAAACTAGTCTTCATCAAAAAACTTGTAAGTGGAGAAAAGTATATACAAGGTTAACTCATTTGCCTAATTTGCTAATGTTGATTTCTTCCCAAGCCTGAGCCACCCAGTGTGCAACATCTTTCATGTTGATAGATCTTAACTTTTCCATAATGTCCTTGCCATTGCCCATTTCCTCTATCAGGTACAAAAGAAGTTGTCGCTGATATTTTCTTTTGAATGTTTCCTCCATGGAAACAACCACTTTCTTCCTTTTACTTGCGATATTGTACTCAGAGGAAATGAAAACAATATCGTCTGCACCCAAGCTATACCTGTACACTCACTGAAGGTTCGAGGATGCACATCCTGCTGACCAAGCACTGGTGAGAGTATGTCGGATAATACAGAATGTTGGTTTACCGAAGGTCAGATAACTGAGACTGTACTATATTGTAACGCGGGCGTTGGAACACCCTATGAAAGCAGCTGAGAGCGGGAGACGAGGGAGGTCAATGTTAGCTACGCCCTCCCCTCGTTTGTCTTATAGTGGTGACAGGGACGACTGGGGAAAGAAACATAATTGTGCGGTCTGTTTCTCTTCCACCTGGTTCCAGAAATTACGGGATCTTTCATCATCTGGAAACGTCTAGAAGACGGCGAGATGCCTATAAAAGGGCTGCAGCTAGTCAGTCAGTCAATTGGTTGGTTAGTGTGTGAGTGAGGACAGTTCTAGGTGTAAGAAGGCAGTGTTCGTCAGTGACGTGTTAATGAACGAAAGGATTGTGCAACGGAAGACTGTACGTAACTGGGAATGCGTACCGGAGCTTACGTAACCGCGAGGCCAAGTGAAATTGTAACGGACGAACTGGTGAATTGTAATTGTGTGCAGTACGCAATTTTGCGTAATTGGCAAGTGTTAAACTGTAAGTCGGTAGAAATAAAGGACATTGTTGAGTGGTGAAATTGGACTTTTTATTCCACGAACCCACAAAGTCACAATATTGTGAAAATATGAGGGTCCCTTACCATTATGATGAAACAAACTTTCCCTAATTAATGTAACACATAAACCAAAATAAATATTACATCATAGTGCCATGAAATTATACAGTACATAGGTAACAAAGATGTAAATGTGTTTGAAGTGTTTTAATGGTAATAAGATTGTAAGTGTCATACTTGTTTGCACAAATTGTAATTTGTAATATATAATAGTAATATTACCGATTGCAGTTCGTTTCACTCGTAAAAAGTTGCACTTTACAATAGGGACCGTCAATCCCTCAGGATCTTTAAGGAAACTGGGAAATCATTGTGCTAAACAGGAAATAGGAATTCAAAATCTAGGGTGCTTAGCAGATTTTCTTCTAAAATGTCATTGTTTACCAGGAAAGCATGGCTTTCAGACACTTTTGCAGCAACATTAGCAAATTGATAACCGAGATTATCTTCGGAATTTGTATGGACATGCTATTACTATAGAATCCTATTTTTTATTCATCCTATTTAGATTTTCTTTAACAGCACAATCAGAGCTTGAAAAAAATCAAACCACTGCACTTAGGAGGTACTGCATATGGTGGAAAGCATGCCAACGTGAGAAAGCACAACCTGCTGGTTCGAGGTTTAGCTACACAGATGTAATGGTTAATCGGTGTCCTTGACTCATAATTGCAACCAGTTGCAAGTAACTGCTTCAGTCATCTTATAAAAAAAAATTTCTTGTCTACGCTTTACGGATTATGGATCAAAATCCTCGGTAGCGTGGTGGCAGCATGTCTGCCTCAATTCAAGAGGTCCCGAGTTCAAATCTCTGTCAGGGTGAGTTACCTGGATAAGGTTTTTTCCGAGGTTTTCCCTTATACTAAAAGACGAATGTTGGGTGACTCTAAGCTCTATGGACCCTGGGCTGATGTGAGCATCATTTCACCCATTCCATTCATCAACTGATATGACTTATCATTGAAGGACGTAAATTACAAAAAAAAAAAAAAAAAAAAAAAAATCGCTTGAGATTGGTGGTCAGTCTAAAAAAAATGCAATTTTAAGTAAATAGTGAGTACCATAAAAAAAAAAACTAAGTTTTCTTCTCTTTCACCCCAACATGCATTCACTTTTAAAATATAACTTCAGTAAATAAGTCACCTTGGACGAATATGACGGACGTAACATCATAGCTCGAGCGTTGCCAACATCCACATCATGTTATCGCGGAAAATACCAACATTACCTAAGCAAACTAGCGGTACTGTAACGGTAAGGAAACTGTGCATTGCCAGTGAATCATTGCCATTGTTTATCATCATTACCACTACCCGCCTCGATAGTTAGATGGTAGCGTGTCTGCCTCATGTTCAAGAGGTCCTGAGTTCGAATCTCGGTCAATGTGAGTGACCTGAATAGGGTTTTTACTGGGGTTTTCCCTTATCTTGAAAGACAAATGTCGGGCAACTGTAAGTTCTATGCACCCTGGGCTCATTGAGCATCATTTCACTCATTCCATTCATCGCCCGATTTTATTTAACTTTGGAGGTCGTAAATTAAAAAAAAACTTTCTTATTCTTCTTATAACAACGGTAATAATTACGCCAATTAATATAAACAATAATAATTATGATGACAAACTTCTCATTACCGTATCGCTAGTTTATAATAGGAAAAACAAAATGTGTTGGCAACGTTTCTGTATATTCGCGTATATTAGAGCTCGCAGCTGGCAACAACTTCTTTCCATACCAACATAACTGTACACCGTGAAAATGCATATCTCTAAATTTCATGTCCTACAACGATGTATAATTAAACCAAGTTCCATATCCGTATCTTGCAAGGAATGTAATACATAAAATATACTTACATTTCTAAACATTCGATTACTAACGAAGAAAAACTATACTTTAGTTCATTTGATATAAAACTGCTGCAATATTGAACTTCATAGCTCGTATCACTTAACCTCATTTTTCAGTCTCCGCTGTGGTTGCATAGTGCCGTAATATTCTTCAAACCACTTACCTTCATTCACAGGTTACCCCACAGATTAATGGATTACCCTCAGCTTGTAAGTGCAGTGTAACAACGTAACACTTCGTGTTGCGGTCAGCGATGCAGTACGGAACCAACCTATGAAAAATCGCTTTCCCAAATGTTCAGGCTGGTATTGGCTGATACGTGCCTAGTCCAGAGAAACCATACATCAGATACAACGATTTTACTGTCCAATGCTTTGTTAAATTAAAATAAAAAGTGCAACATGGCCATTACAAGCTTTTGCAAAGATTTGTCGGACATTCTTTAATACTTCCCATCATTTCCACCTACGCCAAATGTCCCGTATGGTTAACGGTTCCTAAAACTTACGTAGACTTAAAGATATGTGCGTTTCAATCCCACATTAATAAGTATTTGGCGATCTTTATGTATAAGATACAATTATATTTCGGCTACGTCTTTTCTCTTCTTTTGGCAGTTGCGGCTTACTGTTTAGACGGCTCTGAGTATAAAAACGAAAAAGCATTCCTCGATTACCCTTTGCGGCTTAGTTGCTAATACCTGCTTGCAAAGTTTGTGTATATCTTGGAATACTCTCGCATTTCGGAGGACGGTGAAATTGACCCCAAGTAGTAAACAATGTGGAATATCAATGAAAACACACAGGTACTATTTAAGGTCAGGCGCGACATCAACAAACGTTACCCGCCTTGGTAGCGTAGATGGTAGCGTGCCTCCCTCATGTTCAAGAGGTCCCGAGTTCGAATCTCGGTCAGGGTGAGTTACCTGGATAAGGCTTTTTCCGGGGTTTTCCCTTATCCTTAAAGACGAATGTCGGGTAACCCTAAGCTCCATGTATCCCCAAAGCGTTTGAGCATCATTTCACCAATTTCATTCATCGTCCGACATGACTTGACGTTGGAGGACAAAAATTAAAAAAAAAAAAAAAAAAAAAAAAATCAACAAACGTCTTTGTCAACAAGTATACCGAAGGGCTGTGTGTGTACATTCTGGTACGGATACAAAGTGTAAGCTACTTTACAACATGCCATCCTCCTCATTGCTTTCGGTGCAGGAATTACAGTGAACAGTGTTCACTCGTAAATTGTAAATTTTCTGTGCCTCTCACTGAAACAATATAAAAATATTGGGAGAAAGTTTGTTCAATGTCACATGACATTAATGGTGCATTTGAGTAGTACAAATCATTTTCATATGTTTGTCCGAGACTTAGTTTATTTCTTATATTATGCAGCAGTGAAAATCCAGCATTTTTGTGTTGAATATTGGACATTTCATTTTGTGTTCGTTTGGTAGGTGGTGCATTCTCTATATTCTTAATTTTTGCAGACACCTCCTGGACTGCTTTTAGACAGCTCAAAAGTACATTCAAGCTGTTTAATGGTTGTTGATAATACCCAAAACTTTTGATTTATAAAATAGAGACTGCCCAATAATTGTTGTGAAAGTAATGCTATTAACACAATATGTCAAACACCTTGCACTCCCTGGAAGGCAGATCTACCTGTGTGGCGAGCAGCAGTTGTAATGAAACTAAAGCTATGCGTTGCCAACCAAACTATCCTTGCATGTTGTCCTCGGGACTGAAATCAGCAGTTATATACTGCAAGACTCGTAAACTTCATATCCCTTAAATGGTGTACGGACTCCGATGTCTAGTCATTACCAATAATATTATACATTTTTATCCACAAAAATTTAACAATTACACTGGGCAACAAATAAATAATTTTTGAATGTTTCAAGCACTTCCTGAGGCAATTCCTACTAATTTTGGGTTGAGAAAAACAAATATGACAATGAAAAATTTCTATGATATACACAAGGTAGAAGTATCACATATTAATGGATTGAGAGAAAAGGATACATTTTAATTACATACATGCTAACAATGAAAGTGCATTTGATTTTTTTAACTGGTAATTACATGCTAAGAGTTCTAAATTGCTGGAAAAATACTTCGCAGATAGTCATTTCTGAAGAGAATCATATGGTGGCCTATTGACTTCATCGTCTTTTAGCTTGACTCTTGTGATGGAGTTCCGCAGAATCCCTATACAAAGACCAACAGTAATCCGCAAGCATTACTTCATTCCAACGGCCGTGATATCTTTATTCCATAACAGAAATGTCCTGATGGAATCTCTCCCCATGTTCATCACTAACAGCTCCACAACTAGGAGGGAAGTCTAGGTGGGAGTGGAGAAAATGGATCTTAAGGGACATGTTGCATCCAAGGTTACGGTATTTTTGCAGCACTGTCATCAAATGCTTGTAGTTGTCTACAGTATTTTGACAGGTGTGCCAACTCCTAAAAAAATTACCCCAAATTTAAAATCTTCACTCTAAAAATGAAATGTCACTTTATCTTCAAAACAAGAGCTAATCTATCATTTTTATGGTGAGTTTTGAATTCAGCAGATGGAAATACATGTAAATTCACTATTTTTATGCCCGAAACATTTTCATTGTTGCCCAATGTTATTAAACCTGATTACTATTCAAGACATTCATTGAGAAACCGCAATCCTGCATACAGTTTTAAATTAAATGTTCATTCCATTGTGTAAGGACTATGATAGAATGAAGCACAAAATTAATATAATTTTGAGTCAAACTAATACTCAATGCTCCACTTATTGATAGCATTTACCTAGAACACATTTCGTTAGGATCTTCCTAACATCATCAGCTGTTGTCGACTAATGGACATCGGTTCGGTGAACTCCTCGGAGGTGATAAAAAAGTAAGAAAATGTTTAATTTCGACACTACCTTTGAAGAAAACCTAAATTTCAAGTTCATCAAGATACCGACAGAGACGCACCTATCACCTCCGAGGAGTTCACCGAACCGACGTCTATTAGTTGACAACTGATGATGTTAGGAAGATCCTAACGAAACACATTCTAGGTAAATACTAGCAATAAGTGGAGCATTGAGTATTAGTTCGACTCAAAATTATATTAAATGTTCATTGTTACAACCATTAATTAAGTGGTTACAAAAAATCTAGCTACTTTCATGTGCTAAGTATATTACTTCTGCACACAAATACATTCAGTGAAGAAACTACCTTTAAACTGTGTAAAATGCACTTTCACATGGAGGAAGTCAGTATTGACGTGCAGTTCATCATTTAAATATTTGATATCACACTGTGTGGTGGGAGAAGCTATAGTGCAAAACAAATTCAACCTCTTTGTAGCTGCCCCAAAATACACTTGTTCCTTTGCAAAGGATTATCCAAATTCACTCTTGGCTACTCTTATGCAGAAAAAGAGAAGCCGATGTCAGTTAGACATATCACATAATAGATTAATTATGTGCAGTGGTTACAAATTGGTTTAAATAAAGCAACCATGCAGACCAGCAATAAGTTTTATTAGAATTGAACTTTGTTAAACAAAGTAACTCAAGTCGGAGCAAAAAAGTAAATACAAATATACTTTGGAAGAAAGAAAAGAGAAAAGCATCTACTATTTAAACAAAGTGAAAATATATTTTTTTATAATTATCAGACTCTTGTAGAACATAATTCTCTTTATATTTGCTATAACTTGTAAGCATTATACAACTCATATAAATTTTGTAATCTACCTTCATTTGCATATTTTCTATCTTTCTTATAAATTTCAACAAATGCTATGGTTGAAAAAGCTATTTGTAGCTGTTTTTTTGATACTTTGTCACAATTTTATATAGTTTACGAAACCATTGCATCCATTATCAACCTCTTTCGAAAACCAAAGTGATAATGGAGGCAATGGCTTGCAAAACTAGTCCCTAAAAAATATAACCATGTGACGAAGTATAAAAAAACCAGCAAAAAAGAGTTTTTTTCATTTAATTTTGACGTCCCTGTTACTAAATTCCTCCAATAACGAATAAATCCTATAGTATTCAATCATTTATACTTTTCTGCAATGATTATGCGACTTTTGTGTTACAATGATGTAATCTACAATGTCATGTAACTTAGCATTTATCATTGCACATTTCAGAACATTATGATACATTCTCAATGTGATGCTGTAAACAAATTAACACAATAGATAGTCAACATGAAAAATTCAATGCCATGGCCGGGATTTGAACCACAGATATCCTGGTTTCCATCCAGTCACTCTAACCCATTGAGCTACCATGGCCAACGTGCCATCCTGGGTTAGAGCGACTGGACCGAAACCAGGAGATCCGTGGTTCAAATCCCGGCCATGGCATTGAATTTTTCATGTTGACTATCAAAAACCATAGCCTATATACGGCTAGTATGAAGAAATGATTAAGTTCCATCAATTAACTAAAATAATAAGAGTTAAATGATGAAGCCTGGGACTCAAGTACTTATGATAGTAAGTTGCCACAAATGGTGTATCTCGGATGCGAGAGGCCCTAGTGGTCTACCGGAGACATATACGAGTCAAATGGAGAATTTAATGTCAGGACGGCACATTGGCCATGGTAGCTCAATTGGTTAGAGCGACTGGACTGAAACCAGGAGATCCGTGGTTCAAATCCCGGCCATGACATTGTATTTTTCATGTTGAGTCTGTCTATCATAGCTTTAATTGTTGTACTATTATAACAGGTTCTTATCTGCTTTTAAAATTTATAAAATATGTAACACTTACCTTCAAAACAACAGCATTCTTTTATTTACCACACAAACTGTAAAGGAACACAGGAAATTCAGAATCTATGGTTAGGGAATGCAGAATGGGATAAGGAAGTTAAATAAATGACATCTGCCTCACAAGACTATATACAAACCAATATTTTACAACCATGGCAACCAAATAAGGACTTAATTTAATTAACGTTTATTTTGAACCATTGCATTCTAGAATTTACAATAATTGTTTACTTACATTGTTATATATTAAATCATTTCAGATTTTCTAATTAATTCTTCTGCAAAGTATTATGCTACTTGAGAAATTAGTAATACATTCTTGAATAAAACACAAAAGAAAGAAATATGAGGCGAATTCTAGAAATATAATCTAATGATGTTTAAACTGACAGAATGGGAGAAGTAATGTAAACAACTTGAGGTTCATATTACTATATCAACAATTGTTTTAAGTGAACAGTTTATTCTGAATGTCCCTGTCATATGCTTGTCTTGCAAAGAATAGGCTTACTCCAAGCAAGACTCATTTGTGTGTAACTTTAAAGTATATTGTCGCTAACCCATTATCTACGATAGCACGGCTTATGTACACAAAGAGCTGGCAAATAAAGATAGCGGAGATAAAGGACTTGCCGGCACAGATTAAGTTACACTTCTGGAAGGTTCGGGTTTCGTCTAATGACAGAACATTCGATGTCTTGTTTATTCCAGAAATATCTAGTGATTGTTACAGAACAGTCTCGAACTATCAATGAGGTATTTAAGAAAGCGACAACTCTCCAAGAGACAGGAAAACAGTTGTGAAGTGTTGTAACGAGAGCTATTTGCTGTGGTCATCGACTTTGGTAGATTGTCATTGTGTATGTAACGTAATTCTGCTGTCATCTGAAAGTGTATTTCTACGGAAATAAAGAACATTTAGAATTTCTGCAAATTGAACTTTTAATTCTACGAGCCCACAAAGTCACAATATGGATTATTATCTCACTGAAAAACTTAGCAAAGAATTCAGTTTAGAATATACAATTTTCATATTTAATACAAATCTGAAAATAAACTTAAGGTCTTTAGCAATTTTTGCAAATTATTTTTTTACACTGGACTGTTATAAACTGAATGAAATTGTGCCAGCTTTAGAATGCTCTACTTTGTTATAGCATGTAGGAGTATCATAAGCATAAGCCTATGGGCCATTTAACTTTGACCCTGTACAATGAGTGTAATGCAGGAAATAATCCATGTCACATTAGTTTCTGTGATTGGATTAATTTGCAATAAATTAAATTGCTTATATAGCAGTAAAAACAAGTGAGGCATACACAAATCATTACATATGAACACTACTTACGTTCATACCCACATTTTGAAAGTTAATCTGACCTTTCTCAACATAAACTAGTGAAATATTGAAAAATGGTTCTATAATCAAATTTCTTTTCGTTCTTTTCGTAGAAGGAACATACACCATAAGTAATATCTGCCTAATAACATTAACCATAACCATATGAATAAACAAAAAAGTAAAGAGTTGAAAATGTGATTGATATTGAGGTTTTTAATTTAATAAGTGAAGATTAAGTCACTGGTTTATAAGAATTATAAGTCTGTAGAGCAATATTTTGGGAAACCCTACATTTTCTAAACAAAGGGAAATCTTATCTATTTTAGTGTATTATTTTAGTTCCTAACACAACTGTTCAATAGCAAATCAAATTACATGTTTCTGTGGCTCTCAGACTGGCATAAAATAGACAAAAAGAAGGTTAGATAGAGTCAACATGAGAAATTCAATGCTATGGCTGGGATTTGAACCACGGATCTCCTGGTTTCCATCCAGTCACTCTAACCCATTGAGCTACCACGGCCAACGTGCTGTCCTGACATTAAATTCTCCATTTGACTCATATATGTTCCCGGTAAACCACTAGGGCACTCGCATTCGAGATATACCGTTTGTGGCGACTTACTATCGTAAGTACCTGAGTCCCAGGCTTCATCATTTAACCTTATTACTGATGGAAATTAATTATTTCTTCACACTAGCCGTATAGAGGCTAAGGTTTTTGATAAATTGAGTCAACATGAAAAATTCAATGCCATGGCATACGTGGTTGAAATCCCGGCCACAGTATTGAATTTTTCATGTTAACTATCAAAAACCTTAGCCTATATACGGCTAATGTGAAGAAATCATCAATTTCCATCAATTAACTAAAATAATAAGAGTTAAATGATGAAGCCTGGGACTCAAGTACTTATGATAGTAAGTTGCCACAAACGATATATCTCGAATGCGAGAGCCCTAGTAGTTTACCGGGGAAATATACGAGTCAAATGGAGAATTTAATGTCAGGACGGCACGTTGGCCATGGTAGCTCCATGGGTTAGAGCGACTGGACGGAAACCAGGAGATCCGTGGTTAAAATCCCGGCCATGGCATTGAATTTTTTATGTTGACTCTATCAAAAACCTTAGCCTACATATGGCTAGTGTGAAGAAATGATTAATTTCCATCAATTAACTAAAAAATAAAAAAGAAGAGTGCTCAATTCCAAGGTCATCAGCACCCTGATTGGCCTAATCTGTTGAACATGAGAAAATAATCCCTTACAGCCTAAGTAGAGAGCTTTAAGTCAAAGGGAAACTATAAGCAAAATACATAGTTTTTAAATTCATGAACACATTCCAAAGGAATTTCTTACATGTTTAGCTGTCTTATCCTATTAAGATGCATAATACTTTTTAAATATCACATTGCTTCAAAATTCTTACTGGTTTGCTTTCAAATTGAGCATTTTCAAATTATACAAAGCTCTAAATCTGTTCACTAATTTCATGCTATGATATCTTTATGGCGCTGATGAATCAAATCATGTCGTTTCAAATTTGACAACCGATTAAATCTCTTGTCACAAATTTCACATTTATATGGCTTCTCACCTACATGGATCAAACTATGTGCCCTCAAATGCGACAACAGAGTAAATCCCTTCTCACAAATTTCACAAATATGAGGCTTTTGACCTTCATGAATCAAGTTGTGTCTTTTCAGATGTGACACATGAGAAAACCTCTTGTTGCAAATTTCACAACTAAGTGGTTTTATACCCTCATGAGTCAAATTGTGGGCTTTCAGATGAGACGTATGAGAAAACCTTTTCTCGCAAATTTCACACTTGTATGGCCTTTTACCTTCATGAGTAAATTTATTGTGTACTTTCAAATCTGATGAACGAGTAAATCTTTTCCCACAAAGTTCACATTTGTGTGGTTTTTTACCTTCATGAATCAAAATGTGCTCTTTCAAGCGTGATAACCGAAAGAATCTCTTTTTACAAATTTCACAGCTGTGTGGTCTTTTACCCTCATGAGTAAAATTATTGTGCACTTTCAAATCTGACAGCCGAGTAAACATCTTCCCACAAATTTCACACTTGTGCGGCTTTTTACCCTCATGAATCAAACTGTGCTCTTTCAAACTTGACAACCGTGAAAATTTCTTCTTGCAAATCTCACAAGTGTGGGGCTTTTTACCTTCATGAATAGATTTAGTGTGCACTCTTAAATCTGACACACGAGTAAATGCCTTCTCACAAATTTCACATTTGTGTGGCTTTTTACCTTCATGAAACAAATAGTGTTCATTCAAATGTGACAACCGCATAAAACTTTTATTGCAAATTTCACATTTATGTGGTCTTTTTTTGTCGTGAGTCAAACTGTGCACCTTCAGTTGTGACAATAGAAGAAAGCTCCTCTCACAAATTTGACACTTATGCTGTCTTTTCCCAACATGAATTAATTCATGTCTTTTCAAACATGACCTCCTAGCAAAGCTCTTCTCACAAACGCAACACTTGTGTAAGCTTTTGTCCTTATTAATAAAATTTCTTTGTTTCAAGTATAAAGTCCTGTTGTCACTTTTCCCTCTATCACTACATTTAATAGGTTGTTCCAAGTGTGGAAGCTTTTCTACAAATGACTCTTTTGTAACATGTTCTTGGCTTTCAAAATTGGCATGATCCTTTCCGTTACTGAAGTTTTTTCCTGAGTCTGCAGCAGTGGGTGATGGTGACTTAGTACTGCTATCACTAGTAACTGCTGCTGAATAGGGCCTGAAATGTTAGAGGATAAGTATCATTAATACATTAATTCAAGACTTAAAGGGAATTACATCTGAAAACAGAATCCCTATTTGCTAACAATAGTACATAATCAAAATACGTGAGGTAAAATAGATATGTTAATCTTCAGCATAATTTGGTAACTTATCAAATATAAAACATGTTAATGGTAAAACCAATGTGATGTTTGTAGCAGTACAAGTACTGAAAATTACATCAACCTTCTGCTCTGCCTTAACACTGAAACCGAAATTATTGTTTGCAGAAGAAAATAATAATGATAGACGTCGAAGGAATGTTGGTCTTTGTGACGACCAAAGCCAAGGTTAGTTGGGGAAACTGTTTATAACAATGCCATGAATGAAAGGAACAGTGACCTTAGAAGGTTTCTAAAGGAATTGTCACTTGACATACATGAATAGGGTATTCTTCGGATCGTTTACAATGGCGACCAAAACAGCCACAAAAGGACTTTGTTTAGTTTGGAAAAAGAGTTTGGAGAGTGAAAGTCATATAAAAAGATACACACGCGCGCAGATGTGGTCAGAGACTCTTCGGCTTGCCGCCGATGAAGGCGGGTGCGCGGCTAGAAAGACATCATAAACATTTATCCGGCGTGTAGCCGATATCAGGAAGAGTCAGACGTGAAGCCTATTAGGGTGGTCAACTTGTTCGGTGTTTCATAATTGTCGGTTCATATATACTTGAGCAATAAATAAAGTTTATCGAACAATAAACATTCTGCCGCCAGTCTCTTCGTGAACAGTGATCAATTGTGGTAACCCTTGTTCGCCACCCACAAGTTTGTTTCAACGTGGCGCCGCAACGTAGAGCTCGTTGTTCGACATATAAGCAATACTGCTTCAAACTGGCGCCCAACGTGGGGCTCGATAAGAGAAGGAGGTTCGGCCCGATAGGAGAAGGACGTTCGACAACAGGAGGAGGTTCAACCCGAGAAGGAGGTTCAACCCAACAAGGAGTTTCAACCCGACGACGAGGTTCAACAAGAGAAGCAGATTCAACCTAGAAGGAGGTTCAACCTAGAAGGAGTTTCAACCCGACAGCGAGGTTCAACAGGTGAAGGTGGTTCGACAGGAGGACGGTCGACCCATCAAGAAATTCGTCAACAGTTCGACTGTAAAGAAGAAACGAGGCCGGCATCGTCATCAGTGACATCATCAGGAGCCAGTAAAAACAATCAAAGGTACAGAGTGTAAAATTATATACCTGACTATGGTGAATTTATTTGAGAAGTGAAAAACAAGATTTTAAGTAAAATTTGTAGAAAACATGGAAGTTCGAGAGGTTTATGGTAATAACAGTAGGCAGGGAGTAGTTGAAGTAGCAGAGTGTGGTAGAACTGTAACAAATAATGTAGAAATGAGAATAAGTATAATACGGGAAGTCATGAAAATGTTCGAAAGCTTAAGAAAAGACAATGAAAGTTTTAGAAAAGAGATGAAGGATAACAATCAAAGTTTAAATAAAAGTTTAAAAAAGATAGAAGAAAAGTTAGAAAATAGTGTTCAGAAGTTAGAGGTAGGACAAATAGAATTAGGAAAGAAGTTAGACAATCAACAACAGTCGTTAGAAAATTTCAGGAAAGATAGTCAGGAAGTAGAGAACGTGAGAGAAGAAGCTGATCAGGTAATGGACAATGTAGGAAAAGATGTTAGTGAGGAGACGGAGAATGCTGAAGATGAAGTTATGAATCTAACTAATGAAAGGTTAGATAGTGAAAACCGAAAACTTGGGGAGGAAATAGTACAGAAATTAGACGAAGAATTAGGAATGGCTAGAGAAGAGTTAGGAGAAACTAGGAGTAGACTAGAAGTATCAGAAAGGGAAAGTAGAGAAAAAACTAAAAAAGAGTTAGAAGAAACTAGGAGTAGACTAGAAGCATCAGAGTGGGAAAATAGAAAACAGACGAGGTATTTGGAGGAAAACCAAAATCAAATGAATGAGTTAGCAATAGAGATCACGGTGACAAATGAAACATTGAAAAACATGCAAAATCCAAGGATAAACGAAACAGAAATATTAAAATATTTCGGGCAAGGGGCACAGTTCCATCAGAATATGCCTAAGAAAGATAGGGAAAAAGATCGGTGTCCAATATCTAAGCTAAATGTGGAAAAATCATGGGGATGTATAATAAATAAGTCCTTTATACATGGAAAAGTCCGCAAAATTCTTTTGTATTTTCGAAGTACGTTGTGGGATGATGAATTTTCTTGTAAATTGTAGGACCTTAGGCTAAAGTGTTTAAAATTGCCATAACAAATAGTAAAAGGAGAAGAAACAAACTTGTAAAATGTATAGGCTAAGTATAGATAGTGTAGTGTAAAATGTATAGGCTAAGTGTAAACAGTGTGGTGACAGTGCAGTGAAACTTAAAACTAAACAAGTGAAAAAAATATATAGTAATGAAAATCAGAACACTTAAAGACTTTTGAAAATAATATTTATATAGAATCATAAAGAAGTATTCGGAAATGTATAAAAAAAATTAACCAGTTAAAAAAAAAAAAAAATATCAGAACAATGAAAGACTTTTGAAAAGAATATTTATATAGAATCAAGAAGAAGAACTCAGAAATGTTGTGTACAAATATAATATTATTAATGTACCATTGATTTAAACATGGGAGTGTATATTTAGTAATTGTTTCCAGTGTAACAACGATATGAATTAATTTTAAGTAGATCAGATGGAGAAAAAGAGAGATGAGGTAAATTGAAATCTTTTCCGAGTAATATTTAAAAGTTGAAAATTGCAGGACAGAATGTTGGTAAATTTTAAATGAAATGTTGTTATGTAACCAGGTGACTAATTTTTAGGAAATGTCATGTAAAAATTAATGTTGTGAGAAGAAATTGTAAAATGAATTGGAAGTTGCTGACAAAGGTCTAATATGTTGCGTTCTATTCGGGCAAGACATATATATTATTTCATTATTGGATAATAAAATAATATCTATGGGGGCATTTGAAACCGAAATTATTGTTTGCAGAAGAAAATAATAATGATAGACGTCGAAGGAATGTTGGTCTTTGTGACGACCAAAGCCAAGGTTAGTTGGGGAAACTGTTTATAACAATGCCATGAATGAAAGGAACAGTGACCTTAGAAGGTTTCTAAAGGAATTGTCACTTGACATACATGAATAGGGTATTCTTCGGATCGTTTACAATGGCGACCAAAACAGCCACAAAAGGACTTTGTTTAGTTTGGAAAAAGAGTTTGGAGAGTGAAAGTCATATAAAAAGATACACACGCGCGCAGATGTGGTCAGAGACTCTTCGGCTTGCCGCCGATGAAGGCGGGTGCGCGGCTAGAAAGACATCATAAACATTTATCCGGCGTGTAGCCGATATCAGGAAGAGTCAGACGTGAAGCCTATTAGGGTGGTCAACTTGTTCGGTGTTTCATAATTGTCGGTTCATATATACTTGAGCAATAAATAAAGTTTATCGAACAATAAACATTCTGCCGCCAGTCTCTTCGTGAACAGTGATCAATTGTGGTAACCCTTGTTCGCCACCCACAAGTTTGTTTCAACGTGGCGCCGCAACGTAGAGCTCGTTGTTCGACATATAAGCAATACTGCTTCAACACCAACTGACATTCCTTTCTTTAATTATTCAGCTGGAAATATAGAGCAGAGGTTTGGCACATTCACTAATAAAAGTTTTCGAACTGTGAAGCAATGTTAAAAATATCTAACATTATACATAGAGTCAACATGAAAAATTCAATGCCATGGTCGGGATTTGAACCACGGATCTCCTGGTTTCCGTCCAGTCGCTCTAACCCATTAAGCTACCATGGCCAACGTGCCGTCCTGACATTAAATTCTCCATTTGACTCGTATATTTTCCCGGTAGACCACTAGGGGCTCTCGCATTCGAGATACACCGTTTGTGGCGACTTACAGTCATTTAACTCCTAGATAGTCCTAGACTAACTCCTAGATAGTCCTAGATGAGCTCCTAGATAGTCCTAGATGAGCTCCTAGATAATCCTAGATGAGCTGCTAGATAGTCCTAGATGAGCTCCTAGATGAGCTCCTAGATAGTCCTAGATGAGCCCCTAGATAGTCCTAGACACATCTAGGTCAAGTGGCGGTCGTTTGGAGTCAAAAGACGCATTACAGTCATTTAACTCTTATTATTTTAGTTAATTGTTGGAAATTAATCATTTCTTCATACTAGCCGTATATATGCTAAGGTCTTTGATGGATAGTCAACATGAAAAATGCAATGCTATGGCCAGGATATTTCTTTTCTTTTATTTTTATTTTTTTATTTATTTATCTGCCGTAGGAGTCAACCAGACTAATGGCATCGTCAAAAATATAGTTTATGTACAATAATTTAAAAAAATATAAATATGAATTACAATATAGTTGAAAGTACTACAAATTAATATAAAGTCTAATACGATTTTTACTTATTCACAGGTACTGATGCCAATTTACATTACCTTCTCTTGATTATTCTTTAACCTAGCTTGAAATAGGGTTATAAAGCAAAAGGATATACTATGCAATGCATTTATTGTCAATACTGCAAAGCAGTTTCTGACATTGTCAATATTTACATATATATAACTTACAATACAAATGCCAATAGAATTACAATTCATCATTCGTGTACAATGCTTTATTTATTAGGCATTGAGCCACGGATCTCCTGGTTTCCGTCCAGTCTAAGCCATTGAGCTACCATGGCCAACGTGCTGTCCTGACATTAAATTCTCCATTTGACTTGTATATTTCCTCAGTAGACAACTAGGGGCTCTCGCATTCGAGATACACTGTAACCTATATACGGCTAGTATGAAGAAATGATTAATTTCCATCAATTAACTAAAATCTTAACATTATATTTAGGAATATTACATTAAAAGTTTATAATTATGTTTCCATGTTATTTTCTCAAGTTAATATGTCAACATCAAATGAAAAATCTAGGTGTAAAACTATCTTTCACTGTTCAGAAAGGTATTATACATCCAGTTAACAAATACAAAAAACTAACTTATGTCAATAAGAAGGATTCACCCTGAAAAAATATCTTGAGAACCAGATTAAAAAAGCACCTGAGAAACATAAAATTAAAACAAGTATATAAAGCTCCTGTAACATACTATTTTATGAAAGAAAATCATATTGCTCAAAATATAAAATTGCTAAAGCCGTTTATCTCACAAATGGAACTGAACATCTGAAGAAAAAATGCAAATCAGTAAATAAATGTCAAAATCCTGTCATGAAAACTTTGCGTCCCTAACACCAAATGGCAGCACAATCAGTACCAGCAGGAAGAGGATACAAGAAAGCAAATGCCCGAGATGTTTCCCTTGTTTATTAACATTTAAAAGTGAAGGCGAAAGTAAATATTGTGACTTTGTGGGTTCGTAGAATTAAAAGTCCGAGTTGCAGATATTCCAAATGTTCTTTATTTCCATAGAAATACACTGTTCAATTCTCATGTTAACAACATTTCGTCACATACAACACAAGCTACCAAGGTCGACGACAATAACAAACTGTGTTCTGATTACATCAGCTCTCGTTACAACACTCTACAGCTGTTTACTGCTTACGACTGTTCGCGACTGACTCTTAGCGAGTCGTCGCCTTCTTAAATACCTCACTGATAAATTCTAGATATTTCCGGAACAATAAAGAAACCGAATAATCTCTATCAACCAAGAAGTCACCAGAAATTTCCATTTATCTCAGTTTGTTTGTTTCGGCAGACCTTTCTTTATCTTGCACTATCTTTAACTGCTTATGCAAGCTCTTTATTACCGTGAAACACTATCTGTCTGTTATCTATTTTCGGCTAAACTTTTATGCCCATTGCCGCAACAATATGTAGTTCTACTTCAATACACCAACAATAAACCAAAGTTTATTTGAAGAGGTGCTGGTTATGAATGGAACCTGATCACTATAAGTAACCACCAAAATCTATTAACTTATCCTGTCATAACGGAAAAATGTTAAAGTGGTGTTCTAATAACCTTGAGTAAATGTAACTAAGGTATTGCCCACTATTAAATGAAAAGAGACAGTACCAAGAAATTAGATTCTACAATTTGTAGAAATTTGTTCCACAGTCTGGCTGATACTGGCTTGGACAATCTATATTGCAAATTCCCCTCTTGCAGGTTTTTAAAGTAATCATTATGCCCAGCTTTTCTTTAGTTATAAATGCAATTAAAAGATATAAATATAGCAAATCTGCATCAACAGCTTGTGTGCAGCAACCACTTTCCAACATTTTAACAATGATGCATATTCAAAGGAATTTAGTAATAGTGACGTCCATATTAGTTGATAAAACTATTTGTAGTCAGATTTTTACACCAGCAGTTTTATCAACTTTAACATTCGTTAAATGCTGCAACAGCATTTAAGCTGGAAATTAACTGTTCTTTCACACTGGCGGTGTGTAGGCTAAAATATAGAAAGGTAGAATCAGACTGAAAAATCCAATGCCATAGCCGAGATTTGAACCTCGGATCTTCTGGTTGCCGTCCAGCCGGTCTAACCATTGATCTACTATGGCCAATGTGCTGAGATGACATTAAATTCTCCAACTGACTCATGTTATTCCCGGTAAACCACTTAGGAGTTCTCATAAACACATGAGACAACTACCTTAATGGCGACTCACAACATGTAAGAACTTTAAGGCTCGGGCTTTATAGTTAACCACTATTAGGTCAAGTATGGAAAGATAGAGTCAGACTCCAAAATCCAATGCCATAGCCAGGATTTGAATCACGGATCTTCTGGTTGCCATCCAGCCGCTCCGGGAAAAACATGAGTCAGTTGGAGAATTTAATGTCATCTCGGCACGTTGGCCATAGTAGCTCAATGGTTAGAGCGGCTGGACGGCAACCAGAAGATCCGTGATTCAAATCCCAGCTATGGCATTGGATTTTTCAGTCTGTATCTACCTTTCCATACTTTAGCCAACACACGACCAGTGTGAAAGAACAATTAATTTCCATTAATTGACCTAATAGTGGTTAACTATAAAGCCCGGGCCTTAAAGTACTTACACGTTGTAAGTCGCCATTAAGGTAGTTGTCTCATGTGTTTATGAGAACTCCTAAGTGGTTTACCGGGAAAAACATGAATCAGTTGGAGAATTTAATGTCATCTGGTCATGTTGGCCATAGTAGCTCAATGGTTAGAGTGGCTGGACGGCAACTAGAAGATCCATGGTTCAAATCCCGGCTATGGCATTGGATTTTTCAGTCTGACTCTACCATTCCAAGCATTTAATCTGTTAAATACAAAAGCAAGCAGATGTTAACTTAATGTGGTTTAACAGAATGTTACAATCCCACTGGTTGATTAAACGTAATTTACATTAACTTCAATATTAAATCATTTAGCATTGTGAGACTGGTCCTAAACATAACACAAAGAATAAAGAAAAATGAAGCACAACAAGCAGAACTTTCCATTGACAAATAAGACAAGGCCAGAAGCCAAACCTTACCTTAATAATTTTACTGTAGGGCTTTCACCAACCTGTAACAGAATAATTCAAATGTCAAACCTCAAGATCAGTTACACTGTTTAATTATTTTGTTCCACATAGTACCAGCATTGATTTATTTATAAATTGATATATTAGGAATTAGGATTAACAAGCATTTTACATTTCATCATTTTAGGTTTACAAGATAACTGACCATTGAAGAAAATATTTATGAATTAACTGTGTGGTTTACAGAACTGAGACCTAGCATAGGGTAAAGCAGAATCTATAATTTAGTGGAGGAATAGTTTACAAATGTGATCTGCTGCATTCCCAGGTAAAAGGAGAGGCATTAAATTTCCTAAATGATGAATAGAGTCAACATGAAAAATTCAATGCCATGGCTGGCATTTGAACCACGGATATCCTGGTTACCGTCCAGTCGCTCTAACCCACTGAGCTAGCATGGCCAACGTGCCGTTCTGACATTAAATTCTCCATTTGACTCATATATTTCCCCAGAAAACCACTAGGGGCTCTGGTATCCGAGATACACCGTTTGTGGCGACTTACTATCGTAAGTACTTGAGTCCCAGGCTTCATCATTTATCTCTTATTATTTTAAGTTAATTGATAGAAAATCATTTCTTCACACTAGCCGTAAACAGGCTAAAATTTTGGATTGATATAGGCGACATGAAAAATTCAATGCCACGGCCAGAATTTGAACCACGTATGTACTGGTTTCCATCCAGAGAGAGTCCCTAGTGGTTTACCAGGTAAATATATGCGTCAATTGGAGAATTTAATGTCAGGACGGCACGATGGCCATGGTAGCTCAATGGGTTAGAGCAACTGGACGGAAACCAGGAAATCCGTGGTTCGAATCTTGGCCATGGCATTTAATTTTTCATGTTGACTCTATCCATCAAAAACATTAGCCTATAAATGGCTAGTGTGGAGAAATTATTAATTTCTATCAATTAACTACGATTAATTAATTAGTTAATTGTTTAAATGATGAAGCCTGGGACTCAAGTACTTAGGATAGTAAGTCACCACAAACGGTGTATCTCAGATGCGAGCCCCTAGTGGTTTACCAGGGAAATATATGAGTCAAATGGAGAATTTAATGTCAGGATGGCACATTGGCCATGGTAGCTCAATAGATTAGAGCAACTGGATGGAAACCAGGAGATCCGTAGTTCAAATCCCGGCCATGGCATTGAATTCTTCATGTTGACTATCAAAAACCTTAGCCTATATATGGCTAGTGTGAAGAAATGATTAATTTCCAACAATTAATAAAAATACATGTATGTAACTCTTGTTTTCAGTTCATTTAAATATCTTTATCTAGTGTATAATAAAAAACCTTAACCAAAGTATAATTCTACAAAGCCTACCTTAATGTCATCACAGAGAGATGAAGTCTCTCTTTCTTGGCACCAAAGCTCTTCATTCGTTTCTGTTTCCCTATTGTTTTCATCATCACTGATATATTCTTTAACCATAACAGGAACCTCTGGAAGAAATCCTCTCCCATTCTGTGAACCAAACTCAGAAACCTGAGTCTCTTCCTCAATTTCTGTTTTGATATTTATTTCACAAAAATTTATGCATGTATTAGTTTCAGACCTAATCTGGTTTACGAGATGTTTGGTAAAATGTTTTATCTCATTCTGTGAACCATTGTCTGGAAGCAAAGTCTCTGGTGTTATTTCTGTTTTGACTGCAACGTTATAGTTGTCCAGAAGCAATCCATCACTGTTTGTTTTCAGCTCAACATCATTAATAACATTCTCTTTCTGTAGAATTGTATTGTCTGAGATAGGAGCTTCTTCTTCCATTTTTATTTTGATATCCATTTCACAACTATATGTTCATTCGTCTGATGGTACTCATTTTATTAACAGGTCTGTGAAAAAAGAAGGTATAATGAATAACAGAAGATACATAGAGGGCAAGTTACCTGGATAAGGTTATTTCCGAGGTTTTCCCTTATCCTGAAAGATGAATGTTGGGTAACTCTAAGCTCTATCCTATACAAGACACTTATAAGGCCCATATTCACATATGCAACTCCAGTCTGGGGGTATGCCACCAAAACATATATACTAAGATTACAAACATTCCAAAACAAAATATTACGAATGATAGCGAAAGTACCTCACACAGCACCAGCTGACCTACTACACAACGAGCTAAAGATGCACACAGTAGAAGAATTCATTAAGAAGTTAGCGTATGACACCTATAAAAACCTAGAGATACACCACAACCCTCTAATAACACGTCCTGGAAACTACACTACAGAAAGTCTTCGAAAGAAGACTCACACATGACGATGTACAGAACTTCCTAGACAACCTAATAAGGGACGACTGACACAAACGGTTATTATCCCTTCACTAATCTATCTCTTATACTGACTCTTTTCAGAACACTGCCCACTCAGAGCCCTCCAAGCCCTTGACAACTGATACCGAAATTATGGTTTGCCAGAAGCAAAGAATCATGATAGATGTCAAAGGAATGTTGGTTCTTTGTTACGACAAGGGGCAAGACCACTTGAGTTGGGGAAAGTATATAACAAAGCCATGTAAGAAGCAGTGTCCTTAGAAGGTTTCTAAAGGAATTGTCACTTGACGTGTATGAATAGGGAATTCTTTGGTTCATTTACAATGGCGACCAAAACAGCCACAAAAGGGACTTTGGTTGAAAAAGGAATTTGGAGAGTAAAAGTTATATATATATACACACGCGCAGCTGTGGTGAAAAGAGGAGTCTGAGACGTGAAGCCTATTAGAGCAGTCAACTTGTTCTGTCTTGAATATTTGTCGGGTCATCAAAATTTATCGAGGAATAAACGATTAGCATTCAGTAACTCTAAACCGAGATTGGTAACCCTCGGTCGGCAACTTCCATTTCGATGTTTGAAAAGAAGAAGCAGTGAATAAATAATTTGGAGACGGGCTATCCAGTGTTGTGAAAATCTCCTTCTCACACCCATCCATGCATACCCTGAGAGAAACCTCATTAGCTCGCCGACTTCTGTGTTCGCCATTATATTATATTTGCATCAAATTGGCGTTCCAATGTGGAACTTGTGTACACCCATAAACATTATTTTGTATTACAACAGTCACGGCGGTCCGGGAATTAGAGGGCCTCCCACCAGTGTCCTACAGGTGCAGAGACAGCGGACGACTGCAAATGGAGTAGGACACACCGACGACGCAGCGCATGGACTAAGGCAATGACAAACGGCCACGCTAGAACAAAGGACGACCGAACACATTGTTTGAATAGCATGCTACATACCAACCACTAACAAACCTAGGAAACTGGGACCATAAGTAGGATAACTAATAACCATAACACTAATCCCTGACTAACAGGTCACCAAGGCCTGAGCTTTAGTATTACAATACAGATACGCTTAAACAGCACTTATAAACAATATATAAGTTACACGAGTAATTAACTCTATACCTGTAACACTAACAGGTCTACCCGGCCTGAGCCACAGATATAACATCTAACTTACGCATGATTAACACTTGGTGGTGCCCAGGTTTCATGGTCACCACCAAGAAGCAACGTTGACGCACTCGCATGCAACGCATGCCAGCTTAGTAGATACCACATACTAACCGGGGTGCTAAGCGGGACCCGACTAAGAAGCATGTTAATAAATGCACGTAAAATAACTTAAGATACACGAAACTAACACGTGGAGGGGTTTTTTAGTGAGTATACCTGGCCCCCTCAGGGCACAGGGACCCTCACACTGTCAGCCATCGCACGTGGGCCATCACCTGTAACTGGGTTTTTCCCCTCCACTGTAAAAAAAAAAATCTAAGCTCTATGCACCCTGGGCTCATTTGAGCATTTCACCTATTCCATTCATCGTCCGATATGACTTAATGTTGGAGGACATAAATTACAAAACAAAACTGCAAAGGCTTATTGTTCTCTCTACTTCCTGTAAACATTTGAAAGAAATTGTTTCACTTTAGTGTAAGCTGTGATAGTATAATCTGACAATGCTTCTCATATTGCAAAAAATTGCTTTAAAAAAAAAGGCATTGAAACTTATCTTAGGTGAAATTAATTTAATTCTTTAACTCATAAAAACAACTTCAATGGTAATGCCATGAAAACATGAACATGAAGTTAAGAATAATGAATACAGAGAAGAAATTTAGTTTTTTTGTCAATGGAAATGCTATATTATTCGAACAAATTCTGCAGTTTTCAATGTAATATCACTGCCGTACCTACATAGTTTTTCAACTAGAGAACTTGGACTTATGAGGTTCTAACACATAAGAGCACAACACAAATTTGTAAACTTTCATTCATTTGGTCACTATGCAATGAATGTGTGTCCCTTAGAGAAAAGTAATAATGGTAACATTTCTTCTCAATAACTGACACAGATGCACAATATTCCATAACTCACTTTATTAGAAGCTGTAATGATGATAGCTTCTTCACTAAATTATGTTCTTATTTGTAGTTATCTATGTATAAACACATGTAACCAATTGATAGGGTCGACATGAAAAATTCAATGCCATGGCCGGGATTTGAACCACGGATCTACTGGTTCAAATTCCAGCTGTGGCATTGAATTTTTCATGTCGACTCTATCAATCCAATATCTTAGACTGTATACGGCTAGTGTGAAGAAATGAATAATTTCCATCAATTAATTTACATGTAACCAAGTTTATTTTGTTTATAATTTTCACATATCCATCATGATCCGACAGTGATAGGAAACACTTTACAGAGATTCTGTAAACTTCACTTGGGTTATTACTTGCATTAATGTAACATACATCTTTAAGGATGCTGTATTGTGTAACTTACCACTGCCTAAAAATTTTCTTTTGCTACTTCAAAATATTCCACATGTCTCTCGTTTCATTTAATATCACTACGTAATCATTATCTGGAGGTGGTGGTGATGATGATGATGATGATAGTAGGCACTACAGGCCATGCAGACTTTTGGCCTCCCTAACCACCCTCTTCCATTCTACTCGGTCCTCTGCTTTTCTTCTCCAGCCTTTAACCCCCAACTTTCTCAAGTCATCTTCTACATCATCTACCCATCTTATATTCCAAGTCGCCATTACCAAATCTGTTTTCTGTTTCATTAGCTGTTTGCTTTGCCGGTTTGTCTCCAGAGTATACGAGTTAGTCTGAGGCTGTATTAAGGTACCGTAACAAAGTTCTTTTTACAAGGTAGGGGAGTTAACCAACCCCCAACCAGAGGACCAGGTCCCACATTTATGTCCCCTGGGACTGGGTGGTCCAGTTATACCCCTGAGCACCGGGTGACCACTTTAGTCGCCTTTTACGACCTTGGGGCTAATCTTTACACCCGGCCACCACACGGGTGATTATCTGGAGGTCACTAATTTAATTTAATACTTATAGAAATAAGTTTTACAGTATATCTGTAAGGAATGGTTGTGCATGAGTTTGACTAGTGAAATACAAACTAACAAACAGCAGTCGAACATTTACATACACAGGATTATCCACATCTTAAGTACAGATTTGTTTGTTGGATTTACAGATTTTGGTCTCCAGAGTAAGTAAATTTAATCGCTTAGAGTGAGTCACCTAGTCAAGCTATTACACAAACATGATTTAGTGCCTTTTAATTTCAGAAACTATTTGTAGTTGGTTTATTAATACTCGTCACTTATTTATATTTATGAGAGACTAGTTTCAAAGACATTCGCCTCCATTTTCAATCTCTTTCCAACTGGCATCTGTTGTCTGCTCTCTCTGGTGGTAGAACTATGAACTTCTTTGTCAAATTATCTACTGGTGGGATTTCAAAGTTCATTACGCGATCCTTATTTTTCCATATGAATATGTTCTCCCATGTTGTCAATTTATTTTGGTTTATCACTCCTTTTCATAATTTTGGATTTGGATCAATGTCATGGTTTTCATTCCAAAAGTGAAATGCTACTGCTGACTTATCTTCTTGTTTCAATCTGATGTTTCTAAAGTGCTCTTTGACTCTGGTTTTTAGATTTCTTTTAGTTTGACCTATGTAGCATTTTTCACAATTCTTACAACTTATCTGATATATTCCGGATCTGTTAACTGATGGGATTTCATCTTTTGTTTTTGAATTTAGCAATTTTAAAATTGAGTGTCTATTAGTAGGTGCCAAGGTGATATTTTGTTCCTTGAAGATCTTTTTAAATTTATTAAATTTTTTGGGTGATATGTGAACGAACTGAATATGCTGTAGCTTTCTTTTTCTTTTGTAAATGTGGTTGCTTCCTTAATGGTTTTCTTTAGTTTAGCTTTTCTACTTTTCTTCAACACAAAATTTTTGTTGTATCCATTTTCCTCTGCTATGTGTAGTATTGTTTTTTGTTCTTTGAAATATTCTTCTTTTTCCATGGGTATGTTGAGGGTATGGGTATGGAGGCGAATGTCTTTGAAACTAGTCTCTCATAAATATAAATAAGTGACGAGTATTAATAAACCAACTACAAATAGTTTCTGAAATTAATTTTGACGTCACTGTCACTAAATTCCTCCAAACATATATATATATATATGATTTAGTGCACTCACCTCGGTAGCGTAGATGGTAGCATGTCTGCCTCACGCTCAAGAGGTACCGAGTTCAAATCTCAGTTAGGGCGAGTTATCTGGATAAGGCTTTTTCCAGAGCTTTCCCTTATCCTGAAAGACGAATGTCGGTAACTCTAAGCTCTATGGACCCTGGGCTCATTTGGGCATCATTTCACCCATTCCATTCATCGTCTGATATGACTTAACGTTGGAGGACGTAAAACTACAAACAAACAAAAAATTTAGTGCGTAAGCTATCTCATTCACAACTCAGTTGACACTGCATGTTACAGAAGTATTTCTACTCCTTCAGTCATTGATTTTCTTGCTTTTATTTAGACACAAGTCTATGGAACATTCATTTACTCACAGAAAATGCTGTCACATTTGATGCAATAATGTTAAGCCTTGACCCCATTCAATGAAGGCTCCAAATGCAAACTGCACTTAAGGAAGGCTTTTTATAAGCAGAAGCGTAAAACAGTGGAAGCCAAAGGCGTGATTGCCAAAACATCACTGTAGCTAAAACCCAATGATAGGTCAGCAGCAGCCATCCTCTTTCAGCACACTATTGTGGCTGTGTTTTGGTTCAACATGTGATAAATTTCCTATAAAGAATATCTTAAAAGGGTTGATGGGTCGCAAGCTTTCAGGGAAGCACCTACTCCTGCCATCAATAACCAGATAGCTACAACACACACACTCTTCTCAGATTTGTTACACATATAACACTTTTGCCCTAGAATTTTCTAGTACTTCATCGGAGCTTTCTGAAGATAATAAACCTGAATTTGGCATACATAGAAAGGAAACACACACAGAAAATTTCATAAAAGCAGATGATATAACCCAAGACAACACAAGTATGCTGTTATCAACAGTTTAACTTACAGGCTTGTTAATGTACCTTTAAACAAGTTAGAATATATCAAAGAGTACAATAATATCATTCACATTGCATAATACAATGGATTCAGTGCAGAATTGGTCAACAAGAAAATTGATAAATTCAAAAGACAACAAAGATGCAAACAAGTAACTACTCTTTCTCCAATCAGCAATGAAACTTCATAAAGAAAATTTACATACCACCCCAGAGCTACACACCTTTTCCAAAAAGTCTTCAAAGAACACAATATTACTTTGGCTCCACAGGACAAATTTAGTGTACAACGCCTTTTGAAATCACATAATACAAAGGAGATACCCACAGACAACAAATTAGGTGTGTACCGGATAAATTGCAAGGGCTGTGACAACTTTTACATTGGAAAAACAAAAAGGAACTTGAACATTAGGCTTAAAGAGCATTTTAGGAACATCAGGAACAAAGAAATAAATAAATCGGCGGTAGCATACCATTTTTGGAAGGAGAATCATGATATAGAACGAGAAATTCACTTATTAAAAAGTGTCCAAGGTCCAGCTGCATTAACCATGTGGGAAAAAATCTTCATAGAGAAACATGAAAGAAAAGTGTTTAATTTCAACACTACCTTTGAAGAAAACCCAAATTTCAAGTTCATCAAGATACCGGCAGAGACACACCTATCACCTCCTAGGAGTTCACCAAACCGACGTCCTTTAGTCGACAACAGCTGAAGATGTTAACAAGATCCTAACGAAATGCATTCTAGGTAAATACTAGCAATAAGTGGAGCATTAAGTATTAGTTCGACTCAAAATTATATTAATTTTGTGCTTCATTGTATCATAGTCCTTACACAATGGAATAACCATTCTTTCGTTTCTTGTGAAGTCAATTCAAAATCAACATAGATGAAACTCTGATATTTGGCCGAGAAAATCAATGTAACGAAAGCAAGGGTAATGTTGCAGTAGAGTGACCAGGGCTGCGGAAGGTCATGCAACATATGAAAAATAAAATTAGCAGAAATGGAACATACATTGAATGACATTGAATTTGTATAGTTGGGACTATTTACGAACAAACAAGAGCTCTATAAAATTGTGATGTAACAATCTTTGTCAAATTAGTGCACCGCATTACCTGAAAAAGTATTAAATCATCTCACCAATTCTGCTTTAAGCAGATAACCTTAAAATGTGAATATTTCACAATATATATCAAAGAAATATAAAGAGCTATTTTTAGAGCTTGTATTAAAAATAAAACATACAACAGTGAGACTTACAGAAAAATGTGTAATACTCATATTTGTCTGCATAAACTGCAATTAATGATATATAATACCTATATTTTCAGGTGTTTCACTGGGGTTTAGCTACACAGATCCTACAACTATGTTGCATCTCTTTGTAGTCGGTGTCACCGCCTTTATTTCTCATAAACAGCAGCCCTCAGTTGCACTTTGCAACCCTCAATACCTCAGCATTTGTAGGGGAAATTGAGTAATTATCGGGTTAAACAAGCATCTAAACATAAAATAAAAATCTTAGTGTACTAAAATGATTTCCGTCTAAAATGTTGGAACTGTTTAGTGAGATTGTTACACCCGGATCCTTCTGCAGCAAAATTATTCAAGTAATACTGAGAGGGAGATGTTCAAATTTCATAATCCTATCACCCATCCAAGTTAAGCTGTTTCACAACACAATCACAGCGTGAAGACAAGACATTTCATGTACGACACTGCAAAAGTCAAATGACGTGAAATCCGAAAATTTAGGGTTTGCTACACAGCTCCTATAGCTACTCTTTGACTTCACTTCTCTTCTTATAACATACTCCCTCAGCTATGCCGTGCATAGCTTATATTATTCGTTATTTAGTAAGGGTAACTGTGCTGTTATAAGTGAAATAGCGAATACCATAACGAACTAGGTAACAGATAGCATAAATACTTGATTTTCTCCAACGAAATATAAAAGGTTCAGCCCAACATGTATTCATCTTAATGATTTGGTTATCAGTTCAGTTTTCAATATTCCTCTTGTACCAACGATGTAATTCAACGAATTATATAAACTTACTACTGTTGAATTTCAAATGAAAATTCCTAAAAATGCGTGTGGATTCAACTGGAAGCACTCCAACTAATGTACAGAAGCAAAACGAAACAACCTAAAAATCAATTTGATGACTTACTTTTTCAATTTTAGTACTCTCGTTAATTTGATAAACAACGGCTGCAATAATGTACTTTCCGGGACCCTTCCGCTTAACCTCAATTATCACTTCCCTCCAGTAACATCAATAGAGCCGGCATGACATTAAGCGCATTACGTTTAATTATTAATCTGTGCGTTTAATGTTCTATGGCATTAACACAGATGCATTAATTTAGAGTGGTAGAGTATGACAACATGAAGGCGATCGCAGCGTTCCAAGACGGAACTAAACTAAGAAACCTCATGCTACCGAATATTCATGTTGGTGTTTTGTGCTGCGTTTTTTATAATTACCGTGTAATTACCTAACTCAGCGAAAGTAAACATTAGACAGTAGAATTTACAGTACATTGCTTTCTGAATTTATAAACATACGTAATTTGTATTAAAGCTGACAGTTGACAAATGCTCACCGGGCTATCAGTTTTCGATGCGCAATTTGTTTCTAGTAGTCAGTTTCCATTACTAGATGTCAGTATGAGTTGTTTCTTTGTCATGGTGATATAATTTTGAATTGTTTGGTTAATAACAATTGTGTTATCCAATTCCCTTGGTGTATCTGTTCATTTTGTTTTGCTGTTGTGTAATAATCGCACAAGCTTACTTCAATATGTCAGCTGTAATGCCAGATTCGGATAGTGAAGATGAGCTGCCGCCTGGTTGGGAGGAAAGAGCTACTGTGGATGGAAGTGTTTACTATGTAAAGCACGTATATTACATGTCATGTTTAATTTAGCCTCCTTTTATTATGTATGATACAGTTTTAGCTACTTTGGGTTATGTCTTGTATTAAAACGGCCAACATACATGGGTTTAACTTGACATACGAGAGCGGGCTGTCTTCTGCTAGCACACTCGATGAGTAAGCAGCTGTCACCAACCGTGCAACGCTGTAATCCGCTATGATAGCGAAATATTGCCAACCCATATATATATATATATATATATATATATATATATATATATATATATATATATATATATATATATATATATATATATATATATATATATATATATGTTATATTTCACATACTTAAATGCATAAAAAAGTACCAATTTTTTATGAGTATGTTAAATAAAATTCATCATTATCATCTTTAATGGATTAAGTCTTTGCCTGTTCCGATCTCATATCTGTTCAGCCCAGCGCTTTCTTGGTCTTCCTACCAATTTTCTTCCTCCAAATTTATACATAAATGCCATCTTTGGTATCCTATCTTCTAGCTTTCGTTTCAAATGCTCTATTCACTTGTTCCTATGATTTTCTATTTGTTGAAGGAGTGGCTGTACTTTTAGTTCCTCTCTAATAATCTCATTTCTAATGTGTGTGTTTTTTTTTTCCTTGTACAACCATTCACAGACCATAGGAAGTCCATTTTTTTGCACTTTTATTTGCTTTTTCCTTTTTCTTTTAGGACCCAGGCCTCGTTTCCATGCATAACCACTGGTAAAATTGCATTCTCTAATAAATTCTCTGTTTTTCACTTTAGAAAAACTTTGTTTCAACAAAACTTCATTTATTAAGTAGGTACTATCAGGATATTTCAAAGTGCGCCTTGTATATACATATTGTTTGTTATTCTTGTTCTGTCATCTTAATCATCACCATCATCTAAGCTCTATAGACCTTGGGCTCATTTTACCCATTTCTTCATTGTCTGATATGATTTAACTTTGGAGGATATAAGTTAAAAAAAAAAAGTCATCTCAATCTGTAGTGTTAGTTTGGTTATGCAGTGTTAATATTATCAGCAAGTGCATGTTTTTATGGTTGGCAACACTCCATCCACCAAGCCCACGCCCTAGATTCTCATATTAGATGGTGGCATAATCCTTTAAAATGGTGTTGTTGAAACATGCCCAAATCCTTAATTTTCATCAGAACCATTTGAAATTTTGTCATTATGTGGACTATAGGGAATCTACTCAGGCTACCAAATTTCATCCTTATATTTTTATAACCCTAATAGTTGTTTCAATATATATTTATTTATATAATTGCTTTTCTGTATGTTGGGTGCCAATTCTTAAATCTTTTTGTGTAAAATAATTTAAATTTTAGATTCAGGTTCCTATAAATGACAATTGCGAAAGTTAGCATACTGTTTTGTATATGTCTAAGTAGGTTTGGAGGAAAAAATAAGTGTGAATTTTCTTCATTTTCCATAAATTTTTAGCCATTTTGTGATTAAAATTCAGTTATTCAATCTACAGCCCTAATAATACCATTTATTAAACATCTATTTAGGAATATGTGTGCAAGGTTTCAATGAAATCCTTTGAAAATTGCAGTGTCTAGAACATTTTGACCAAATAAAAGTGTTGGAAAATTTAAAGCAAAGAAAAATGAAATAAAACTTTGAGATAGAAACATCATTACTTTGTTTGCTTAAAAATTTCCCCGCATTACATGAATGTACATCCTAACAAAAAAATGTTACACTCTGCAAAGTGCTGATGTACATTGTTCCTTAGATAACATAAGGTATAATTTAAGATAGAGGGCTTTTTTTTTTTTTTTTTTTTTTTTTTTTTTTTTTTTTTTTTTTTTTTTTTTTTTTGTGTAATTTACGTCCTCCAACTTTACGTCATATCGGACGATGAATGAAATGGGTGAAATGATGCTCAAATGAGTCCAGGGTCCATGGAGCTTTGAGCTACCTGACATTCGTCTTTCAGGATAAGGGAAAACTCCGGCAAAAACCTTATCCAGGTAACTCACCCTAACCGAGATTTGAACTCGGGACCTCTTGAACATGAGGAAGACGCGCTATCATCTATGCTACCGAGGCGGGCAAATAGTTTATTTACAATTTCTTCTTACAATATGTAGCATATACAAGTTCATACATATATAACAAAATTAATATACCATAAATACAATATCTTACATCCTGCTTATTTTGGAGTTGCATATTCCCATGCCCCATAATAATTAACCCAGAAGGACTAAATAAAATATTGTTTGTACTGTATCTCAAAATATGTGGTTAAATATTAAAACATTTTAATTTTTTTGTTTAAAAAATGGTTTCAAAACCATATAGCCATTTTTACTGTAATATGCAGTACCTTTAAATAATAACTGTAGACAGACCGTGAATAAAGTGCAGTAGGTGTGTGCATGTGCAAGCACAGTCGTCTCCCCTCTGCAACGTCCAAGCATTACATGACTCCCTCCCCTCCATACATTGATTAGTGCAGAGCAGCTTTCGCTATGGAGGAGAGGAGATGCAACCTAAAATTATGGTAGAGGGGGAAAGCTGGAGAGCTTCAATTTAGTTAAATCACACCTCCAACTGTATTTTGTTTGCAGTTTACTTATAAATAACAATGCCAATGCTACTTGGCTTAGCGATTAGGTTTTATGTTTGAGCATTTCGAGGCTTGTTAGGTTTAGCTAACTTATCAAACCAAGGATCACATGATCAAATCCTGGTAAGATGTATGATTAATCCCTGTTGTCCCTCGTGGAACATTGGGCAAGGTAAGATGTATATTCTGCATTAAACAGAAACTGTAGTAAAGAATGGGGAGGACCTAACAAAAGCAATTGGTGAGATGGCATGGTTAGACAAAATTAAGTATTTAAAAAAAGAGCAAAATAAGTGCAGTTCCATAGTAGAGAGAGAATATCATCACTTCAGAATGCTCTAACCAACCAACCCCTTATTTAGAAGGATTACTTTTATAGCACAATTATGGCATGAGGACAACAAAATTGGCCGCGCAGTGGCTCAGTGGTTAGACCACTTGGCTCTCACCAAGGCCCCCCCAGGGGTCTACTTCGGTAGGTACGGGTTTGGCGCACCCGGGATCCCGAGCCAACAGTCTCCCTTGTGTGGGCTCCTCATCGTGGCTGAGGGAGATGGTCAACAGGCCCACCCACGTGTAGGCCATGCGTGGAGACAATTAGATTCTTTTTAGATTCTTTTCTAGTTTAGAGTTAGTGAACGATATTTTTAGTAGGGTTTGATTGATTTTTTTTTATGTACGTGTATTTTTAATAGGTTTTGTTACACTTGTATAGTTTTTAGAAAGTTTTATATCTGGCTTTTGCCATGACTAGTTTTTTAAAGGGCGCTGATGACCACCGTAGTTGAGCGTCCTTATATATATCATCATCTCACCAAGGCGGCCCGGGTTCAATCCCAGGCGACCGCAAAGTGAGATTTGTGGTGTACAACATGGCGCTAGGGCGGGTTTTCTCCGGGACCTCCGGTTTCCCCCGCCATCTCATTCCACCGGTGCTCCATCTTCATCTCATGTATCATCAGTGTCACCGCCTGCGGTGCCGTATGTAGTAAAAGCGGGCATTAAACACTACACTACACATTTCAAAATTGGCCGCCATTGTGACAAATATTACACATGGGCTGAAACTGCAGCCCAAGGGAGCAAATGAAACCCACTAATTTGGCAAGTTATGGAGTTTTCTTCAACTAAATGTGTATTTCCCATCATATAATTTTGCCTCCTTCCCCCCACTATCCTACCATTGTTGGGGTTTAGCTTATGCTTTAACTACACTTTGTCATTGCTCTGCAGTTAACTGTTTTACTCCTGTTCTCATAAAAACATCCCTTGGCTATGCTTTGCAATTTAGGGCCCTCACTGGGGCTGCTGTATGATTATGTAAGTGAATTGTGGTTAAAAATTCACATAAAATTAAGTGGTAATTATTTTTTTCTGAGATTTTGCATGAGTGATACTGAAAGCATTGACTCACTGATTTTGATGATCTTATGTGATTGCTATTTCAGAAAGTACCTGCATAATGCGTAAGATGGCTACAAAATTCATTATCTTTGCATGGTCAAGAGATAAAAAAATGACTTCATTTGATAAAAGTAAAATGCTTGAAAATTTAATCAAATGACAAGCAATATCTCTAAAATATTTCACTCCACAAATTAACAAACACAAATACATGTATCTGACATAAATTGCACATTTTACAAACTGTACATTTTTTGTGCAACAAGATTTTATCTATCTCTAAGATTTTAGCAGTTTTGCGCAAGTCATCCAAAATAAAGAGGACTTCTGAGGACATTCCTAGAAAATTAAAGATATATATTCCATTTGTCATGCAAATATTTTAAACATACAGTATTTTAATCAAATTAATTACAGACATTTTTAAGAAAATCACAATTTTCTAAAGATATTCCATGTAAAATTTAGCCTGGGTTAGGAGAATCTTCTTAAAAATACTCACATTGTAGCCTTGGAAGATGCTGAACTGACATACCAAATTTGGTATTAATGGACTTTTCATTTTTGAGTTATGCCATTCACAAATACACAGGAATCATTTTCTAAAAATGCTTTGTTTATTATTTAGGGAACTCAAAACATATATTTCCACTGAAATGTTGGTATCAATTTCCTCACCTTACTGATGGTATAAAGTAGAGAACTTAAAAAAAAATTCAGGAGACCTCAAAAACTATTTCTAGTGAAATCTCGTTATTGAATTTTTGGGTGAAATGCAGTATGTACTGTCTCTATCTACTGTGTAACGTGGTGGAGAAAGTAAAGACTGAAAGATTAAAATAAAAGAAGGAAAAGAAAAATTGATAGAGAAGAAAAGAGAAAAAATGAAATTAAAATAAATGAAAAAGGCTGCCAGTATGATCTTTGAAGTTAAAGGAAGAATATAAATGGAACAGTTAAAACATAATTTTTTTTCTCCTGTTATATCACTGGGCATGGTGTTAGGGAACTTGGTTTCCACTTAGCCCCGATAAGTTGGGATGAAGAAATCTGAAGCACTGAGTCCGATAGAGGAACCAAGATTGAGGGACCAGCCCAATGCCTGGGATAAGAGCGACAGAAGTGGAGGACGGTATGAAGGCAAAATGAGTGATAGGAAAGAGGATGATGACGAAGCAACTGGTAGAATGAGTGCGGGGAAAACTGGAGAACCTGGAAAAGACTTGCCCTAGCTTTGTGTTGTCCACCATAAATCTCACTGTGGTCGCCTGGGATCAAACCTGGGTACCCTGGTGTGTCAAGTTGTCTAACTACTTGACCACAGCACGACCTTAAAAAAAAGTAATTATTGTGTGAAATAGCAAAAATTATGATGGTTACAAATACATTAATTATCTGGAGTTGGATTTATTGGTATCAATAAATGTTGGCAATCATCTTTCTGAGAAGAAATTCTTAAGGAGATATGGAAAATTAGCTTAGCTTAGATTATATTTAATAATAGATTGTATACAATGAAAGTTATATTTGTAGTGCGTAGACTTTCATGGCCAGAGTCATTTGGTAGATAATGATTATCCGGGCTCGTAGCCATGGTCTAGTGGAAAATCTTCTTCCAGACGTTTCGTTTGAAACTGTCGAACAACCTCAGTGGCATGGCCGTAACACTCTCATTGTACTCTTGGCTGCGACTGATACCAGTCTCATGTCATTTTCCACTAGACCACGGTCTACAAACCCGGATAATCTTTATCTACCAAAGTTATATTT
Source organism: Mantis religiosa (assembly GCA_030765055.1). Taxonomy (NCBI): domain Eukaryota; kingdom Metazoa; phylum Arthropoda; class Insecta; order Mantodea; family Mantidae; genus Mantis; species Mantis religiosa. Next base: position 34,625,102 of record CM060960.1, read on the forward strand.
ATTATGCTGCAACAAGTAAATAAATATGTAATTAAATTCAAGATGAGTCGTATTTTAACACATAAGCTTCATCCTTGGGCCAAAACAGTTCCAAACAATATTCAAGGACTAAATAACATAGTACTGGCACTGTTAAGCAATTATGACATAAAGAAACCTACTAAACAGCAACAATATAGACAGGATAAAACCAGAGGAAAAATCAGGCATTTACATGATAAAGTTAGACTGTGAAAAAGTTTCCATAGGAAGGACAAAAAGAAACATAGGCACTAGAAATAAAGAGCATTTCAGTCGACTTAGACACAAGAATACCAAAAAGTGTGCAATAGCAGCTCATTTCTGGTCAGAAAATCATGAGATTGAAGAAAAAACTGAACTACTTGTTGAAATATGTACAAAAACAGAGGGAGCTTGTCATCTGGGAGAAAATCTACATAGAAAAGCACAAGAATCATCTAATGAATTTTGAAATCCTGTCAGAAAGCAACCCTCATTTAGATTCATCAAGAAATCAACAGATGGCAACAACAACTTCAAAGCTACCCACTCCACTGGATTTGATTTGATTTATTGATTCATCCATTTAGTGTCAGTCGCAGCAGAGCTGAAGATGTGAGCAATAGTTTGCAAAATTGTCTTCAATATAGGCATGTAAATGAAGCTTATGTGTTAAAATACAACTCATTTTGAATGTAATTATGTTTTGCTTCACTTTTGATGTTCCAAAAAAGTAAAAATTCTATGCATTAACTAAATATGTACCAAATTTCATAATGCATAACAATATTATGTATTACTTTTCAGCCATGCAACAAAAGGAACACAGTGGACACACCCGAGAACTGGAAAGAAGAAAGTTGTCACTGGTGGTACGAATCAGTTTTGTATAAATACTACAGGAATGGTTATTAAAATCAAGTGAAACATATTTATGGGTAATATAAACAAGCTTTGATTCTCAGTTGAGCGCTTTACATGTAAGAATGGATTATTTTCTTAATGTGTGCTATGAATGTTTGGTTTTATTTGCTTTGTAATAAATGCAATAAAGGCAGGGCATTCTAAATGTATGAAGAGAGAAATCATGGGTGTGTTTACTTAATTAGAGCCAACTGAAAAATTCAATGCCACAGCTGGGATTTGAACCACGGATCTCGTGGCTTCCGTCCAGTCGCTGTAACTCCTTGAGCATATACCAAAGTAATGTATTTAAAAGGATTAATTCTTTAAGGATTAATTCCTCAATTAAAATGTACATTAAAAATATTCAGTGATAAAAATCCTGGTACTTAAGTACTTATAATAGTAAGTCGCCACAAATGTGAATCTCGAATATGAGAACTCTAAGTGGTTTACCGGGAAAAATATGAGTCAATTGGAGAGTTTAATGTCGCATCGGCATGTTGGTCATGGTAGCTCAAGGGGTTAGAGCGACTGAATTCAAATCCCACCGTGGCATTGAATTTTTCAGTTGGCTCTAATTAATTAAAAACACCCATATACCGGAGTAATGTATTTAAAAGGATTAATTCTTTAAGGATTAATTCCTCAATTAAAATTTACATTAAAGAAAAATTGTTGAATAAGAATAAAAATGTAGCATTTTATTACGATAAGAAATTAACAATTGAACTTAATTATTCAAAATAATTAAAGAGTAAGGTCATATTCGAGCCTGTAGATTAAAGTCATTGGTCCATATACCAGGAGAATTCATACCGAACCTGGGCACTCGGGCGGCACCTGGAGATCTGGCAACCCTTATTTGAAAACCCTTATTTGTCTCTTTTTAAACCAGTTCTGAGCTATGTTTAAAGTTTCAAAGGACTTCAGAACTAATACTCAGAAAATTCAAGAGTGAGTGTGTGTAGCATTTTAATCAGAATCATTAGTGCTATATTTTGAGAAACATGTTTTCTAAAAAAATCTCCTATCTGTGGCCGTGCCGTGGCTCAGTGGTTAGACCGCTTGGCTCTCACCAAGGCGGCCCAGGTTCGATCCCAGGCGACCGCAAAGTGAGATTTGTGGTGGACAACACGGCGCTGGGGCGGGTTTTCTCCAGGATCTCTGGTTTCCCCCGCCATCTCATTCCACTGGTGCTCCATCTTCATCTCATGTATCATCAGTGTCACCGCCTGCGGTGCCATATGTAGTAAAAGCAGGCATTAAACACTACACATTTCATTTTCTCCCATCATAGGTCAAAGGGATGTTTTGAAAGCAACTCAGTAATGCCTTGTCATCCAGTTGCGAACAATTATAAAGCTTCAAGTTTATAGTTCATCATGAATTTAGTTGAAAACTACTTGCAAAATTTGTACTGAACAAACAGACAAAAAGCGAATTAATAATAAAGTTTAAAAATAATCTTTTGTGTTCTTTTTAGATCTACCCTTTGGCTGGGAAAAATGTGTTTCTGAGGATGGAAAAATCTTTTATGTAGATCATGCAAATCGAAGAACTACATATAGTGACCCACGCCTAGCATTTGCTACAGAAGAGAAGGAACATGCCCAAGACTTCCGTCAGCGTTTTGATGGTTCGACAATGGCACTTCAAGTATTACATGGGAGAGATTTGGCAGGAAAAATAGCCATTGTCACTGGAGCAAATACTGGCATAGGTAATTAGCTTTTCTTGTTGTACACTAGTAATATTGAAGTACAAAAACAACAATTATAAGATCATTTCATGTCAAATTGATCAAAGTTACAAGGGTTTTCACTAATTAATTTGTTAAAGCTTTTTGGGCTCAACTTTGCATCCAAGTCCAACATCAGTGCCATATTTTTTCAAAGAATACCATCATTTTTTTCTCTATTATATATACCATATTTACTCAAAAATAAGACCCCCTGTTTTTAATCAAATTATAACAAAAATGTTAGGAAGGGCTTAGACATACTTTGGGCCATTAAAAGATTGTGTTGCTCTTTCGGCAGATTTAAGTTTATCACTCTGGTTTCACCAGCAATGAATGATTTTTGGTTATGCTGGATACTCTCAACCTGCTGCTCGTACACCATTTTTTTCAGTGAACTCCAAAACATTTAACTTAAAAACTGCAGTGAAACGTTTTTGCTAATTTATATTATCAATAACATAGACTAAACAAAAGAGAAACTCACATTTAGTAAAGCTGCTGCAGTTTTAACCAAAGATCTTGTTTTAGTAAAATGGTAAGAAGCAGATAGTAACCTCTACATATCTTAGATAATTTGGAAGATGCTGCTATTAGGTATGTGAAAGTGAGGGTCTCAACCCCTCCCCCAGCTACCTGCTCCTTTCTTTGCAAACAAATGAAAGGGTAGAACTCGTCCTTGACCAACTGTCAACAGTAGTAAAGAAATTCTGAAGAACAGATTTTCTTGGAATTACAGCATCTCCGATTAACGGGCTGACTCTAACATTCACATAATTATATTTAGAATGATTCATTTGAGCGATTTGTTATGGAAAACTATTTATCATAACTTAAGCTTAGTATTTATTTACTGTGCATGCAGAATGTAGGACAGCCAAATTCTGCATCTTGCATCACCCAAACCAGTGCAGCCAACATTCCTTTTTGTCATAAATTATATAAGTATACATTTTCCCTAAATTACACTGACTAGCTAGGAACGTTTTCACCAAGCAGTTTTAAATTTTAGATTAATGTTAAACTGATTTAACACTTACAAATTCTGTTTCATGGAACAATGTTAGTTTTAACAGAAAGGTGACTCAATGTTAACTTAACATTTGCATATTCCTGAATTAAGATGTTTAAAGCATATTACAGTCAGAAAATGACTGCAATAAATCAAGCTAATTTATGCAAGTTTGCTGATTTGACATTTAGGAATGACGCTTTTAATGGAAGAATAGACCTGATCTACCATGGCTGATTTGTCAGTCTGTTTATACCTAATATTTCATAATCTTCATTCGGGTTTTTAAATATGTTTGGTCCTTCCAATGTAAACCTGGCACAATCTAAACAACTAATTCTATTTTGGTTTATGCCATTGTATACATTAACGTCTATTATGTATTTGCAGTTTTCCTGTATGTAAGAATAGAATAGTTTATAAATTTTGAAGAGCTTAATTTAGGTGTTTGAAATTAGTCATTTAGATACATGTAAACATTTTTGTAGGTTATGAAACAGCAAGATCATTAGCTCTACATGGGTGCACTGTGGTATTTGCTTGCCGGAACTTGGAAAAAGCAGAAGCAAGCATAGAACGAATAAAATCAGAACGTGCAAATGCAAATTGTGAGGCCTTAGAACTGGACCTGACACAGCTGCAAAAAGTGAAGAACTTTGCTGCCAACTGTAAGCTAAGATACAAGTGAGACCTTTTTCTTCCCCCCATATTTGAACTTGTTTCACTTTATGGTTATTATTTACACTAATGAATTAGAGAATTTATGTGTTTGTGTGTGCATCCAGGGTAATATTAACTAATATAATTTTGTAGTCGAACTAGTACTCAATGCTCCACTTATTGCTAGAATTTACCTAGAACGCATTTCGTTAGGATCTTCCTAACATCATCAGCTGTTGTCAACTAATGGACGTTGGTTTGGTGAACTCATTGGAGGTGATAGGTGCATCTCTGTCGGTATTTTGATGAACTTGAAGTTTGGGTTTTCTTCAAAGTTAGTGTCGAAATTAAACAGTTTTCTTTCATATTTCTTTATGAAGATTTTTTCCCACGTGGTTAATGCAGCTGGACCTTGGACACGTTTTAATAAGTGGATTTCTCGTTCTATATCATTATTCTCCTTCCAAAAATGGTACGCTACCACCGATTTATCTATTTCTTTGTTCCTAAAATGCTCTTTAAGCCTAATGATCAAGTTCCTTTTAGTTTTTCTAATGTAAAAGTTGTCACAGCCTTTGCAGTTTATCCAGTACACACCTTATCTTTTGTCTGTGGGTATCTCCTTTGTATTATGTGATTTCAAAAGGTGTTGTACACTAAATTTGTTCTGTAGGGCCAAAGTAATATTGTGCTCTTTGAAGACCTTTTGGAAAAGATGTGTAGCTCTGGGATGATATGTAAATTTTCTGTATGAAGTTTCATTGCTTATTGGGGAAAGAGTAGCTCTGGGATGATATGTAAATTGTCTGTATGAAGTTTACATGTCATCCCAGAGCTACACATCTTTTCCAAAAGGTCTTCAAAGAGCACAATATTACTTTGGCCCCACAGAACAAATTTAGTGTACAACACCTTTTGAAATCACATAATACAAAGGAGATACCCACAGACAAAAAATCAGGTATGTACCGGATAAACTGCAAAGGCTGTAACAACTTTTACATTGGAAAAACAAAAAGGAACTTGAACATTAGGCTTAAAGAGCATTTTAGGAACATCAGGAACAAAGAAATAGATAAATCGGCAGTAGCGTACCATTTTTGTAAGGAGAATCATGATATAGAACGGTAAATTCACTAATTAAAAAGTGTCCAAGGTCCAGTTGCATTAACCACACGGAAAAATCTTAATAAAGAAATATGAAAGAAAATTGTTTAATTTCGACACTACCTTTGAAGAAAACCCAAACTTCAAGTTCATCAAAATACCAACAGAGGCGCACCTATCACCTCCAAGGAGTTCACCAAACCAACATCTATTAATCGACAACAGCTGATGATATTAGGAAGATCTTAACGAAACGCGTTCTAGGTAAATACTAGCAATAAGTGGAGCATTGAGTAATAGTTCGACTCAAAATTATATTTTCTGCTTCATTGTATCATAGTCCTTACACATTGGAATAATACTAACTAATTTAAATAATTTTTATTATTCAAGAATAAAGCATACAAGAGTCATTTCAGAAGTCATGGCAACTATTTTATATATTTCGAATAACCAAATATGTGGTTATTGACCTATATGCTTACACTTTAAGACGTGCATACAATATGGGATGCCATCACCAGATGAAGTCTGAGTACATTGGTGGCTAGTAGACAACATGCAAAGGTTAGTATCCCAAAGGCTGTGTTCCAAGATGGGTGTTCTGAAGTTGAACAGTGGGTATATTTTTTTTTTATTATTATTTATTTATTTGTGTACTAAGCTATTACAATTGTTGAGCTGCTCACCAGTATTTGGCCCAGGTCATTAATTGGTGGGCAGCCCGTTGAATTACAAAATGTGTAGTACACTACTTGCATTTCTATTACTACTACCATTACTACTATTGCTTACAACTATAGTTCATTTCCTTTTTTCACAGTCCACTTCCATTTATTTTTCACTTTATCTAAGAACTGTCCTACATTCTTGAGATTTTTATCTATAATTTTACATATATCAGGACATTGCTTAATTTTTCTCCAGATGTATTCTTTTCGCCAAATCTCTGTTTCCCTGCATTCAAAAAGGATATGTTCCACATCTTCCTTACCCCCACACAATGGGCACTTGTCTTTCACAAACCCATTCCGCTGCCCTTTTAGCCTCCACACTCCTGCTCTCAGCCATGCTATCCCTTCCTTTCTTCATTAATGGTTTTATCTATATACTGTTCCCTTCCCCAGCCACTTTTTAACTCAACATAATATACCAATGACCTCTTTTCACCTAACTGGCTGAACAGTTTTTGAATCTCTATATCTTCAAATCATTTTCTAAGACCCTTCCAGAAACCTTTATAATTTCTCTCTCTTTTTCTCCAAATATCCCCTAAGCCATTATTTTCTAAATTGTTTCGTAGAGTGCTTGCCCAGCCCGAGCTTTGCAGACTTGCTTCTTGATATTTTAAACATTGTTGCAATAAGCTGCCTTCATCTAAATTCAAAATCCTATGCCAGTATTTCAAGGCTCTTTCCATTATTAACCCTTTCCTTGTTACTCTCCCCATTTCAATTTGAGCAACTTCGTTTGCTGTTGCCATTGGCAGCCCCAAAACTTCCTTACAGAACATCCTGTGTATCTGATCCACAACTTCCCACCCATTCTCAAGCCCCCATATTTCAATGCCATATAGCATTCTGGCCTCGACTACAGAACTATATACTCTTTCCAACCATTTCATCTCCATCTCCGGCATTTTATATAGACACCCTCTCACAGCCATCATTGCTGCTTTCCCTTTTGCCAGTGCTGATTTCTTTTGTTTTTCCCATTTGCCTCCTGCATCTAATTTTAATTCTAAGTAAGTGCAGTCACGCACTACTTTGTATTCAGCTTCTCCCTTCTTCCACTTTTCATATTTACTCAATTTAGTTCCTTTTTTAAATACTACAATTTGAGATTTAACTGTATTGGAACACCACAGTGAAGCTAAATAATTATTAATTTTTAGATGAGTCGTATTTATTACACATCTGCTTCACTTTCGTACCTATTTTGAGGACATGTTTCGCAAATCATCGTTTGCATCTTCGGCTCTTATGCGACTAAAGCTTGATCCAGCGGTGTGGGTAATTCTGGGGTTGCTGCTGCCATCTGTTGATTTAGTGATGAAGAGAATCCCACATTTAAGTTCATCACTAAATCAACAGATGGCAGCAGCAACCCCAGAATTACCCACACCGCTGGATCAAGCTTTAGTCGCATAAGAGCCGAAGATGCAAACGATGATTTGCGAAACATGTCCTCAAAATAGGTACAAAAGTGAAGCAGATGTGTAATAAATACGACTTATCTAAAAATTAATACTACAATTTGAGTTTTTTCGCTGTTTACCTTTAAGCCCCACTCTGAACAGTATTTCTCCACCTCAGTGGGTATATGCAAAAATTGCATTTCTGCGTTGCAGAAATGCTCGTATTATACTGAGCTACGAGAAGCTTTGGGTGATGGGGCATTGCCTTATCAAACTGTTGCACATTGTTGCCTTCAAACACAGACATGAGCTACTGTTGACCTGCCCCACATTGTACATCCAGAGTCTGCTGCACACTCTGCATCATACATTATAGAGGAAACATTCAATGTTGCTAAACAATGCAGTAATTTTCCATGATAGTGCAACAAGCCACACTGCAGCCTCTGCACAAAATCTTGTGCAGTTGCGGTGTGGGAGATCTTGGAACATCCTCTGTACTCCCTTGATCTCAGACCTTGCAACTTTGATCTTGTTCCAAACATGAAGATGCTGCTACTTGGATTTTCAAGGAGGGAGGACATCGTAACAGTGCATTGACAAGAAGTGACACACATAGATGCATCACACACAGCTATTGGTATTTAGCGCCTTTTGCCTTCCTTATCGTTGGCAAAGACATATGGAAGATTTGGGGGATTATTTTGAAGGTTATTAGCACGTGAAAGTATTTTGTGTATGTACACCTACTGTTTTGTACATATGTAATACAAATAAAATAGTGACCTCTATTTACGCATGCTTCAATGCCGCTTACCCATAACCCTTGCATCCAGATTCCAATTTTGTACCAGCATTGTGAATAACAGTCCAGCAGCTTTCAGTTGTATATCCTGACTTTTATGTCCTGCAGCTTTATTGATTGATAAACATTAGTTGCCATGACTTCTGAAATGCCCTCGTAGAAACTTGCAAAAGGCCAAAAGAGTATTTTTAGAACATACAGATAGCACTGTCTTTACTCTTGGAAATTCTGTGACATTTAACCATACTCTGGTTCATCTTCATGAGAAACCAGGGCACAGTGCAGATCACATGGCTCAAAATGCAGTTGATCCCATTTGTTAAATGAGTGAAAATATGCAAAATAATGTAAAACATATTAATCTGTAATTAAAAGTTTTATAATACTGATCAGATTTGTAAAGTTCATCTTAATCATTTAGTTATACTGAAAGAAAATTGCACTAGACAAGCTTGAACGTAGATTTATGCATTAATACATATGGACTTACTCAAATGAGCTTTAAAGTACTATATTGTCATGTATATAAGACAGTTATTTTAACTTAAAAGAATCTTGTTTTTAAAAACCATAGATGCATAATGTACACAATCTAATAATTAAAAAGACTCATTGATTGAACTGCTTTGAACTGAACTTAAGACCACAAATAAACTGGAATTTCTTAAGTTTTGACAGTCACTTCTGAGAGCATACTACCAACCTACTGATACAGGAGTGCTGCCACCTTGGGACATTATACATAAAAGCCCACTCTTTTAAAATATGTATGTTACAGGTTTCATCACAGAAGCTACGGAAAAAAAGTCAGTCTCAATCTTTGTTGATCAGTCCTGATACATAAACTCAGAACAGTAATTGTAATATATTGTTCTTAAATAAAAATATTATCTTTTTCCAGGAAAATTGATATGCTGATATTAAATGCAGGTGTATTTGGATTATCTTTCTCACTAACTCCAGATGGATATGAAACAACATTCCAAGTTAATCATCTCAGCCACTTTTACCTGACATTGTTGTTGGAGCCTCTGCTTACCAATGGTTCTAGGGTAGTAATTGTATCCTCAGAATCGCATAGGCAAGTGTTTTACTTTTTCACTTTTCTTTAATGTGTCTTATTTCACTAATGCTGTTAATGCTGAAATTGGTTAATGCATCCAAAGTATAAACTTGAAAGAAGCGTAGGGACAGTGAAGCACAAATTAGTACAAAAGTGAATCGAGAATATGTTGACACATTGCTTCACTCACACTGTTTATTCACAGGACATGTTTCAAGAGCTCTTGCTTCTATCATCAGCTGATACTCGATTAGTGTAAGTTGTAGTGGTTTCTTCTTTCTCCGTATTGTCAATAGATGGCGTGATGTACTTGTCAAAGATGTCCGGTGGTGGAGTTTCAAAATTCATGACTCTATGACGATTTTTGTTAATGAAGATTTTTTCCCATACGGAAAGGTCTATGGGGTGATTAACGTATTTTATTAGAGATGTTTCCAAATTGATGTCATGTCTAGTATTCAAAAAATGAAAAGCCACTGCTGATTTTTCTGTTTCACCATTTTTAATGTTTCTTATATGTTCTTTAGTTCTGATGTTAATATTTCTTTTTGTTTTTCCTATATAAATTTTAGGGCAAGTTTCACATTTGATCTCATAGATTCCTGGTTTTTCTTTGGTAGTGATTGAATTTTTGGGAGGGCCTTTTAACAAATTTCTGATATTAAACCTATTTTGAGGTGCAAGAGTTATGTTGTGTTTTGAGAAGATTTTTTGGAATTTGTTATAGGCTGATGGGTGGAAGGTGAATTTTTTAAAAAGTTTTTTCTCTTTTTCTCCTGTAGGTTCTAGGGTGGTGGTTTCAGTATCAGCTGAGGATAGGAGCAAGAGCTCTTGAAACATGTCCTGTGAATAAACAGTGTGAGTGAAGCAATGTGTCAACATATTCTCGATTCACTTTTGTACTGGTTAATGCATTCTTATGTTACATATTAAATTATTGTGGCTTGAGTAAACTATGTGATGTATTATTACATCTACATGACTTTCTATATCTATTATTGTTTATTCTTGAATAGCTTCCACAAACATTATCATCTAGGCTATCCACAGTTGTTGTTGACAAATGCCCAGATCCCCTGAAAGTCGTTAAGACATTTGGATAGGTAGAGTCACACTGAAAAATTCAATGCCACAGCCAGAATTTGAGCCATGGATCTCCCAGTCTCCATCTGGTTGTTCTTAACCATTGAGCACCATTGTATTCTAAGTATTAATATTGAGCACTAAGTATTCTTGTACAGTATAAAATGCTTTTTGTTTAAACAGTTTTTTAATACTATAACAAATCTGTTTCTTGGCAGTTCTTTTATTTCCAGAGGAAGCTTATTGAATAATTTTAACTGTTGATAACAGTGGCTATTTATGATCTTGCTCAATCGGTTGTGGGGTGTATCTAAATTATGTTTGCATCGAGTGTCATAACTGTGTACTGAGGAACGATTTATAAATAAGTTTTGATTTTCTTTAACGTGTAAAGCCATTATCTTAAGGTCTATAAAGCTAGGCTTACATGTATCCTGTTGTCCTAATCCTAGAATTAGTCTGAGAGATTTCTTTTGCCATTAAACCACAGGAGTTCTCATATTGAAGAACGATTAATTTCCATCAATTACCTAATGGTGTTTAACTATGAAGCCTGGGGCTTAAGTACTTACAACATAGTAAGTCGCCACAAAAGGTACATATCTCATTGCATATGAGAATTACTAGTGGTGGAAAACCAGACGAAGACTGGGAGATCCGTGATTCAAATCCCAACTGTAGCATTGAAGTTTTCAGTCTGACTCGACCTATCCAAAACCTAGCCTACACACGGCTAGTGTGGAAAATTTAAGCAGTACAAGTGGGTGTCACCAAATTCTTCGCATAAGAAACCAGAGAGAAAAAGTTGAGAAATAAAAATAGTGTAACAATAAGGAACTAAATTAAAATCACTGTGTACTGTAATTGATTTCAATGTGCAAGCTGGACTTCCTTCGGTAAAGGATGAACCTATGTAATATTCGAGATTTAACTGCAGCTCATTTCTGGTCTGAAAATCATGAAATTGAAGATAGCACCGAATTACTAAAATACGTACAAAAACATAGTGAACTCGTCATATGGGAGAGAATATACATAGAAAAACATAATAACCAACTAATGAACTTTGAAATCCCACCAGAAGAGAATCCCACATTTAAGTACATCACTAAATCAACAGATGGCAGCAGCAACTCCAGAATTACCCACACCACTGGATCAAGCTTTAGTCACATAAGAGCCAAAGATGCAAACGATGATTTGCGAAACATGTCCTCAAAATAGGTACGTAAGTGAAGCAGATGTGTAATAAATACGACTCATCTATAAATTAATAATAACTATGTAATATTGTTATACAGTACAGTTCAAGGAAATGTGCCAATACTTTTGGTGTCTAGTAGTGTGTTTCTTAATTTTAGTAGAACATTTTCATTATTTGTATTTCACTTCAGTCCTGTGGCACCAATCTGTGATTAGTTTGCATTCAAGTTTGACAAAGCAATAACCTATGAACAAGGCCATGGCCAAGCTGAATAGTGCAAGGGGAGGGTTAAAGAAACCATTTCACCCAAGTGAAAGGTTATGTCTTTCTCTAATTGGTTTGATGTCACAACTCTGGGATTCAGTATCAGGGACCAGAGAAGACAATGGGTGGGCAAGCAAACATTAAATGACGTGGTTCACATAAAGCTTTGTTACAGTTGTCCTCAACACTATGGCTTATTCTGAATTATATTTTCCAATATATCTAAAACTGTGTTGGCCTGTAGTTTGCCTCCACCATCACAAGCACATGTCACCTGCTATGAGTGACAGGGGTTTGAACTGGGGCATGGCAGATGACTGGTGCTATGCCATTCAATCATCTACCATCTTCAGCAGCTGTGCATGTTTCTGTGCACCGGACTGTGCATTAGTGACTTGTTTTATATTGTGTTTCAGATTCTCCAACCTGAGCACAACTACTGTAAGCCAGACAATATTATCTCCATCTTCTTCCACTCATTTCTGGCCTATGATGGCATACAATAACTCTAAGCTTTGCAATGTTTTATTTGGATTTGAACTGGCAAGACGCTGGGAGACAAAAGGCATTACTGTGAATGTTCTTCATCCTGGGAACATGGTCAGTTCAGATCTTAGCCGGCATTGGTGGTTCTACCGTCTGCTGTTTGCCCTAGTGCGACCATTCACAAAGTCATTGGTAAGTTAAAATGAAAATTATACTGAGTTGACTGAGACGCTCTATACTTCACATACCATAACAGAGAATATAATGAAGAAAATTTTGTATTATAACTTTCAGACTTAATTATAATTCAAAACAAAAATTATATTCAGGAGAAAATGTTTAAAAGTGTAAAATCACTTAATTCATGTGGAAACTGCTTTGTTTTTAGCAACAAGCTGCAAGCACTACAGTATATTGTGCAACCGCTCCAGATTTAGAAGGCACAACAGGCTTGTACTTCAACAACTGCTGTCGCTGTGAGCCCAGTGCTGCTGCTCAAGATCCTGAACTTGCACGTATCATATGGGAGATCAGTGATAATATGGTGAAAGCTGTAATGGAGTCGGATCATGCTGCAAAAGACACTTAAACATATTATAGTTTCTTGTACAAGAGAAGACAAATGTATTGCTGATATATGTTATATACATGATTTTGTAATAAGTGTTTATACAAATTATTTTAATACAGTTGTTGCTATTCATTGACAAGTTTACTGCTTTTAGTTTGGAGCCCACTTGTATAAATGAACAACTCTAGATTTAACTAATTTTGTTCAGTGGTACCATTAAAAACAAGTTGTTACTGCATTCATTATGGTATCTATAAATTTGATTCATTTAGCGATGAGTAATACTAGCATTGCTAGTTGCTGTGCTACAGAGAGAAAATGAAACCATTTTGTGATTTTCATTTTTCTCTGAGCAACAAAGTTCCGAAAAACAACTACCTTGTGTAACATCTGCTCACTTTACTAACTGTAAGAGAAGTAGAGGCATAACATGCATTAAGGCTGTAAGTTTGAGCCTATCCTGAAATATAAATTCAACTTTTTTCATTGAATTGATGGAAATTAATCATTTGTTCACTCTAGCCATATATAGGCTAAGGTCTTTGATAAATAGAGTCAACATTAAAAATTCAATGTCATGGCTGGGATTTAAACCACGAATCTCCTGGTTTCCGTCCAGTCATTCTAACCCATTGAGTTACCAATAACTACCAGTCATGATAACTCAATTTTGGTAACTCAATGGGTTAGAGCGACTGGACGGAAACCAGGAGATTTGTGGTTCAAATCCTGGCCATGGCATTGAATTTTTCATGTTGACTCTATTTATCAACTTTTTTTTTTCATTGTAATATGCGCTAAATGTAGCACTTTTCTTCAACAGTAATTTCTGATTCATTGTTGATTTCCATGCAGTTAACACAAAAGCATTTGCAGCGGGCAGTTTGTCAAGATAGACAAAGGCAAATTCCAGTCTGCCTTGTTCACTCATGAATCAGAGTGATCAAGTTTTGTTGATAGGAGAGGGGTGAAAGGTTAGCACCTCCCACCTGATGTCATTAAGGCAAACCTAAGCAAGCATTATGATTAACAGTAGTATTCTGTTAGACTTTAACAGTTAAAAGGAGAAGAGTTGAGTGGTCTTGTATTTGAAAGGGTAGAGCCAGACTGAAAAATTCAATGCCATAGCCGGGGTTTGAACTACGGATCTTCTGGTCACCGTCCAGCCGCTCTAAACTATTGAGCTACTATGGCCAGCGTGCCAACATGACATTAAATTCTCCAACTGACTCGTATTTTTCCCGGTAAACCACTAATCCTTGTTTCATGTAAGCTTGCCTAGTATCTCTTACTGCTCACGTGACCTAATCACCTCTCACCTCTCATTGGCTGCTGTTGTGGTAAAGACTGTCGTGCAGTAAAAATTAGTTCGTTATTTAACATGGTGATATATCTGTATATAACTATGTGTGTTGGAAGAGAATTGTCAAATTTATATTTTCGTAACTGTTTTAATTAAATATATTACGCAACATAGTTGATTTATCTGAAATGCATGTTAATTCTTAAACGAAGTAAAGAGGAGGTTCCTTTGCTCTCAAGCACATGACATGATAGCACGTGCTTCAGCGGTACATATTTGTTTATATGACTTTAATCACTGACCTTGTTTTGAACTGGATTAGTCATATATGGGCATTTGAAGGTGGTTGTGCCTAGTGCGAAAGCTAAATTATTTTATTGATCGCTTATTGCGCGTGTACTTCTATGAATAATGGCAGAGTCTACCGCCAGTTTTTCGCTGAAGCATCGCAAGGGTAAATCCTTACAAACAGGCGAAAAAAGAATTTGCGGTGCATGTGTTTAATGCACTCATAGAGAAGAATCTGTCTTTGTCAGTGAAAGAAGTCGAACAGCTGTGCTCTGAAGTTACAGGTGTGAGTGTTAGATCTGTAGGAACATCGCGTGGTGAAATTGAGAAAACAAGAAAACTTACTACTCCAGGCAAAAGTAGGAATAAACAAAAGTGCATGCTCGGAGAAAATACGTGAAAAGTGCTGTGCGTCGTCATGTGTATAGTTTTTTCTTTAGAAACGAACTCCCTAACATAAATAACATTTCATCTGCTGCAAATGAGGATGCAGATTCACCAAATTTCAGCAGATTGCTTATACAGCTGGGGTTTGTGAATGAAAAATGAGGCAAGAAAAATGTGCTAAAAACAGAGGCGATATTGCTGTGTGGCGAAGACGCTATTTAAGGACAGTCAGACTGCACCGAGATACAAGTCGCAAAATATACTATCTTGATGAGATTTGGGGGAATGAAGAACACACGAAAAGTAAGGTATGGCGTGACACGGCTTTTAAGACTGAAAGACAAGCATTTTTGAAAGGTATGTGTGCTGGCTTAAAAAATCCCAGTGGAAAAGGCCGAAGGCCTTTCATTATAAACTTGTTTCAGTTACATTGCTCCGTCATTAAGTTCCAACTTGCTCATTTCATTATAAACTTGTGTTTTTGCATGACTTCATATCCTTATTTGTATGATTTTTAATTATCTTCCTGGCAATTATTATGACGTTTACTGCAGGTTTAAATGTGACGGAAAGGCACCGCCAATGGCCTATGGTGCGAAAGCATTAACCAATTAGGACGAGGGGGAAGGTAGTTGGACGCGGAGTGATACATGTCAGCGGGGCAAGGTTATATGAAACAGAGTATAGGAGTTCTCATAAACATATGAGACAACTACCTTAATGGCGACTTACTATGCTGTAAGTACTTTAAGGCCCTGGCTTTATAGTTTGGACCACTATTAGGTACAATTAATGGAAATTAATTGTTCTTTCACACGAACTGTGTGTAGGACACACTATGAAAGGGTAGAGCCAGACTAAAAGATTGTATTTTGTATTTGTTTTGATTGAGGTATCTTGATAATTGCACAAGATTAGATCTTCTAATAAGGAGTGCAGCTTCTTTTCCAGACTAAATTATGAAGATCAGTTGCAGGTTAAAGATAAAAGACCAAAACCTAATTTAATTATAAGACAAAGATTAGAAATAAGTGATGCAATTTAAAAGGCAGTGGTACACAAGGAAACTGACAGCTCAAAGCAAAATGGACTGTTGGTTTTATTGTTTACTTTTGAGAAAGACAATTCAGAAGCGTGTGAGGAGGAGAGTTTGAAAAATATTGATGCAAAAAGAAACTGAACATGAAGCAGACATACTACTACCTATGCTAAAGAGGCAAATCCGCTGCTGTAGGTAGGTCCGCCTAGTGTAAGTTAAACATCATGCCCTTCGGTGCAGGGCATGATGATCACCCCCCAAGCATTCCTTCCAACATGATCCTGAACATAGGCATCGATCTGTGCAGTGAGCCTCTCTCTTGCAGGGAAGATAACTCAGCCACGCCAGAAATAAATGGCATTTCCCTTTTGAATGTGGTTTTGTTCTTATTAGATCTTCACATTTACCATTTTCTATAATAAGGCTTTAAGGCATGAGTTTAAAGGTGAAAAAAGCTAAATCAGCAAATCCTAAAGATAAAATTCTTATTATTAAATCTGGCCAAACATTGAGTACTGGAAAATCTCCCGACATTAACTAGGTTTCTTAGCATTAGGGTTCCCAGATAGGTGAATATTCAGTTGAGCGATTACTCTGATTGTTCATGAACAAATTGTGATGCAGAAAGTCACTATACCAAAGAAACCACAGTTCCTTCTCGTCCATCCTCCAGGATGAAAACTTGAGGTCAGCTCGTCTGGTGTTTCAACAGACTTCAACAATGTTGAATTTTAGGAAATAGCTAACCATAGGAGGGGATGGCAAAATCCTAAACTGGTGATTGAGGGCACACCCAACCGTCAGTAGGATACAACAAGGCTGCATATTCTGCCAATCATAATGGTTGACTTTCGATGTTCAGTGGGCTTCTGAAAGGAAGTCATGCCGAACTCTCGGGTCTGTATTGTGACAAAGGGAAAGAGCTGCTTCATATTCCAGGCGAAAACTGTGGAGGACTAAAAGTTACTTCCTTCAGCCCTTAGTGGAAGGAAAATTTCCCACTTCAATCAAGAGGTCTGTCCACGAATGCTTTCTAATTTTCCTATTTCTGCTAATTGCAAGGATGGACATGTGGCCTACTACTTCGGATGCCCATTAGGAAAACCCTCGTCGCTGCCAGAAGACTGCAAACAGCACAGGAACAACAGCCACCATTCCTAGCCAACAGTCCATTGGCACAACCTACACAGGTAGTACCAAACCAAGGGTAACCTAACACAGGGCCGCAACAGCAAGAGGCAGAGTCACCAAGACCTAGGTTTGTTCAGATTGCAGAGCAACCCTCCAGGTGCTCCATGGGTGTCTTGGGATATTGCACATCTACCCGTGTCAACAAGACTTCCAGCACACCAACCAACCTCAACCAAAGCTCCTAGAAAGGAGTGCACAAGCCCACAGGAGCCCAACACGAATCCTGAGGTGACAGTCATGAAATTCCCAAACCTCAAGTAACTAAGGGATGAAAGAGCTGGCGAAAGACCTGCCCACATTCGATCTTCCTCCTCAGCACCCATGACAAACCCTTCTCAGTCCCTGGCTTTTATCTAAAGTGATGCTGAACTAGCTGAAGCAACAGCTGCAGGTTTACGGTCAGCGGATCTGTGAACTCATCGCCAGATTCTTTTCCTCCACGGACCTCGCGGGCAAAATGCTACTCGCAATAGAAGAACTGGCTCTTCCGATCTCCGTATTGCCGCGCACTCGAAATAGGTCCCGCACCTCCTTGCGTTTCGTGTTTTTGAACGCGTCTGACCTGATCGACTGGGGGGCGGTGGCGATTTGTTTACATTTTGTTGCGCTTCTATGCCATAGACATCATCTTGTTCGGCGAAAGGCATCTCAGTCCAAAATTTTCGCTAACGATCACCAAGCTACCTGTGCCAAGGAATCGATCCTCTGGCACGGAACGGCGATGTTCCTGGGGCAGACGTATTCTGCAGACCCATATAGATCCAAGTTCTTCAAACCTTAAAGGTAGCGGTGGTTTGTTTGGACCTCGGCGGAGCGGAGTTTTCCAGTCTCTCTGTACCATCCTCCTGAAGGCAGTTCGTGCCCAATGACTATTGTACTGTCCTAGCTCTAAACCCAGTGTCATCGTGGCCAAGACTTCAGTACAAACACCGGTGTTGGTATTGTCGCCGCCGGACAGATTCCAGAGGTAATGTAATTATACACGCGGGCCTAGAAGTACAACTACAGGGTCCGTAAAACCCACACATAATTCGCGAGGTGGAGGACTGTCCTTAGTCATTGACTTTACTGTCACTAAACGTTTCCCTTATCATCTTACCCTCACATCAACCAGTGCCCTTTATTCGAGCATAATGCTGTGCTGAGATAACACTGGGATTGCCAGTCATAACTCCTTGCTTCATACACGAGAGGTTGACTGGGAAGGCATACGAATTGACTGCACACTTCCATCGCACCAAAGCCAAAATCAGCTACATACCCTCTACAGGCAGCTGTAGAATCCTTCACCTCAATTGTGACACGGACTTCCCTAGACTAAGAGGCCATGATGTCCCGACATCCTTATATTTCAACGTTTTTTTTTTGTTTTGTTTTTTTTTTTTTTTTTTCCTGGACCTGACCCTCCTCAGACGCCGTTCTTGTAGTGACCGTACACCACACAATCATAGGCTGTTTCGGGAACTCAGCCGACAGGTCAGGGTCCGACTGTATGTGCACCGTGTGGTGCGTGGGAGGATACCATGAACAGATTTCTCATCGAAAGCGGTGACGTATGAAGGATCGCAAAAATCCTCCGACAAGCTCAGTACACCTCTCCACTCCACGGTACACTGGCTTATGATCCTCAAGCCAAGATTGATATTTTCGCCAACCATCTTGAACAAGGAAAGAACCCCAGGACATTTCTGTACATGTGCTCGCGAGCTACGCCGATGCTTTTGACGTTCTTCCCTAGATGAGGAAAGACCACATATGATCTGTCCTAGTGAGTTCCCAAGGTCTCAAACTCAAGAAGGCGGCTGGTCCCAACGGGCTATCGTCCCTCATGCCCCGTCACCTTCCCTTCAACGCCCTCTTCCTTACAAAAGTATTCGACTTGTTCCTCACTTATACATACATTCCACGTGAGAGCCCACCTCGTAGCGCGGTGGTAGAGTGTCTGCCTCACGTTCAAGAGGTCCCGAGTTCGAATCTCGGTCAGGGTGAGTTACCTGGATAAGTTTTTTCCGGGGTTTTCCCTTATCCTGAAAGACGAATGTCGGGTAACTCTAAGCTCCATGGACCCCGGACACATTTGAGTATCATTTCACCCATTCCATTCATCGTCCGATATGACATAACGTTGGAGGACGTAAATTACAAAAAAAAATCCACGTGAGAGGAGAGAAGCCTGCATTTGTTGTCCGAGAAGGGGTACACCCTTTTATCTACACATCCGTGAATCTCCATTCCTCCCTATTGCAAGTTCTAGAGAGGTTAATACTGAGCCGCTTGTATCCACTTTTGAGTGACATTCAAACCATCCCTGACCATCAGTTCGCATTTCGCCCCGAGCACTCTATTCTACTACGAGTGGTATTGGACCCCGGCCTAGATTTCCAGCAAGGTATCTTTACTGCTGTGGTGTCTCTGGGTGTGGAAAAAGCCTTCTCAAATGCCTAGCATGTGGGTCTTTTATACAAGCTCGTCGAACTGGGACTCCATACACAGTTAAGCAATGTTTTACACAGTTTCCTAGGACACCGTGCATTTGAAGTCAGTCGCGGGAAATACCTCCACGAGGTGTAGTCCTTTAAGGTTCTGTATTATCTTCGATATCTCATTAATTGTGAGAAACTCTGACGCTTCTCTCCTTGAAATTCGAACTAGTAATGGCAGTATTCGATTTATTCGATTTATTCGATTTTTTGGAGTTCTTCGAGTTCACTGTTTCACTCTGATGTGTGCAAGTGAACTGAACCTAAATCCCGATTCGAGTATTATAAGTCTAATTAGTTTATGCATACCATCTTATTGTCCAGCAACGCAAAGAAGGTCCCTGAAAGGAATATGCTCCCTTACACAGTGGGACAAGGACAGCGAATGTGTGCGACAGGGAACACATGCTACACAAGGAGCAGAACCGTTAAGAAAACGTGCGCCCTATTCACTCTGTACACTAAAACCCAGAAGATTCATTCACAAAAGTAGAAGCCATCAGAATGTTTTTGAATGGTCTATAACTGTACTGACATGGTTTGTCATAAACCTGTCCAGAGATGGTGTGGGAAGCTTTCGCAATCCCCCTGTGTCTCAGACCTCGGAGACTTTCCTGTGGTGGACAGTATGCATACGCCTAGCAGGCACGTGTGGCGGAAGAGTTATGGAGTAGCGGACTGACAAGATATCCTACCAGAACGGAATATAATTATATGGCATTCAGTTAAAATATATTCTATAAGCGTGGTGAACTTCGTTCCATCCCAAAACCAGTGAACTGCTCTCAAACAATTATTTCATTTACGTAATCATAATTCTTTAATTATTACATCGTGGGATAACGGAATGTACATTGCGTGGTAGTAAAGTATAAAGAATGAACAACACTGTTATAAATTTGAAACCAAATTTATATTTATAACGCTGACATACTATTGATTTCAAAGTATAGCTTATATCTAATGGAGTGAATACAGTGTATTATTGTAGTACATCTTACTTCGTGATGATTTCATTGCAAGTCATGTCGTAATTACTAAAATGTTGAATGTAACAGTTGTATTTTCCGTGCATTATTTGAATGTTTGTAATGGACACTGTTTAACTGTGTAGTTTTCAGCGTCTATTTTATATCGGGCGTGAAAGATCGCTTAAATAGGCTCGGAGTCATTTATCAATCTTGAGGTTCGTTTATATGCCGCTGTGTATTAATCTGTGTATGCCGCAAATCTACGATACGGGACCACTTGCCTTCCGAGGGAAGCCACCTATCGCCCTCCGCAGGTCTGAACTACTGTAACTTAAATTTATTTGAAAGCTTTATTTGATAACCATGGTGAAAAGTGAAGAGCATTACTGGAGTGACGACATCATACAACTGTGTGTATTATAAAAGAATCTGTCTCGAATGAAAGGTCTAATTCTTAAAAGTATTCGTATAAGTTTTTCGATTCTACCCATTGGTATTCGAATCATTACTTTCTCTTCGGTACATTGTATATCGATGCTGAGATCGATTGATCCTATACGAATCGAAAGACGGGAATATAAAGTGACTGTGGCATGCTATTGTTGTTATTTAGCATATAGTTCGTTTCAGAATGATATACCAGACTTAGATAAACAAAATATACTATGTCATTTAGAATTAGTAGAAGATTAAGTGGTGTTACAGATGAGAAGTATCCACGTAGATACAAACGTAAGGAAGATATCATAAATGAAAAGCGTCTAGAGGAGCGAGCACTAATTTGCCAAATTGGAGTACCTAATGTTTGGGGAAAATCTCCAGAGCGTAAATGGGATTCTGATGACGATATCAAGAAACCAATATTAGAGTGTGCAGAAAGTTCCACCAAATCTAAGAAGAAGAGAAATCATAAAAAGAAATCTTCCCGGAAACACAGCCACAAAAAGAAACATAAAAAGTCAAAGGATAGAATTAAAAAGAGAAGACACAAACGAGATGTAAAAGATAAAAAGGTAAAGAGTAAGAACCATTCAGAACACAGTGAATCAGAAACTGATGTAGTGGGTCCTCTACCAAGACCGAATGTTAAACTGACCACAAGAGAGCTTGGTAAAGCTCTGCTTCCTGGAGAAGGAGCAGCAATGGCAGCATACGTATCAGAAGGTAAGCGTATACCCCACAGGGGTGAAATTGGTCTTACATCAGAGCAAATAGCTGCTTTTGAAGCAGTGGGATATGTAATGAGTGGAAGCAGGCATAGGCGCATGGAAGCTGTTCGTCTTCGTAAAGAGAACCAAATTTATACTGCTGATGAGAAACAAGCTCTAGCTATGTTCAACAAGGAAGAAAGGCAAAAACGTGAAAATAAGATCTTATCAGAATTTAAGCAAATGATCAGGAATAAAGTGGCATCAAATTCCAAAAATACAGAATCAATGGACTTTATATAAAACTAAAGAAGACCACTATTGGCAAATAGATTTAGCTAATATTACATTAACAAAGATTATCATAATATTATTATGGAAAAGACATATACATATCTTCTGTTAAACTTGGAAATATAATTTGAATTATTAAGATACTAGTAATCTAATTAAAGTACCTTATGTTGAAATTCCATTCTTAAAAGGTCTTGTTGTACAGCTATGTTTCTGTGTAGTTCCTAAGATAGAACTTTATGGAAAGGTATCTATTGTAATTAGGTAGAAAGGCGTACCTTATTTGATGTTTTATGTTTCCTACTAGTTTGTACCTAATTTAAAGTTTGGAATATTTTCTTGTTTGTTATTATGATGTATCCTGATATTTACATATGTTCGGTTTAAGTTAGAAATACAATTGAATTATTAAGAAAGTAGCAATCAAACTAGAATATCTTAAAGGGCCTTGTATGTACAGTTATGCTCCTTCACAGGTCCTAGGATGAATTTTACAGAAACATACCTATTGTAATTATGTAGAAAAGCTTGCAATACTTTGTTTCCAAGTTTATTGTTAATTGAAAATGTGAAAATATGTTCTGAGTTGTTATTTTAAGGTATTCTGAAATAAACATCCATATTTTCAAAAACATAAAGTGATTGCTAATGGTTTACTGAATTAACATACAGAGAAAATGAGTGTAGTCCATTCTTAGTTTGTTAAAGCCAAATGTGATATGCCTTTTAAAACATGGTAAATATATGTTTATTACAGCTGACCTTAAATTCTGCAGCTATCCTAGATAATAGCCAATTAATTTGTTATATAACATGCTCTTTAGACTGCAATTATTGTTCATTAGAACTATTGCTTTTGTAAGCAGATAGTGAATAATGGATATTATCCTGCATTTTGTATTTTGATGAATATCTGTATCTAGATATTTTTAAACTTTATTTATTCATTTTACATTCTTTGCACTTTGCAAAGTATTTGATCACAAGTTTACCACATTAAAAACCATCACCAATAACAAAATCACATAAATTCATTGGATATTAAGAAACTGAACAATTATAAAGCTCATAGCAAATTTATTAATTTATACTAAAATCAAAACTTTAAATATGGAGTATTGGGAAATGTGTAATACTGTGGAAACACTTATTTGACATAAATTGTACAATTTAATGAGCTGTAGATTTTTACTAGTTAGCTTTTGTCTATCTCGTAATATATGATTATACAAAATTATAAAAATAATTCATTGCCAAAATAGGCAGTTCAAAGAGCATTTACAGATAATTTAATTTAATTTTTAAATCTATTTAGTATTTCTAAATTAAATTATTAAACATGTGTGATGTTAACTTTAAAGAGAGTTGATTAATGACACTAAACAATACTTACTTTTAAATTTTTCCGGAACATGTTTCTGAGGCTTTGCCTCTATCATCAGCCGGCTCTCTGATATGGTCGAGAGCCGGCTGATGATAGAGGCAAAGCCTCAGAAACATGTTCCGGAAAAATTTAAAAGTAAGTGTTGTTTAGTGTCGTTAATCGACTCTCTTTAAAGTTAATTTATCATAACAACACTGTTTTCAACACTTCCAAGAAAGGAATTGCAATGTGTGATGTTATTCAAACACATCAAAGCCTGTTTTGAGAAGAAAGACATTTTTCCATGCTAAAGGAGTTAGAGTTATTTTAATTTATGTCCTTCAACATTAAGTCATATTGGACAATGAATGAAAGGGGTGATATGATGCTCAAATGAGTCCAGGTTCCATTGAGCTTACAGTTACCTGACATCTGTCTTCCGGGATAAGGGAAAATCCCAGAAAAAAACCTCATCCAGGTAACTCACTCTAACTGAGATTCCAACTCGGGACCTCTTGAACGTCAGGCAGACACACTACCATGTATGCTACCAAGGCGGGCAAAGAGAGTTAGGGATTGGGGATTTATCAGCTTGCATACTTGAAAGATGCAGAAGTGAAGTACCAGGTTTGGTATTAACCAACTTTATATTTCTGAATAATGTTGTTCACAATTTTGTGTATGTTGTGTTCATGAATCACAGGATATATATTTCAAATTAGATCTTGTGTGGATCTTTAATGAGATCCACACTTTTGGATGGAATGTAATACTATACTTACTGTGAAGTAGGTGATAGAAACTAAAAATAAAAATTAGAAAGTAGAATTTAAAGGTTAATACAATGTATAGAATATACCTCAGGAAAATTCCTACATTGCTGCTTTCTATTCCCAATCTGAATACAAAACAGGATGTCTCAAGGCTGAAGGAATTGAAATGCCTATATATATATATATATTTAAAAACTGATTTAAAAGGACTTAAAATCTGCAACTCCGGGGGGTGGAATCGATTGTGGGCCATTTTCCGTGGTAGAGAACCAAAGTATAATGTCTCAGTCCACTACACCACAGCTCAGGCCATTCCTCTTGCTACTTTATGTTCATCAAGATAAACATTTGTAGCAATAATTTTATTAGTGTTTTCTTGTATATACAATGGAGAGGGAAAATACATTAGGCTTAAGTGATAGTCAAAAGTTTTAACAGCTGGTCACTATGTGAGCGCTTTGAAATTTTGACCACTTTGCATGACCAGGTTAAGTGGGGGAGGGGAGGAAATAAGAATTAGCAGAATTAGAGAGGAAAGGCTTGGTGATGAGAATTTTAAAATTTTTTATAGGAGTTTATTGCTAGGCGATCACATGTTTCTAAAAGAGCATGTGCAATACCAAATGGAATTAAATTTAACAATTGAACAGGCAGTACATGAAATTGGAATTGAGGAGCTCTGGAGAGCGGGAGTTCAAAAGATAGGAACAGGACAGAATAGGATTTTCGAAAGAATTTAGGCAAAGAGCTGAAGATATAGGGAGGCAAGGGATTTAGGCTTGTTTCAAAAATAAGAGTACTCTAAAATTATGATATAAATAATATCAAAATATTGGAGGGAAGATCTGGCTTGGATGCAATCAGCAGCATTGTTTTTAAAATGTTTTAAAGAAGATAATGAAGATAGGTATGTTATATGCAAGGAGCCAGAGCAAATATTCCATTGTTTATTAGAATGTGAGGGGGTGAGGTATTGGAGAGAAGGATATGTGAGACAAAATGGAACAAATTGATCAAGGAAATTATTGCAATTACATTGTTGACTATTACAGTAACAAAAAGAATTAAAATGATTGGAGAATACTTAGGAAAAGATAAAAGAGCAATGGAGGAAGTCAGGAAATCCTGAAGATGGAGGGAGAATGGACTCCTATTTGGGTAAAAGATAGATTCATTAAGATTAGGCAGTGCCAGGCAGTGGTTTCCCCCCCCCCCCTCTCTCTAGGGTAGGGCATATATCTCTAAACTTTGGTCTGCAAAGTAACTGTTTTACAATGTTGGAAAACTAAGAAGTTTGCCAACTACTTATTTCTTTTTTCTTTAAGGCATCTCCCCTATGCAGAGGGAAACCTTTTAGCCCGGCCGTTGTGTTCTCCAGCCACAGCCAAGGCTACAGAGAAGTGCAGGACAGAGGTTTGTTGTTTTGTTTATTTGTTTTTTGTAATTTATGTCCTCTAACGTGGTCGTATCAGATGATGGATGGAATGGGTGAATTGATGCTCAAATTAGCCCAGAATCCATAGAGCTTAGAGTTACCAGACATTTATCTGTCAGAATAAGAGAAATCCTGAAAAAAAAAACTTGTCTAGATATTTTATACTGACAGAGATATGATCTCGGGACCTCTTAAATATGGCAGACATGCTACCACCTACACTGTAGATGCCAGTTTCAGGTTGGAGGTGATGGTGGATAGCGCGCTGACTCCCCTGATCGTTAAACTACTTGACTTCTTCGGGACGGTACCTGTTCATCAGGATAGCTATTCGTTTGGCATCAAGAGGATTTTTTTTTTGTAATTTACGTCCGCCCCAATGTTCAGTTAAATCGGTCGGTGAATGAACTGGGTGAAAATGGTGCTCAAATGAGCCCAGGGTCCATGGAGCTTAGAGTTACCCGACATTCGTCTTGAAGGATAAGGGAAAACCTCGGGTAAAAACCTTTTCCAGGTAACTCACCCTGACCGAGATTCGAACTCGGTACCTCTTGAACATGAGGCAAACATGCTACCATCTACACTACCGAGGCGGGCTGCATCAAGACGATGAATCCACCGGAGACTAGACCTCCCAGGTGGAAAAGTCCAATGTCGATACCATCAAATCAAATTTATTCACCATAAGATTTCCAATTACAGAAATATTGGCTTCGTCAATACAATTTTACATTACAGATTAACAGTAAACACATGATCGGATAAACAAATAAGGTAATAGTATTTACAATTGCAATATATATAATACATATTTCTAACAAAACTGATTCACTGTTCTTCATCAAGGTATTCATTTACTGAAACATCTTTGTATTAGATACTTCTTTAATTTCCTTTTAAATATTGTTAAATTTGGTAATTCTTTGAAATATTGAGGAAGTTTGTTGTACAATTTATTACAGTTATAGTGTATACTTTTATCAGGGTTATCTTATGCCCAGTAACATGAAGATATATAGAGATATATAGATGGAACTGTCAGAATATTCAATGATCTGAAATAAGGTCTACAACTTGTGGTACTGGAAAGATTCATCATTAAACGTATGGCCCTCTTTTGCATTATAAACATTCTTTTCGTATAGCTCGTCTTTCCCCAGAATATTATGCCATAGGATAACTGCGAGTGAAAGTAGGCAAAATAGGCTATTTTAAGCACATCAAGATTGACTGATGATCTTAAAGTCAGGATCAACCCAGGTCCCCCGCAACAATGGTGCTATCACTGCGATATGGAGCGTTCACAATTTATTTCACGGAATTAATCGGATTTTTTTTCTTCATATTTTCATGTTTATTGCAATACAAAAGATTCCAACGTAGTTTCTATTGTGAACAGCGACCACACAGCGACACTCTGCACTTCTGTTAGTTTGGTATTCTGTGGCTGGATGTTTTATATTACTCGTTGTTTGATATTCTATGGTAGAAACTTGTAGTTTGACGTGTGTATTGTCTTGTCTTGACAGTTGAGGACATAAGTGTTTACATTTTTAGTTTTACTACACAGGAAATCGGTGTGAAGTGCAAGTTAGGAGATTGATTCATTCCGCTGTAGATGAATACAAAGATTTTCAAAATGCCTGCAATTAAAGATTCTAATATTGTGAAAATCGCCGTTGAAATGGCTCAACAAGTTCCCCAGTTGATCGAATTTAACCAAAAGCAACCATTGGCGGCTATTATTCAGGAACTTTGCAATGGCTGGGGTTTATCAGATCCCGATCAGTATGCATTGCAGTTTTCTGAAAACAATAATCAAAACTATATAACAGAGAAAAATAGAAACGAAATAAAAAATGGTTCAGTTTTGAGGTTAACCCATTCTCCATCAACAACAGCACAGGATATTTTGCAGAAGTTAAACTCCGGGACAAATGATGAAAAGACACCTGCTTTATTAAAACTTTCGAAATTGAGCACAGATATGACGTTTGCTTTAGAATTTATAAATAAACAAGGACTGGCATTGATTATAAGTATGATTGAAGGAGGAAAATGTAAAGGTAACATGCTAGCATACTGCCTGATTTCTTTTGTGGAACTGATGGATCATGGCATTGTTTCGTGGGATATATTGGAAACGCCATTTATCAATAAAGTTGCCAGTTATGTGAACAATCAATCTGTACCGCAAGATGCAAAAATTGTGCAGGCTTCACTGTCCATTTTGGAAAACATAGTGCTTAATAGTTCTGGAAAATATGGCCAGGTTGAAAAAGAAGTTACATTTCCGAATCTCGTGATGCATCTCCAGTGTCAAAATCCTGTGATACAGCAAAATGCAATTGCGCTGATAAATGCACTGTTCTTAAAAGCTGATATTGCTAAGAGAAAAGCAATTGCTGCAACATTATCTTCGAAGCAAGTTCGTAATGTAATACTCACAAATGTTATTCAGTCTGCTTCTGGACAGGTAACTTAGGTTTTTAAGTTATTGTTGAACTTTCATATATTTAGACTTCTTTTGATTTAAAAGTATGCTAGGGAAGTGAAATGTAGTTAAGGTAATTCTTTACTTTAGCAGTCAGTAGCCAGTTTGTTTCAAATCCTTTTTAATATATGCATATACAGTTCAGTGTCTTAACTTTTCAGCTAACTTCAACACTGACAATTTTTTTAGTGCATTTTAACTTTTACGTTTAATTTTGCTGTTCAAATCCATCCATGGGAACAACTTTTTTTAGTGGGGTGCAAGTTTTTCTTCTTTTTTTTTTTAACTGGAAATCATAAAAGTGCAGGTTTATGTTATTTTACATGTTTTTTCTGTAAGGAAAGAATTAAATTTAATGGACAATTAATCGTTTCTTCCTCACTAGCTGTGTGTAGGCTAAGATTTGGATAAATAGCATCAGACTGAAAAATTGAATGCCATAGCCAGGATTTGGACAAATTTGAACAAATCCCAGCCGTGGCATTGGATTTTTCAGTCTGACTGTATCCATCCAAAACTTAGGCTACACACGGCCAGTGTGGAAGGACGATTAAATTTCCATCAATTAACATAATAGTGATAACTATAAAGTCTGGGACTTAAGTATGTAAGTTGCTACAAAAGATGCTCTTTGTATATGAGAACCCCTAGTGGTTTACCAGGAAACATGAGTCAGTTGGAAAATTTAATGTCATGATGGCATGTTAACCATGGTAGCTCAATGGTTAAGAATAACTGGGCAGAGACCAGGAGATCCATAGTTCAAATGCTGGCCTTGAAATTAAATTTTTCAGTCTGACTCTATCTTAATAGACATTGTTGATTATTAAACAAATCTTACATAATTGTACACAAATAAAAAAAAAGTCAATAGAATTTGTGTATGTAATTGTTGGCATTGTGACTAAAAGTGAGTTGAGTATTTAAGTTTGAATTTATGAGTCACTATGTTTACACTCAGTCTTCACTTACTTGTTGTTGTATAATTGAAACGTTTTCAAGATCATTCGATCTCATCCTCAGCTGTTTGGTGACTAAATGAACCTTCCTCTTCTTCCACTACTACGGAGCTCCGATCACTCTGCCATCTGGTGTTAGGGGCACTAAGTTTTAATACTTCATTTAATGTCGGGATTTCAAAATTTATAACTTTATCACGGTTTTTGTTTATGAATATTGTTTCCCAAATATCCAATTCTATGGGTGTACTTGAAGATTTTAACAGTTTAATGTTGTGGCCAATGTTGTGGTTTTCTGTCCAAAAATGGTGTGAAACTGCAGATTTTTCTGTTTGTTTCAACTTAATGTCCCTCTGGTGTTCTTTTTGCCTGGTTAACAAGTTTCTCTTAGTTTTTCCTATGTAGCTTTTTCACAGGTTTCACAATTAATCTGATAAATTCCTGATTTCAAATTGTTGGGGATTGTATTTTTCAGTGGTTTATTTAGCAGGTTCCTCAGACTGAATTAGTTTTGGGGTGCTAGTTTTAAGTTTAGTCTTTTGAAGATTCGTTCAAATTTTCTAAAAGCCCATGGATGGTAGGTGAATTTTCTATATTGCCAATTTGTGTTTTAAGTGCTGTGAGAGTGGTATTTTTTGATCTTATCTTCAGTTTTTCTTTTCTCTTCATCATGTTCCTTATGATGGCTGGGTTGAATCCATTTAATACCGCTATGTCTTTTATGTGTTGTTGTTTCAAAAATTCATCCTTACTCAGTGGGATGTTGTGTAGCCGGTGAATTAGACTTCTAAAGGCAGCTAGAAGAAAGAACACCAGAATACCAGAGGAACAATCTTGGTATTGGAAAACTTCAAAAACAAAGAAAGGAAAAATACAATGCAGCTGGAGCAGATTGCCAAAAACTTGACACTTTTTTGGACAAAACAAACTAAATTTACTAGTTATCTGATGTTTTGTTATAGTACGTGCTTCATAAAGCACCAAGACACTATTTACTTGAAAGTCAGCTTAGCATAAGTTCAAAAAGTATTGATGTATATGCATTGTAGTATTTATTATGACTAAACTACGTCTTTGATCCAAAAAAGACACTCCTAAATGTCATCAGGGCATTTTAGCATGTATTAAAAATGTTTTGAAAAAATCAGACACCATGTGCTATGAATTAAAACAAAGGTGCATAAGTTAATGTGTTTGCAGAAAGGTTCCTGGTATGTAAATTTATTAATAGAAAAGAACATAACTTCATCAATTGTAGGAATGTAAATGTAAATGTAAATGTCATTGAAGCGATGCTTTTATTGTAATATTTGTAAGGAATTTTTCTCGGGACTGTATAATGCATAAAATATAGAATGAAAATGTCTTAGAATTAGAGACACTTCATTGTAAATCATTTGAATAACTTGACTTATGTAAAACTAATAGGCAGACATTTCAATAATGTATTAGACCAGGGCTGGAAAGGAAGGCACTGTAAGTGTGAATTTACCCTCCCTCATGTCTTCACTACTATATGCTCATGTTATCTTGAGCGCTGGTTTTACAGTGTGGTGCGGGCAGGGGGAAGAAATGAGAGCTAATGCTCTTTTGTTTCTGCAGTGCAGTCAACTTAGAAAAACACAATTTAGCAAAATAGCATGTAAGTTAAGGGAAGATACGCGCCTCAAGTGTGAGATATGTGGACAAACAGTAAATTGAACTCGATCAGATAAGCTGTATATTTATATAACAGATACAAATAAAAAATCAATTTTATGGCAGTTATAAATAGTCATTCACTTTGGATTCTTCGAGTCCAGTGCACCACTTTCATCACTAATATCGTCTGATGTATTGATGATAATTTCATCAATTACATTTTCTATTACACCATCGTTTCTCAAATATTCCACTTCCAGCTCTTCAACCTTCTTGCAATGCGTCGCTGTTGTAGAAGAGAATGCTTCTATAGCAAGTTTCCGCAGATTTGTGGCCGACATCACCAGTAACGTTGCATCCTCTGAAAACATTCTTTATTTTTGCCTACGCAAGTTCAATTGTATTCATATCAGTTATATGGAGATAGACGAATAATGATGTGTCCCGTTTCGAGAGCCATAACATCCACAACATACGTTTGTTGTAAACTGGTTAGCTAATTAACCTTGAAATTGCTCAAAAAGAAATATGGCGCACACATGAAGCTTAGTGTATTAGCCACTAGATGTCAGTATGTATAGCGCAATTCAAGTTTCAAAATTGTCATCTGTGTTTACGGAGTTAGACGAAACTTACCGAATGAGCACTTGGAACCCAAGCGCTCAACTTATCATGCGCATATAGTACTTTCAACAAGCAGGTAAACAGTCAACTAAACTGATTGATTCTGTTTCGCGTGGCAGTCTTATCAGTGCAGTGGTGCCCCCCCCCCCCCAAGATGGTAACTAATTCCCATGAGTAAGAACTATGATACAATGAAGCACAAAGTTAATATAATATACTCAATGCTCCATATATTGCTAGTATTTACCTAGAACGCATTTCGTTAGGACCTTCCTAACATCCTGGGAATGGTTAATTTCCATCAATTAACTTAATAAGAGTTTAGTGATGAAGCCTGGAACTCAAGTACTTACAATAGTAATTTGCCACAAATGGTGTATCTCGAATACAAGAGCCCTTATTGGTTTACTGGGAAAATATATGAGTCAATAGGAGAATTTAATGTTGTGATGGCACGTTAGCCATGGTAGCTCAATGGGTAAGAGCGACTGGACAGAAACCAGGAGAGCCACTGTTCAAATCCCAGCCATGGCATTGAATTTTTCATTTTGACTCTGTCTATCCAAAAGGTTAGATTAATTTAAGTTTTTATATATTGTCGTAGTGACGCACATAAAAGGTTCGCGCGGAGCGATAACGCGGCTTGTTTACACAAAGGAACTGATAAAGATAGCATGCAGATAAAGGTCTGCCGAAACAAACAAACTGAGATAAATGGAAATTTCTGGTGACATCTTGATTGATAGAGATTATTTGGTTTCTTGATTACTCTGGAACAGTCTGGTATTATCAGATGAGGTATTTAAGGAAGCGACGACTCGCCAAGAGTCAGTCGTAAGCAGTAAACAGCTAAGCTGATGTTGTAAACAGATGTAATCAGAATGCTGTTTGTTATTGTCATTGACCTTGGTAGATTTTGTTGTGACGTAATGTTGTTACGTGAGAATTGAACAGTGTATTTCTACGGAAATAGAGAATATTTGGAATATCTGCAACTCAGACTTCTAATTCTACGAACCCACAGAGTTATAATATATATATATATATATATATATATATATATATATATATATATATGTGTGTGTGTGTGTGTGTGTAGGGGGGGGCTCCGGGGTAGTGGAGTGGTTTCGTTTGCAAAGGGTCCCGAGTTCGATTCCCAGCTCTGGGGTTGGCAATTTTAGGTCAGCCCTATCCATGCCTTCACCTCTGTCTAGCACATGTGAAGTGTTCCCTATGCCCAACGTGTTTTGGAGTCCACAGTATAAGCTGTAGGTCCTCTCGCCTCACCGTCATCTTCACTATCACTCTACCATTGAAGGTAATGGACACCGCCCTCTGGGTGCCTCCACCTGAGAAATGGGTCCGGTCATCACATGGTGGGGCAAGGTTACCCTGAAGGCCAAGGCTGCCATGTGGGCCGTGTTGGTAACCAACCAACCATATATATAAACTTAATTTAGAATATAGTTTATTTTTATTATATATTTTTATTGATGAATTAAATTTTTGATAAGCTTAGGTTAGATTTATTTTTTACTCATATAAGCTAAACTTCTGATTTGCACCATTTTAATGTGACCTAAACTAAGCATATAGACCTAACTTAACTGAGGCAAAAGAGTATCACAGTTATCTACATTTCTTAATTAGATCCAGTGCACTTAATCTTTTGACAAAATACGAGGGGGGCCCCAAAAGAAACCGGATTGTTGTCATAAAAACTTTATTGATGAACTTTTTTTACAAAATTGCTTCAGTTAGCTTCAAAATACTCTCCATTACATGCGATGCACTTGCCAAGTCTCTTTT
The DNA here is from genome assembly GCA_030765055.1 of Mantis religiosa. Lineage (NCBI taxonomy): Eukaryota > Metazoa > Arthropoda > Insecta > Mantodea > Mantidae > Mantis > Mantis religiosa. The sequence continues at coordinate 34,658,337 of CM060960.1, forward strand.
CCCACTGTTGGAAGCATGTTTGGAACTCTTCAAGTTTGATATTGTCCAGTGCCCTTTGCGAAGCTGTTTTTACTGCCTCCACATCGTCATAACGCTCCCCTTTTTGTGTTTTTTTTCATTTGTGGAAATAGGAAAAAGTCGCACTGGGCTGGGTCCGGCGAATACGGAGCGTGGGGAACGACAGACCACCTCTGAGATGCCAAATAGTGGGTCACTCGTAAGGCCGTGTGTGCTGGAGCGTTGTCGTGATGCAGAAACCAGTCACCTGATCACCAAAGTTCCGGGCATTTTCTCCTCACATCCTCTCGCAGACGCCTTAAAACATCCAAGTAAAAGTGCTGATTAACAGTCTGGCCAGGGGGTACGAATTCCCGATGCACAATTCCACGAACATCAAAAAAGACAATGATCATCGTCTTCACATTTGACCTCACTTGTCTTGCATTTTTTAGTCTGGGAGAGTTGGGAGTCCTCCACTGGCTTGACGCTTGCTTGGTTTCTGGGTCATACCCGTAACACTAACTCTCATCCCCTGTAATGACTTTGTTCAAGAAGTTTGGATTACTTGCAATCTTTGTTTTCAAGTCCTGACACACATTCATGCAGATGGTTTTGTGCTCCTGTGTGAGAAGGCGCGGAACAAATTTAGCAGCAACACGTCTCATGTGCAAATCCTCCCTCAAAATCCACTGGCACGAGCTCCAACTGATTCCTGTCACTGCTGAAATTTGGTTGATCATTTGGCGACGATCCTTGTTGGTCTTTTAGCGGACCTTTTCAATGTTCTCATTTCGTGATGTTGAAGGGTGTCCAGAACGACCTTGGTCTTCAACACACATCTCACCACGTTTAAAGTGCCCAAACCACTCGAAAACCTGTGTGCGGCTTATAGCGTCCTGGAAAGCTTCCTGAAGCATTTGGTGTGTCTCCGTTGCAGCTTTTTAAGCAGGAAACAAAACTTCACACACACGCTTTGTTCTTTAAAAGTTGCCATAACGACTTCGCAGAGGTAACCCGCCAACAGTCAGAGAAACACAATACCACACTTGCACGTTCAGCTCTACACTGACGCCGTCTGCACAGCTGTTTCATGAAGGTCTCTACTAACACCATCTAGTGTGAGAACCTTGCATTACGTCTACGAGTGGCAGCGCCCTCGGAGTCCGGTTTCTTTTGGGTGCCCCCTCGTATAACTTTTCTTCGAGAATAGAAGGTACACATCTTAAAAATTTGAATGCATTAGAACTGTCCATCTACAAATATCAGGTCTGCTTGAAGTAGCTTATCATTCAATTAAATTGCTACTGTTATGTTTTTCCTATGAACTTGCAGTGCTCAAACACTACACTGTTTTATCTTAGGTAACACACTTAATTCCATAGGTATGGTGGAACCATCAAGTGTGAATGAGAGATTGATAGGGTAATGTGGATTGTGTTTCAGGAAAAATGGACAAAACTTCCAGTACCTGTGAGGAGGGCAAGTACCAAAACCTGCTACACAAGGACCTTGTTTATCTGGTTTTTATTAATTTAGATTTCTAGTTTATCTGGACTGATTTTTGCTTACTTTATCACCACAAAAATGTGTGTGTTTGTTGATAAGTACACATGACTGTATATGATTGTAATGTTGACACATAGGTAGCACTGACATCACCTTTTGTACACATGTGACAGATGTAATTTACATGGTTACGTCAAAGAACAAATATTAAAGTGAGCAGATGGTTTTCATGACAGTTCTGATAGTAATTATAGATGACTTCCAGTTCTTTTCTTTTCTGCTTTTGTAGTGATGCAAATTTCTATACTATATGAGGGCAGTTCCATAGAAATCTGTGTTTTGAAATAGATGGCAGCTTGTTGTTATCATTGTGCACTGTTATTCTTTGCTGAAACAAATTTGGTAGAGAATTATAGGGGAATTTAAATTTGACAGGCATTCCAGTTATTCACTCGATGGAAAAAGGGCAGTATTCCTCAGTAATTCAGTTTATGCTTATGGATGAGAAAACTTGCAAGGAGATAAAATCAATATATACGAGGTACGTCCAGAAAGTAAGTTCTGCTTGGTAATAAAATTAAATTGTGTATAGATACAGAAAAATTATTTATTTCACAAAATTCTACAACTCTTGAACTACTTTTCCACATAACTACCGAAATTTTGCAGGCATTTGTCATAGCGAGGGACAAGTTTTTGTATACCTTCTTCATAGAAGTTTGCTGCCTGCGTCTTCAACCAGTTTTGGAACATTTTCTTTCAGCTCTTCATCATTGTTGAAGTGTTGACCGCCAAGGAAAGAGTTGAGATGCAAAAACAGATGAAAGTCGCTGGGAATGAGGTCTAGGCTGTATGGGGGGTGGTCAAACACGTCCCAGCCAAAACCCTGTAGGATATTTTTTGTCGCATTTACAATGTGTGGTTGTGTGTTGTCATGAAGAAACACAACACCTTTTGACATCGCAAATTTGCCGATAAATTTCAATTGGTTTAACTTTCCTAGCATTCAGAAAACGAAACACAGATCTGATTTCACAAGCGGTGGGATTTTCAATCAACACTGACATTGTAAACAAGCACAACAAAGCGTACGTGGCCTACAGCGATCTCACAATGGCGCACGTTTCTTTTCCTTGATACAGAGCATCTACCGTGCATGTGCGGAAATGCGATCGCAGCCCTGCAGCGGAGATAGATTGAAACAGAACTTACTTTCTGGACGCCCCTTGTTTATAATTTTGTGTCTAATACTCAATGCTCCACTTATTGCTAGTATTTACCTACAACGCATTTCGTTAGGACCTTCCTAACATCATCAGCTGTTGTCGACTAATAGATGTTGGTTTGGTGAACTCCTTGGAGGTGATAGGTGCGTCTCTGTCGGTATCTTGATGAACTTGAAGTTTGGGTTCTCTTCATAGGTAGTATTGAAATTGAACAATTTTCTTGTATATTTCTTTATGAAATATCACCTCCAAGGAGTTCATCAAACCAACATCCATTAGTCGACAACAGCTGATGATGTTAGGAAGGTCCTAACGAAATGCATTCTAGGTAAATACTAGCAATAAATGGAGCATTGAGTACTAGTTCAACTCAAAATTATACATATATTGTGACTTTGAGGGCTCTTAGAATTAAAAGTCCAAGTTGCAAAAATTCAAAATGTGCTTTATTTCCGTAGAAGTACACTTACAGTAGCAGAATTACGTCACATACGCATACAATATTCCAAGGTCGTTGACCACAAACAAACAGCGTTCACAGTTACACTCTGTTTACAACAACAACAACAACAACAACTCTTGTTACAACTTCGTTTATGACTCTGTTTACTACTCTCCGCTGGCATGTCACCTCTTATATATACCACTACTGATATCACTAGACATTTCTGGAATATTCTGTAACAAATAAGAAATCGACTGTTCTGTATCAATCGAGATGTCACTAGAATGTTCTTTTTTATCTAACTTTATCTGTTTTGGCATGCCTTTTATCTCCGCACTGTGTTTATGTGCTTAGGCAAGCTCTTTATCTGCACCGGCACTATCTGTTCCATATCGCTCCGTGCCGCGCTATCGTAAATAATGGGTGTGCGACAATATATATATATTCATTTTGTGCTTCTTTGTATCATAATCCTTACACATTGGAAGATAAAAGCAAAATTGGATGCTGTTTATGGGGACCTTTTACCATCTGCAACAGCAGTTAAATATTGATTCAACAACTTAAATATGATCGAACGTCCATTTTTGATGAGGAGCACCCAGCAAACCTGACAGATGTAGTTACAAAGGAAGTCATTAAAATGCATGTTTCAGTTGTCAAACAAAAGTTTCCAAAGTGGCTGAGACCGTAGATGTGTTGAGGGAACAGCACTTCATATTTTGCTAAGTTGAAGATGAATGCATAATTGTGGAATAATCGGTGCCACATTTGCTCTCATTGTAGAAAAGAGGTGCAGCTTTCAACTTTGAAGCTGTGCTTGGAGCTACGGGGCGTGTCCGTAAAATAAGGTCTCCAATTTTATTTAATATATAAAACATGTTTATTGTCAATGAATATTATATTGATGGAAAGATGGAACTTACAGCTATTTTTCAACGTAATCACCATTGCGATCGATGCAGTTTTGCATATGCTGTGACAGTTTTTGTATACCCTTGTCATAGCACTCTCCCGCCAAGTTGTGCAGGTAGCGCTCAACCTCGTTTTTCAAATCATTGTCGGTCTGGAAATGTGTTCCACCCAGGTGTGACTTCAACTCAGGAAACAGATGATAATCACTAGGTGCTAAGTCTGGACTGTAGGGGGGATGGGTGTGGATGTCCCATCCAAACTGGGTCAGGAGATCAGCCGTTGCATGTGCAGTATGGGGACCCACCTCGCACACACCGTGCAATAATGCAAATGTTCGGTCAAAATCTTGTCAATCCTAGTCTTACTGACTTCAGGGATAAGTTTGCACAGCTCGTGAACTGTCACATGCCAATCTTTAAGCCACTTCTTGCTCTACTTTTGCAATTTTTTCGGCTGAAACCAAATGCTGACCAGAGCGCTGTTTGTCATGGACGTCTGTACGTCCGTCTATGAACTGTCTGACCCACTTTCGCACGTTTTTGACGTCCGTACACTATGGCCCATAGACTTTGCATAACTGACGATGAATTTCAGTGGGGGTAGTGCCGTTGGCACTCAAAAAACGGATCACTGCACGCAACTCGCCCTTGGCGGCGCAAGTGGTAGGAAGCTCCATTGCAAACGGCTGTCCAGCCAAGACTAATGTTTGCAACAGCTTTGTTGTGGTAGGGATTTGAAGGGGTGAAACCAAGCTACATGCCAGTGTTGCCGGATCTCGTGTAATAGCGTTCCTCATGGCTCCAGCGCCTTGGAGACCTTATTTTAAGGACATGCCTCGTATTTAAGCAAAATCTGAACTTTTTGTTGCTGTCGATGAGACCTAGATTCATCATTATACTCCTAAAACAAAGCAATAATATAATTAATGTGATACTTCCAGCGAATTTGCTACAAAGAAAGCAAAGATGATCCCATCAGCTGGAACATGATGGCAGTGATATTTTAGATGCAAAGGTTGTGATACTCATTGACTTCTTAAAGAAAGGAAAAAACAATTACTGGATAATTCTACAAGAAGTTGTAGAGACAGCTTCACTTGGCAAATAAGGAAGCCATTTCGTCATGACAATGCACAGCTCATGCAATTGGAATTACTGCTGCATTCCCCATATTCACCAAATATGAAGAGACGATTTGCAGAAACAAGATTTAGTTCAAATAAAGTTATCATCGAGACAGAGGTGTGTACTGCAAGTTTAGCTATCAATAGTTTTGGAGGAGTTACAAAAATGATGGGAGTGTTTAAAAGAAGTATAAGTGTATATTCCTAAAAGGAGACTATGTTGAGAAATAAATATGTGTTTAAGGAATTTGGCATCTTTATTCCTAACATGGGTACTTTGTTGAACTGCCCTCGTACAGCAAAGTTTGTATCTATTTAAGTTTCTTTACAGATTGTCCAGATTTTTGTAAATCCAAATTGCCTCCTGTCGCATCTAGTCCGGATAAACAAGGTTCTTGTATATTTAATATGTAGTATCTAAATTTTTATAAAGTAAAATGTTTGGGCACTGCAGATCCATGTGGGAAGTAGCACAATGCAGATACTTGTTGCCAACTAGTTGGACGAGTACACTTTAAAAGCATTAAACATGTTGCCAATTTAAGTTAATTGACACTAAGTTAAGTTAATTCACACTAGCCGTATACAGGCTAAAATTTTGGATTGATAGAGCCGACATGAAAAATTCAATGCCACAGTTGGGATTTGAACCACAGATATACTGGTTTTCGTCCAGTCGCTCTTACCCATTGAGCTACCATTGCCACGGCCGCGCCGTGGCTCAGTGGTTAGACCACTTGGCTCTCATCAAAGCGGCCCGGGTTCGATCCCAGACGACCGCAAAGTGAGATTTGTGGTGGACAACATGGCGCTGGGGCGGGCTTTCTCCGGGACCTCCGGTTTCCCCCGCCATCTCATTCCACCGGTGCTCCATCTTCATCTCATGTATCATCAGTGTCACCGCCTGCGGTGCTGTATGTAGTAAAAGTGGGCGTTAAACACTAAACATTTCAATACCATGGCCAAGAGGTCCCGAGTTCGAATCTCGGTCAGGGTGAGTTACCTGGATAAGGTTTTTCCGGGGTTTTCCATTATCCTGTAAGACGAATGTCGGTTAAATCTAAACTCTATGGACCTTTGGGCTCATTTGAGCATCATTTCACTCATTCCATTCATCGTCCGATATGACTTAACGTTGGAGGACGTAAATTACAACAACAACAAAATACCATGGCCAATTTGCCGTCATGACATTAAATTATCCAATTGACTCATATATTTCCCCGGTAAACCACTAGGAGCTCTCGCATTCGAGATACACCGTTTGTGGTGACTTACTATAGTAAGTACTTGAGTCCCAGGCTTCATCATTTAACTCTTATTATTTAAGCTAATTGATGGAAATTAATCATTTCTTCACACTAGCTGTATACAGGCTAAGATTTTGGATTGATAGAGTTGACATGATGCGAGAGCCCTTAGTGGTTTACCAGGGTAATATATGAGTCAATTGGAGAATTTAATGTCATGACGGCAAATTGGCCATGGTAGTTCAATGGGTAAGAGTGACTGGACAGTGGTTCAAATCCTGGCCTTGGCATTGAATTTTTCATGTCGACTCTATCAATCCAAAATCTTAGCCTGTATAGGGCTAGTGTGGAGAAATGATTAATTTCCATCAATTAACTTAAATAATAAGAGTTAAATGATGAAGCCTGGGACTCAAGTAGTTACAATAGTAATTCACCACAAACGGTGTATCTCAGATGCGAGAGCCCCTAGTGGTTTACCAGGAAATATATAAGTCAATTGGAGAACTTGTCATGACGACAAATTGGCCATGGTAGCTCAATGGGTAAGAGCGGCTGGACGGAAACCATTAGATCCGTGGTCCATATCCTGGCCGTGGCATTGAATTTTTCATGTCGACTCTATCAATCTATGTTACCAATGTTTAATCATGTTTAATGTTTATAAGTTCCTAGGACTCAAGTCGAATTTGGGATCTGTAGACCCTCAAGGTTGCATGTATGTTCAGTCCATGCTGAAATATCTGGATATAAGATACTTCTTCAAGGAAGTGTTTTGAAAACTAATTTGCAAAGAATGCATTTTAAAGCAATTTTTAAATTTAAATCCAGTAAATAAACATTTAAAATTTAATGCTAAACTGGCTGGCTGTCCAACATTGCATATGAACTTTTTGAACTTGAATGGATTTAGTTCATTTCATATTTTGTAGGAAACATTTGTACAATAACTTAGAGCATTTTTATGATGAATACTCCCCTTTAAAGCTTATAATTATAATGGAAATTGTTCTTTCACACTAGCCCTGTGTAGCACGTACTATGAATGGTTAGAGCCAGACTGAAAAATTCAATGTCATAGCCAGGATTTGAACCACCGATATTCTGGTTGCCATCAAGCCACGTTAAATTAATTAATTTTCATTAATTGTACCTAACAGTGGTCCAAACTATAAAAGCTTGGGCCTTAAAGTGCTTACATCATAGTAAGTCGCCATTAAGGTAGTTGTCTCATGTGTTTATGAGAACTCCTAGTGGTTTACTGCGAAAAACATGAGTCAGTTGGAGAATTTAATGTCATTTTGGCATGTTGGCCATAGTAGCTCAATGGTTTAAAGCGGCTGGACGGCAACCGGAAGATCGGTGGTACAAATTCCAGCTATGGCATTGAATTTTTCAGTCTGACTCTACCCTTTCATAGTGCATCCTACACATAGCTAGTGTGAAAGAACAATTAATTTTCATTAATTGTACCTAATAGTGGTCCGAACCATAAAAGCCTGGGCCTTAAAGTACTTACACCATAGTAAGTCGTCATAAAGGTAGTTGTCTCATGTGTTTATGAGAACTCTTAGTGGTTTACCGGGAAAAACACAAGTCAGTTGGAGAATTTAATGTCATGTTGGCACGTTGGCCATAGTAGCTCAATGGCTTAAAGTGGCTGGATGGCAACCAGAAGATTGGTGATTCAAATCCCGGCTTATAATGTTGTACATACACAGCACTTCCAAATAATAAATGAAAAATACCCTGATATTTACACAAAAGGATGTGAAACATTTTTAAAACATCTGACTTCCTCAACCATCCTCTGACAGTGTCCAAAGTTCTGGAAATTTTGCATAGGCTATAAGTATCATTGGAATAATTTTCTAGTCAGAATGGTTGAGTAATTTTGTAAATAATCATACTAACATACATTTTTGTATCTTCTCTTTGGTTCCACGTATATAAAGTGACATGTATATGATTTTTCACATAATTTATAGCTGCTTAACTTCCTCAGAGGGAATAGTGGTGAATATGAATTTTTTTTTTAAATAATATCCTCCAACATTAAGTCATATCTGATGATGAATGAAATGAATGAAATGATGCTCAAAGGAGCAATAGCCCATAGAGCTTAGAGTTACCCAACATTAAGCTTTCAGGATAAGGGAAAACCCCAGAAAACATGGTTATCCAAGTAACTCATCCTAATTGAGATTTGAATTTGGGACCTCTTGAACATTTATTTATTTATTTATTTTCAGTCCTATAGTATACACAAAGACAGTGTTACATAGACCATGTCAGTTTATAGTACAAAATAATTACAATATAAAATAACTCTATACACATATAGACAATTGTTCTTAAGACCACATCAGACATGTGATAAAAAATACAAAATACAGTCGGATAACTGCTGACAATGGGGACAAAACGTTCTCCGAAAAATGTCCAAGTAAGGATAATTTAAGTAATGTTTGTGTTTGAATTACCGACTCATTACTTTCAAATACAAAATACAAGTTTATAAAATTGACCTAAATATTGATAATGTAAATCTGTGCATAGTATTATGTCAAAAACTCAACTATGCTTAAAATGTGATTAATTTCCATTACGGATAAGAAACTCATCTTCGTTATAAAAACAATGGGTTAACAAATACAAATAACATGAGGCAGACATGCTACCACTTATGCTACAGAGGTGGACAGGTGAATATCGTGACTTTGTGGGTTTGTGAAATTAAAAATCCAGTCTACAAACACCAAAACTTACTCTTTATTTCCGTAGAAATCAATCTGACAGTCCAGAATTACATCACGTACACAATAAAACTTCCAAGGTAATCGACCACAAACACAGTTCACACAGTTGTTCACGCTCACGCGTTCAACTAGCGATTGACTGCAGTGGCAGGTGGCGGATCCCTTTTTATAGATTACTCACTATCTGGAATGTTTTCAAACAATCAAGACGGCGCTATAACAAAGACGAACTCTCGAGAAATCCATCTCCTTCCCCCACCGTTTCAACGAGCTTTTATCTGTGCACTGCACTGCCCGTCTCTTTGAACTAATCGCCCGCACCACCTCGAATCAACAATGCGCTCGCGACAATATGAAGATTTCATACTCCCAAGTCACCAAGTTAAAATTTTTGAAAAAGGTGCATAGTCTACTACTATCGAGAAAACTATTCTTTATACTACTGTTCTGAGTTTTAATTATAAAATATTGGTTTTCTGATTTCTAATGTTAGATAAAATTGTCTCTCTTTATACAATTACTTAACATATCCTACTAATAATATTTATTATATAAGGGGCATTGAAAAAGAAACAATTGTCTCTCTTTATACAATTACTTAACATATCCTACTAATAATATTTATTATATAAGGGGCATTGAAAAAGAAACAATTCGGAGTCTGGTATGCGCAAAGTGACAGGATTGTAATATCGTGGCATATGTAATGAAGTGTTGTTCCGACCAGAGCATGGAACTTCACAGCCCATCTCTAGAGGGCATGCATGCATGTCATGTGACGATACAAAGCTAGCAGCAGCATGCATCAATCGTCCAACACTGCCAGTCGCATTGCAAACAGTGAAATGGAGGCATCAAGAGAAGAGCAAGGAGGTGGTGTTCATTTTCTGACAGCGGAAAGAGTAGGGGGAATGGAAATTCATCAACAAATGTCACAAGTGTATAGTGAACACTGCATGTCCCTTGCAAGGTTCAAAACGTGGCACAAGCGCTTCAGGGGAGGACGGGTGTTGTTAGCCGATGTTGCACTGTCTGGAGCACCACACTGCATTGCTGATGACATCGTCCAGTTGGTTGATGCACTCATTTCCCAGTACCATGGAGTGGCAGTGAAAGCCATAGCCGCTGAGGTCGGATTGAGCGTCGGAAGTGTTCACACCATCATGAAGAAACAACTGCTCTTGCGCAAAGTGTGAAAGAAATGATTATTTCCATCAATTTACCTAAAAACATAGTGGTTTAACTATGAATTCTGGGACTTAAATACTTACAGCATAGTAAGTCGTCACAAAAGGTGTGTATATCATAGCATATGAGAACCCCTAGTGGTCTACCGGGAAACACGAGTCAGTTGGAGAATTTAAAGTCATGCTGGCATGTAACTATGTTAAAGACAGTTCAAATCTATATACAAACATAATAATTTGTAACTTAGAACTTCACTTATCTTATAAGAAATGATGATAATTCTTATAAATTCTCCAGGATCGCGATTTCATGTATACTTATATGCATCTACAGCTGTCAGCCGGCCCGGGCTTTAAAGTACTTACAGCATAGTAAGTCGCCATTAAGGTAGTTGTCTCATGTGTTTGAGAACTCCTAGTGGTTTATCGGGAAAAACACGTGTCAGTTGGAGAATTTAATGTCATGTCGGCATGTTGGCCATAGTAGCTCAATGGTTTAGAACGGCTGGACAGAGACCAGAAGATCCGTGGTTCAAATCCCGGCTATGGCATTGAATTTTTCAGTCTGCCTCTACCCTTTCATAGTGCGTCTTACACACGGCTAGTGTGAAAGAACAATTAATTTCCTTTAGTCAGTATGTTTATTATTTTATATTGTACGAACATGTCTTTAACAATAAAATGAAAGCATATGTAGCTATTTTATATCATAAACATATTAATTTATTTAAAATATTATATTAGTATTTTTTATATTTGTTCTTAGAACAAAAAACATAAACATGTAATTGCAGTCAAATATAGCCCTGCCATCACACCAGTTATTTTACCTGGGCCCTCCCCATCCTACACCATAGGCACATTTTACTTAAACTCGTAATGTTTGGCATTGAATCGATGGCTAGTCCATTGCATCTCACATTAATGATCTTACCTGTGTGAATTTGTTCCACTAAATGTTCCTGTTCAGGGATATATAAACCATTTTAGGTATTAGAAAAAGAGTGTAGCAAATAATATCCATTAGAATACTTAATGAGTAACGACTGTGATACAGTGAAGTACAAAATAAACATAATTTTTAATTAAACTAGTACTCCATGCTTCGTGTTTACCAAGAACACGTTTCGTTAAGACTTTCCTAACATCCTCAGCTGATATTGACTGTTGAATTTCGATTTGGTGAACTCCTTGAAGGCAATGGGGCCCTCTGTATTGGTATATTGATGAACTTGAAGTTTGAGTTCTCTTCAAAGATGGTGTTGAAATTGAAGAATTTTCCTTCATATTTCTTTATGAATACTTTTTTCCCACGTGGTTAATGCAGCTGGACCCTGAACACTTTCCAAAAATGGTATGCTAAGGGAAGGTCGTAACAAAACACATTCTAGGTAAACACTAGCAATATAATGAGCATGGAGTACTATTATGTGTTTCAAATGGGAAGAGTTCTCGCCTGTAGCGAATCCAATGCATTAAAGCCTTCAGCATTGCCACTTTGCTACCCCCACTCTTTTATATTTCCCTCTCTCTCGCACACTTGCGAGTCTTCTGGGCGCTAGACATAAGTGAACGCAAACTGAATTTTCCAAAGTTTTATAATGATGCAGTTGTTGAAACCACAATTGCAACATGGATATTCATATATTACGAAAATGGTTTAAAATATTTAGTTTAAAATTAAATATAGTTTATGAATTATTTTTCTAATCCAACGAAAATACCAGTGGTGCATTGGTATAGCTGCGAACGTTACTTACGTTAAGAGATAATTCATCATTGTCATTATCTTCATCATCTGAGTACTGCAAATTTATTATGATAGGTTCCAAAATCTCATTACATGCTATTTCTTTACAAAAGTCATCTTGTAGTTTATCTGATGTCTCACGCAGTTTTCCCAGTCTTGTTGTGTTCCTTGTCAATTTGTTCTTGAATAAGTCATTCAGCATCAGTTTAAAAATATTATTTCTGTTTGCAACATAATTTGAGCCCACATTAACTCAATTGGATTGTTCTGGCAGTAGTAAGGGGGAAGGTGGATCGTGTCTCATTGATCCAGCTGATACACCTTTTCATGGAAGAGTAACTGAATAATGTATTTCTGCTTACTGCTTTGAACTCTCTAGAGTAAATAGAGATTGCGAACCATTCATAAACAAAGATATAACTATTAATTTTTAGATGAGTCATATTTATTACACAACTGCTTCACTTTCGTACCTATTTTGAGGACATGTTTCGCAAATCGTTTGCATCTTCTGCTCTTATGCGATATAACTGACCAGACACATTCTTATTGTTTCCACTCATTGAATTTAACAAACACCTTGGCTTATTCAAAATACATATTTCCTTTATCACATCATGTCAAATGTTTACGTTTCAGTTCTGAGTAATCTCAAACATACATTCACGCATACATGCCAATCAATAATGATATTCATTACAGTGCTTACGTCGCAATGCATTGTTATAATATAATGGTGTCTACTTTATTTACTTGTATTAGAAAAACTATTTGAGCTAAAAATATGGGGTTTTTACGGTTATGTTAAATACATTACTCTCTCCTTCCTTATGGATCAGTTTTTGCAAAATCTGAATTTTTGTCTTAGTGCAAATAGTATTTATTAGAGATTGATTAGTTTGGCGCTCATCGCACACCATTTAGGCAGAATGCAATACACAACACCGCAGGACTCCAATTGGTTGCTCACCTAGTAGCGCTCAAGGACAAACATCATCCCATTTGAAACACATAATATTTTGACTCAAAATTATATTAATCCATTAGGATATTTAAATAAGATGCCAAAGGGTTAAGAAAAACTGTTTATTTTCATCTGTTATTGCCACTAATGTAATATTTAATATGTACAGGTTGGCGTGGAAATGGCACATCAATTGTATGTACTTCAGACGCTCATGCTTGGCCTTCTGGAGCAGAGAATGAACTGTAAAATGGATCCACAGGACCAAGAGGCTTTGGAGAAGATAAAGGAGTTGAGAAGGATTGCTTTTGATACCGATGGAACTGGAATTGGAGCAGATGTTACTGCTCGGAGACAGCAGGCAAAGGATTACAAAAAACTGGGTTTTAAATGTGATATAAATCCTACGTTGGATTTTACAGAGACACCTCCAGGAATGCTTGCCCTTGACTGCATGGTTTATTTTGCCAGAAACCACACTGAAAGCTATACAAAGGTACATTATTTATTTGTGTTTAGTTAATATTGTAAGAGGGCCGATCAACAAAGACTGAGACTGATTTTTTCGTGTAGCTTACGCGATAGTTTCGTATCTGTAACATAAATATTTGAAAAGAGCGGGTTTTTATGTATAATGTCAGTAGGCAGCAGCACTCTCTTATTGGTAGGTTGGTAGCAGTGCTCTATTTTGTAGACCCTAAGTGCATTTCGCATACCAGGCAGTGGAGGTGACGTGAGAGGAGCAGTGCAGCACAATCAAATTCTGTTTTCGTTTAAACCATACAGCCACCGAAACTTATGAAAAGCTGAAGCAAGTGTACAGTGAAGATGCACTACCTCATGCAACAGTGTTTAGGTGGTACAAGGACTTCAAAGAAGACCGACTTGTCAGTGTTAAGCAAGGTGGGCCTGGTGTTTTGGCTTCTGCTGTGACTGAAGTCCATATTAACACAGTTGCTGTGACTGTCCGAGAGGATCAGCGTATAACATTACGTAACCTCAGTGAAGTGTTGAGAATTTCATATGGCAGTGTGTTTACAATAATGCACGACCATCTCCATATGACCCGAGTTTGTGCTCGTTGGTTGCCACATCTGTTGACTCCCGAACAAAAGGCTGTGCAAATGGAGACAAGCCGTGAGGTGCTGCGTCTCTTTGCTGATGGAGGAGATGTCACCTCCTACTTCAATGCACTTTTTATAGCGTCTCTGCCAATCCTTGAACATGTGCTGCAGACCATTCTTTGTCAGGTCCTTGAGAATCGACTCACTTTTCTTGCACTGCTTCAGAGTTCTCAAATCGAATACCCCTAAGCTTTGCCTTTAGAGATGGGAATAAGAAAAGTCACAGGGTGCAAGATCGGGGCTATAAGGTGGATGTGGTACACAGGTAATGTTGAATCGAGCCAGAAACTGCATGACTTGATTTGTGACGTGAGGCCGTATATTGTCATGATGAAGTCGCCACCCAGTCCGAGAAAGCTCTGGTCATTTCTTTGCAATGTGCTTCCTCAGTGTAGCCAATACTGAAGTGTAGTATGCTGCTGTAACAGTAGTGTGAGGGGGAACTGTATGCTGGTAAATCATTCCATTAGAGTCAAAAAATGTGATCATCATCACTTTCCCTGCAGATGGAACAACTTTTGCCTTTTTTTATATTGGAGAACCTGGCGATTTGCACACTGTGTTGGCTTGTTTTCCTTCAGGATCATAATGATGCAGCCATGACTCATCACCCGTGATAATTTAAAAAGAGCATCCCCTCCATCAGCAAAGAGACGCAGCACCTCACGACTTGTCTCCATTCGTACAGCCTTTCGTTCAGGAGTCAACAGATGTGGCACCCACCGAGCACAAACTCGGGTCATGTGGAGATGGTCGTGCATAATTGTAAACATACTGCCTTATGAAATTCTCAACACTTCACTGAGGTTACCTAATGTTATATGCTGTCCTCTCGGACAATCACATTAGCTGTGTTGATGACTTCAGTCACAGCAGAAACTGAAACACAAGCCCATCTTGCTTAACACTGACAAGTCGGCCTTCTTTGAAGACCTTGAACCACCTAAACACTGTTGCACGAGGTAGTGCATCTTTACTGTACGCTTGCTTCATCTTTTCATAAGTTTCGGTGGCTGTATGGTTTAAACGAAAATAGAATTTGATTGCGCTGTACTGCTCCTCTCACATCATCTCCATTGTCTGGTATGCGGAGTGCACGCAGGGTCTACAATACAATACTTCCTGTATGTAGTAGCGAAATGTAGGTAAGTTACTAGTTACACAGAAAATGAAGCTAACTACAGTGGAATAATAAATAGAATACAAATGAAATATTTAGTGATTATTTTCCACTTAACTTAAGAAGTTGATGACAAAACTTCTATCTTCTATTTGAAATTAATTTCGTAAGCATTTGCCCACATCTTCAGTCAAACACATTTCGTTGTAAAACACTTTTTTTACTACGAAATGTGTTTGACTGAAGATGTGGGCAAATCCTTACGAAATTAATTTCATATAGAAGATACAAGTTTTGTCATCAACTTCTTAAGTTAAGAGGAAAATAATCACTAAATATTTTATTTGTATTATAAAGTTACTAGTTTCCTAAAATGGTCCTAAGATTTTATTTCTTTTTCTCAAAGGTGGTGCTTGAAAACTCCTGCCGTGCTGATGAGCATGAATGTCCATTTGGTAGAACTAGTGTGGAACTAGTCAAACTATTATGTGAAGTCTTGAGAATTGGAGAGCCACCAAGTGAACAAGGCCAAAACTATCATCCCATGTTTTTTACTCATGACCATCCATTTGAGGAATTCTTCTGTATTTGCATCATACTTTTAAACAAAACATGGAAGGAAATGAGGGCAACAACAGATGACTTTTTTAAGGTAATAATGCTTTGTATTTAATGTTCCACTCTATAGAGTACAGTAGAACTTCATTTATCCAGATCACCTGGGACCAGGGCTGATTTGAGATAATAAAGAGCTGTGTTTTTCAGAGAATGACTGAAAAGTGATAAAAACACATACAGTATAACCAAAATATTTACAACAGATGCTCAAGTTCTTCTCGGGAAGCAAGCCAGATGAAAAGACGATTAGAAATCAATAAATATTAAAAGCAGAAGCATTATTAACAGTGAAGTATTCTTCATATTTAAGTTTGATTTATGAGTCACTATGTTTACACTCAAACTTCACTTACTTGTTTCGAGATTTAACTGTATTGGAACACCACAGTGAAGCGAAATAATTATTAATTTTTAGATGAGTCGTAATAATACACAGTAATAATACTGATAAGATAAAACCAGAGGAAAAGTCAGGCATTTACAAGATTAAGTGTAAAGACTGTGAAAAAATTTACTTAGGGAGGACAAAAAGAAACATAGGCACTAGAAAGAAAGAACACTTCAGGCACTTAAGATACAAAAATATTGATAAGTCTGCAGTAGCAGCTCATTTCTGGTCTGAAAATCATGAAATTGAAGATAGCACAGAATTACTAAAATACGTACAAAAACATAGTGAACTCGTCATAAGGGAGAGAATATACTGTGACTTTGTGGGTTCGTGAAATGAAAAGTCCAATTTCACCACTCAAAAATGTTCTTTATTTCCACCGACTTACAGTTAAACTCTTGCCAATTACACAGAATTACGTGCTGCAACAATTACAATTCACCAGTTCGTCCGTTACAATTTCACTGTACTCGCGATTACACAAACTCCGATACACATACACAGTTCGTACAGTCTTCCGTTGCACAACCCTTTCGTTCATTAACACGTCACTGACTAACACTGCCTTCTTACACCAAGAACTGTCCTCACTCACACACTAACCAACTGACTGACTGACAACCAACATCTGACTAACTAGCTCCGTCTGTCTGTAACCCTCTTTATATCGGAATATCCCGCCTTCTGGTGTTTACAGGATTGTTCTAGTAACAGAAAGATCGAGAAACAGGTGTAGAGAAAACAGGCGACACAGTCATGTTTTTTTCCCTGACCACAGCCTGTCACCACTACAAGACGAACGAGGAGGAGGTGTGGCTAACCGAACCTCCCCTACCTTCCGCTGCCAGCTGCTTTCACAGGGTGTTCTAGCGCTCCCGTTACAATACATAGAAAAGCATAAAGACCAACTAATGAACTTTGAAATCCCGCCAGAAGAGAAACCCACATTTAAGTTCATCACTAAATCAACAGATGGCAGCAGCAACCCCAGAATTACCCACACCACTGGATCAAGCTTTAGTCGCATAAGAGCCGAAGATGCAAACAATGAGTTGCGAAACATGTCCTCAAAATAGGTACGAAAGTGAAGCAGATGTGTAATAAATATGACTCATCTAAACATTAATAATTCACTTGTTGTATAATTGAAACGTTTTCAAGATCATTCGATCTCATCCTCAGCTGTTTGGTGACTAAATGAACCTTCCTCTTCTTCCACTACTACGGAGCTCCGATCACTCTGCCATCTGGTGTTAGGGGCACTAAGTTTTAATACTTCATTTAATGCTGGAGAGAAACTTGTTAACCAGGCAAAAAGAACACCAGAGGAACATTAAGTTGAAACAAACAGAAAAATCTGCAGTTTCACACCATTTTTGGACAGAAAACCACAACATTGGCCACAACATTAAACTGTTAAAATCTTTAAGTACACCCATAGAATTGGATATTTGGGAAAAAATATTCATAAACAAAAACCGTGATAAAGTTATAAATTTTGAAATCCCGGCATTAAATGAAGTATTAAAACTTAGTGCCCCTAACACCAAATGGCAGAGTGATCGGAGCTCCGTAGTAGTGGAAGAAGAGGAAGGTTCATTTAGTCACCAAACAGCTGAGGATGAGATCGAATGATCTTGAAAACGTTCCAATTATACAACAACAAGTAAGTGAAGTTTGAGTGTAAACATAGTGACTCATAAATCAAATTCAAATAGAAATCAATGTTTCGGGAGTGTGCATCTCCTCCATCATCAGGATATTTATTAAATGTTATAACCACAAATTAATCACTGGATATATCACAAATATAAAGACAAAACACTATCAAAATTCGCATTAGTGAACAAAAGACTGCCTTCAGTAAATTAAATGCCAGGTCAGGAGATGGCGTGAGTATAGAAAATTAATTGGGTCAAAGAAACGTAACTACATAATGTGCACGATAAGAAGAGCAATCTGATTCCAAGTCCTCATTCGGTAAGTATCGTTTAGCTCTGTAAACATAGATGACAACTTTGAACTTCAAAATGCACTATACACTGACATCTAGTGGCTAGTACGCTAAGCTTTAACATGTCAACCATATTTCATTTTGATCAATTTCGAGGTTAATTCGCTAACCAGTTTACAACAATCATATATTAGAATTAGAATTTTAGTTCGTCCTTGGCAACATACACATGTTATGAGACACGTTAAAATGTATAAATACAGAATATACATAAAGTCAAATTGATTACATACAATATACACAGTAAGCAGCTTTTCTATGGTTTCATGTGGTATTTGCATAGACTAATTTACTACAAGAAATGTCATAATATAAATATTACAGGTTTGTGAATGTAGTATGCTCCCAGTGCTCATTTACATGGTTATAGTTCTAAAAATTCATTAACCGTATAAAAACAGTGTGCATGCAAAAATTTCTTAACCTTATTCTTAAAGTGTTTTTGTGATGCAGCTTGTTTAAATGAATTTGGAAGTTTATTGCATAACATTATGCCTTTGTAGTTAAAGCTTCCTTCATAAAGGCTCGTTTGGTGCGCTCGAATTGCCAGTTTATCCTTGTTACGAGTGTGGTGGTAATGTACATCAGCATTTACTTGAATATGATTTATATTTGTATGAACATTTGTGGATTTTGTGGCTCTCGATAGGAGACGTTTTTCAAGGTTGACCACAGTGTAGAAACAAAAAGAGTGTTAGCTCTCGCCTCTTCCCTTCTGCCCGCACCACACCGTAAATCCAGCGCTCTTCATATCTTGCGCGTACTGTACATACATTTTTGCTGAAGTCATGTATACCAATAACTTCCTTATGCAATTGTGTCGCTTACCTAGTGATCTAAATATTGGAGCCTCATTGCTTTTAAAGTTTTCGTTGGCTTCTCTTGAAATACGTTCATAGCCCAATTCCCTTTGTGCTTGCTGTGTTCTCCTGAGCCTTGGCAATGCTGGCCCTAGAACCATATGATACTCCTCTGTTTATCTTCGACTGTTTTTTTAAATAATTCTACATATGCTACACAATTTCTCTTGCCTTCCTTTGCGGCACCTGATGTACTGTTGTATATTCCATATAGTTTTCACTTACACTTTATTTCACCACTTACTTCCCAGCAAATGAAAGAAAACTTCAAGAAGTTTGAATAGTGGGCTCTTCTTTCTAATATGCGACACAGCGATTTTTTTCTAAGTCCTTTACACTTTTTGATGTTTTTATATACAACCATGATTTTTAATATAATTTCTTTACTTTTTAGTGCAATTTTGTGTGGAGGGCATTCTTTTAACGTTATTAATTGTTTATTTCCTAACTTCGTATATAGCCATATTGAAGAATTAACTGCAACCAAACTGTCCTTGTTTCTCCACTAAATGCAATGCTGCCGACAGTCTTACTTGTCCCTAAATTACACTAGCAAACTAACACAAAGTAGTACCTAAATAAATTTAACATTAGTGTTAGCGCTGTGACAATTTTTGTTACATTTTTTAACATCAATTTTAACATCTGTTAGTAAAATTGGTCACAATTCGCAGCAGTAGCTGAACCAGTCGTGAGCGCATACATTTTACTGAATTGTAGAGTCATTTTCCGATTTTCAACAACGTATTGAACGAATCTTAAATATTTGAAGAATGCACAGAACCGCCTTCACTTCTAACAGTACAATTGGCACTTTTGCTGGACAGCAAGCCTACTTTTGTAAAGCAATAAAACCTGAAAGGAAACATGGTCAGTATTTTCCAAAACTGATATGTGCTAATTGCATCCACATGCCCTTTTGCATCGGTGTCCTCGTGGCTGGCTGCAACACGAGGACTGCAGGTTGTCTGCTTGCGCATGCGTATACGTGCACCGTTGGACTTAGAAAATATTCTCGCGTCGCACAAAAGAAAGTTTCTCCGAATAGTGGAACTTAAATGAAGTGCATTAGCTGTTTAAGTCATGTGACACTTCCGAGTTCCTGTGCAAGTAGCAGACGAACACCTTCCTAGCTGAATCCAAGTCTAAAAGACTGAATGAGCAGTTACAATTCCCTAAATTTAAATCTTAGTTTCCTACATTCCCACACAAAGCATCATAGTCACCCTAGTGTTTAGATTAAAGCAAAATACTTTAACAAATATTGAATAGCATTAAATATTCCGCAGTATTAGTATTAATGCAAGCTTCTTGGCCTACTTGTTGCAGGTTTTCAGTGTTGTAAAGGAACAGATAACAAGAGCACTTGCTTCACAACCAACTGCTCTTGACAAGTTCAAGGCAAAGCTTCAAGTGTTGACTTACTCGGAGATAACAAACCTTTGGCAACAGGAGAGAACCAATAGAGAGGAATGGGAGTCGCATGCCAGACCAATTGTAGAGCTCAAAGAACAGATCACTCCAGAAATAATGGAGTTGATTCAACAACAGCGTCTGGGGTTCCTTGTGGAGGGAACAAGATTTACAAAATACACTATGAGAGGCCAGAGAATAAAAGATAAATTCTGGTATGTGCGTCTCTCCCCAAATCACAAAGTCTTCCACTACGGAGATTGCGACGAGAAGAGTGTTCCTACCCTGGAAGAACTTCCAAATAAATTAGCTGTTGTGGATATTAAAGCTTTAGTAGTTGGTAAAGAATGCCCTCACATGAAAGATATCAGGTATGTTGCCAATTTTTTAGTTATGTTTTAGTGTAAAAAAATAAAAATGGGAATGACTAATCACTCGCAAGTTTTCAGTTACCATACATACACTGCAGTATGATGCTTTCATTTGTTATTTACACAGTCGGCTACTGTTCAAACATCTGGATCATCTATGGTCCGGCAAACTTCCTCTTTCAGTATATGGAATAAGTAAGTGGAGAAAGGTGTATAAAAGGTTGACTTATTGCTCCTGAATGGACGCATATTTTTACAGAAGGTTCCAGCCTACCAAATGAGGGTGGCACTGGTGCTGGTGCGGTATGCCCACTTTTCTCCTTTTATCGTAAACTAAACAAAAATTCAACAAACTTTGATGGCGAAATTTTAGCAATCCTACTAAGTTTACAAAATCTTTTATATCACATCCAAAAATTTACAAAGGTTGTACTACTGTCTTGACTCCAAAGCAGCCATTTTTGCTATAACACGAGATACAACACCTAAAAGTATCAAAATTATTGAATGCCACAAAATGATAAAACAGTTACCACATTTACATAAAAAAGTTGTACTCCAGTGGATTCCGGCCCATTGTGGAGTGATAGGAAATGAAACAGCTGATTTTCTGGCCAAAAAGGGTAGCAAAATTGTTTCGAACCCAACTACTATTCCGGTACTCTTTCACTCTATCAAAAGAATTATTTCAAATAAATATATCAAACAACTTAAGGAAGAATACACCATAAAATAATCTGGAAAGGAATGGGAAAATCTACAAACTTATAACATTACTTCATTACAAAGAAAATCTGCAGTGGCAATATTCAGATTACTAACAGGACATGACTGCCTAAATAAACACCTACACAGATTTGGCATAACAGATTCACCTAAATGCCCTTTCTGCAATCTAAATGAGGATATGGATAAAAATCACCTCATCCACTGTCCAGCTTTTATAGAAGAGACCAACCTTCCCGCTAAATATTGGAGTGCAAGAGAGCGAATGATTTTATTATCAAGTGCTCAACATTAGATACCAACCAACCAACCAACCAACCATGTTGACTTATTTGCCTAATTTTAATTCCTCTTTCAGCTTGAGTAAACTCACATATCTATTCAATTCTATATGCAGCAGTTTTTTAAAGGTGATGTTCTTTTCAAGTCAATGGGGTTGGTTTCAGTGGGGACATTTTTAACAGCTGACCATTTTTAGAACGCACCACCCGCGGTGCCATATGTAGTAAAAGCGGGCGTTAAACACTACACAATTAATTTAATTTTAGAACGCTCTTCACAATGTAAATAATGATATAAAACTGTTAAAAACCTTGAGAATTACCAAGGAGTCAAATATATGGGAGAAAATGTTTGAATCGACTTTCCAATATATGGAGCGACATTTTTTCTAAGTTCAATGAATGTCAATGCCATATATTTAAGAAATATGTTTCACATTTTTTGCTGTAATATGTATTTAAAATGATTTATTTTGGTGATTTCTTGTTGGAAAAAGTGTTACTAACATAATGTTAGGGAAACATAGAGTCAGACTGAAAAATTCAATGCCATAGCCGGGATTTGAACCACGGAACTTCTGGTTTCCGTCCAGCCGCACTACCATTGTGCTACTATGGCCAACATGCCGATATGACATTAAATTCTCCAACTGACTCATATTTTCCCGGTAAGTACTTACAATATAGTCAGTCGCCATTAAGGTAGTCGTCTCATGTGTTTATGAGAACTCCTAAGTGGTTTACCGGGAAAATATGAGTCAGTTGGAGAATTTAATGTCATATCGGCATGTTGGCCATAGTAGCACAATGGTAGTGCGGCTGGACGGAAACCAGAAGTTCCGTGGTTCAAATCCCGGCTATGGCATTGAATTTTTCAGTCTGACTCTACGTTTCCACAATTTAGCCTACACACGGCCAGTGTGAAAGAACAATTAATTTCCATTAATTGACATAACGTTAGGCTTTAAATTATTTATGCATTTAATTACTGCACATGTACCCATATTGAAAGCAAGACAACCCAATTCTCCTTCTTGTGTCACTTTAAGCAATACAGCAAACACTTTTTTTTCCACTAATTGCCCTAGATATATAATTATACACATTGTCCCTAATAACGGAGATGGAGGGCATTACATTCAGTATATAATACTCATGTTATTAGTAAGCTCTCTTCAAGTAATGCTGAAGGCAGGCCCCTGTATCATTGACAAAAACTGACAGATCCATCTTATGAATTGGACAAGCCATTTCTAAAAGTTAAATGTTTCCAAGAATATACAAAAGTCACGTCTAATACTCCAGGGTGCAGCACGTAAAACCAGTCCATATTATGGTATATTGCATTATTTACATGGTTACTTTTGTATGTTGTATTTTTGGCAATAATTAAATTATCTTCCTTAACACCAAGAAATGACATGATGGGCTGGGAGGTCGGCACACATGAACCGTCACGGGTAAGGCAGCTGCAGGCTAAGCCAATGAAACTTATCGAAACCAGTTGAGAAAAGGCATTGTTGTGTGAAGCAGTGTATGTGATAATGATGTGTTCGATACCTGAGTGTATTGCCATTGTTGAAGCATTCATTTGCACTGGATCTTTTGTACAAGGGTGAATCAAATGAAAACCTTAAATATTTCTTTAAATATTATTTATTGTGCAGAAGTGGTACAAAGCTGTATCACTTTTCAACATAATCTCTACCACGCTCATTGCAAGTCCACCAGTGCTTACAAAGTGCATGAAAGCCTGTAGAAAAAAATTCATTTGGTAGTCCACACAACCACTCATGCACCGCGTGGCGTACCTCTTCATCAGAACGGAACTTCTGTCCTCCCATTGCGTCTTTGAGTGGTCCAAACATATGGAAATAACTTGGGGCAAGGTCTGGTGAGTATGGTGGATGAGGAAGACACTCAAAATGCAGGTCTGTGATTGTTGCAACTGTGGTACAGACAATGTGGGGCCTTGCATTGTCATGTTGCAAAAGGACACCTGCTGACAGCAATCCACGCCGCTTTGATTTGATTGCAGGCCGCAGATGATTTTTTAGGATACCTGTGTATGATGCACTGGTGACAGTGGTCCCTCTAGGCATGTAATGCTCCAAAATGACGCCTTTTTCATCCCAAAAGAGTCAGCATAACCTTCCCTGCTGATGAGAACCATCTTCGAAACTTCTTTGGTTTTGGTGATGAGGGATGGCACCATTCCTTGCTCGCTCTCTTCTTGTCCGGTTGGTGGAAGTGAACCCAGGTTTCATCCCCAGTAACGATTCTTGCAATGAAGCCATCACCTTCCCGTTCAAAGCGCTGAAGAAGTTCTTCACAAGCATCAATACGTCGTTCTCTCATTTCAGGAGTCAGCTGCCGTGGCACCCATCTTGCAGACACTTTGTGAAACTGGAGAAAATCATGCACAATGTGGTGTGCTGATCCATGACTAATCTGTAAACATGCTGCAATGTCATTCAGTGTCACTCAGCGATTTTCCTTCACTATGGCTTCAACTGCTGCAATGTTCTGTGGAGTCACAACTCGTTGTTCCTGACCTGGACATGGAGCATCTTCCACTGAAGTCACACCATTTGCAAACTTCATACTCCATTCGTAGACTTGCTGCTGTGACAAACATGCATCAGTACTGAACCTTCGTTTGTCGATGAATTTCAATAGCTTTCACACCTTCACTATGCAAAAAAAAAACAAATAACAGAACACTCTTCTTCGCTGGTGCAAGTCGCAAGTGGGGCGGCCATCTTTATACTGATACTGCGACAGTATGTGTGCATCTGCACTATGCTGGCACCTACAAGCCATTCTGCTTGTAACACGCTTACCAACTTACAGGATAAGAGCGCAAAATTTTGATTTGTTATTACAAATTTTAGGTTTTCATTTGACTCACCTTCTTAAAAACTAAGAATTTGTTTCACAAGAAATTTCCATGATATTCTGTGCCAGCAAAAAGCACTATACAGAAATTGATTGCAAAATGGTGGCGTACAAGATCGGTTCAAAATGCTCCCTTGTCCGCACACCTGATTTACATTGTCAGTACCTACTGTGAAGGTGAATTCAGTTCATTACGTTACATTTTGTGTTCATTTTATGTGTTCGACTTTATTGGCCGTTTTACATGCTGCATCCTGTGCAATAAATTCAACTCCACCATATGACCATTGTAAAATTAAAACCTGGGTGAAAGTAAAATCTCTTCCATATCAGTGTACCAATTATTGTGCAGATGTATTGGGATTTTTTTCAGAGGTTGGTATGGTTGTTACAAATTAAGCATATGTTGGCTAGTAGGAATTGGTCATTTCAGTCTGCTTATGCAAATGCATTGAAGAACCTTGGGACTTAGAACATTTCTCGTGCCATATGTTTGAAATCTCAAAATTTTCATTAAAAAGTGTAAAGAAATAGTTATACATTTTGATATTCCTATAAATGCGGACACATATGTGAATTTGTTCAAGCTTCTGTTGTCAAGAACAAACACTTAGCCATGAGGATTCAAGATGTTCAGATTGGTCAACAATGATGACAGTATAGGTAGCAAGCGACAAAGGCACGTTCCTCTAATGTATTTATGTAACTGAAACCTTACAAGTGTTTAGTCAGTTCCAGTTCTATCTCTTACATTATTGGCAATTTCATTATATAAAGTTTCTTTTCAAGCTATTTAATTATGCATTTTAACTGTGCAGTTTCAGTGATAGTCATACATTTAGGGAGTCCTTTACAACGATCATACTATGATTTTATATAGTAGAATTAAAAATAAGCATTGCAGCAATTCACCACATCAAAGCAGTCCAAGAATTTGTTTAGCAACACATATTTCCCATGCAAAAAATTACAGTCGACTTCTTTAATTTGTTTCAGGGGGAGGAAAACCACTCATCAGCTGGCATTTTCTCTTACTTTAGATTCTGTGGAAGTTTCATCTCTAGATTTTGTAGCTCCAGATGAACAGGTGTTTGATTACTGGACAGATGGCATCAATGCATTACTAGGTAAGCTGTTTAAAACAACTGTGGAAGCAGTAGTGGAGAGTAGAGTGATGTGTGGTGTAGAAATCAGTTTCTTTAATTAATTGGTTGAGTTTACTTAGTAGATATGAGTCGAGTGATTTTCTAACCGTACACGGCTACAGTGCTATGAGCATTGCAATAAACAGCTGACTGTAGAGAATGTCAACATGTAGTGATATAAAGCGCAATTGAAAAACTGACTACAAATAGTTCTTTCAATTAATTTTGATGTCACTGTTACTAAACTGTTACTGTTAGTACAAAATTGAATCGAGAATATATTGACACATTGCTTCACTCACACTGTTTATTCACAGGACATGTTTCAAGAGCTCTTGCTCCTATCCTCAGCTGATACTCGACTAGTGCAAGTTGTAGTGGTTTCTTCTTTCTCCGTATTGTCAATAGATGGCGTGATGTACTTGTCAAAGATGTCCGGTGGTGGAGTTTCAAAATTCATGACTCTGTGACGATTTTTGTTAATGGAGATTTTTTCCCATACGGAAAGGTCTATGGGGTGATTAACGTATTTTATTAGAGATGTTTCCAAATTGATGTCATGTCTAGTATTCAAAAAATGAAAAGCCACTGCTGATTTTTCTGTTTCACCATTTTTAATGTTTCTCATATGTTCTTTAGTTCTGATGTTAATATTTCTTTTTGTTTTTCCTATATAAATTTTAGGGCAAGTTTCACATTTGATCTCATAGATTCCTGGTTTTTCTTTGGTAGTGATTGAATTTTTGGGAGTGCCTTTTAACAAATTTCTGATATTAAACCTGTTTTGAGGTGCAAGAGTTATGTTGTATTTTGAGAAGATTTTTTGGAATTTGTTATAGGCTGATGGGTGGAAGGTGAATTTTTTAAAAACACCACCCTAGAACCTACAGGAGAAAAAGAGAAAAAACTTTTTAAAAAATTCACCTTCCACCCATCAGCCTATAACAAATTCCAAAAAATCTTCTCAAAACACAACATAACTCTTGCACCTCAAAACAGGTTTAATATCAGAAATTTGTTAAAAGGCCCTCCCAAAAATTCAATCACTACCAAAGAAAAACCAGGAATCTATGAGATCAAATGTGAAACTTGCCCTAAAATTTATATAGGAAAAACAAAAAGAAATATTAACATCAGAACTAAAGAACATATGAGAAACATTAAAAATGGTGAAACAGAAAAATCAGCAGTGGCTTTTCATTTTTTGAATACTAGACATGACATCAATTTGGAAACATCTCTAATAAAATACGTTAATCACCCCATAGACCTTTCCATATGGGAAAAAATCTCCATTAACAAAAATCGTCATAGAGTCATGAATTTTGAAACTCCACCACCGGACATCTTTGACAAGTACATCACGCCATCTATTGACAATACGGAGAAAGAAGAAACCACTACAACTTGCACTAATCGAGTATCAGCTGAGGATAGGAGCAAGAGCTCTTGAAACATGTCCTGTGAATAAACAGTGTGAGTGAAGCAATGTGTCAATATATTCTCGATTCAATTTTGTATTAATTTGTGCTTCACTGTCCCTACGCTTCTTTCAAGTTTATACTTTGTTACTGTTAGTTAAAAAAGTACAAGAAGAACTATGTGTGCCACTTGCTTGCATATACAACCAGTCACTTATGATGGGAGTTTTTCCGGAAAGAATGAAATATGCCATAATCCATCCTATTCACAAAGGTGGGGGAGATGAACTAAAAAATTACCGCCCAATCTCAGTACTTCCGACTTTCTCAATTCTAGAAAAACTAGTACATTTAAAACAAATAACCTACCTTGAAAATGCGAACATTCTTAACAGCTCCCAACATGGATTTAGAAAAAAATTATCAACTAACACTGCACTCGTGGATTTTATAAACAAAGTAGCAAAAAATGTGGACGAAAAAAGACAAACTGCTGCCCTAATTTGTGATATATCTAAAGCGTTTGACTGTGTAAACCACAAAATATTAATAAGTAAACTACACCAGTACGGCATAAGACACACAAACTTGGAATGGTTCAAATCATATTTAGAAGGCTGTAATCAGAAAATTATACTGCAGGGCAGTTCTGGTCCTGTACATACAAAATGGGAACAAATTAAAAATGGGGTTCCGCAGGGTTCCGTACTGGGTCCACTACTTTATGTAATTTAAACAAATGATCTTTCAGTTACAGTCAGCAGACAACCAATAGTTTATGCCAATGACACGTTGATTATTTTAAGTGGGTCAGATATTGATAATTTAAAAACAAACATTGACCAGGCCATAAAACAATTGGAAGCATGGTTTACATGTAATGGTCTGAAATTAAATAAAACTAAAACTGAAATTGTACATTTTAAGACTACAGTAGAAAACACACAAAGTAGCTCGTTAACTTCAGCTACCTCAAAAGAAGATAAACTTTTATCTATTTATAGATGAACGCCTTAAATGGACTAAACAATTAAATTATATAGAAAAAAAATTAAATACTGCCTGTTTTAACATGTCCTGCTTGGCACAGATTACAAATTTAGAAACAAGAAAAATCATGTATTACAGTTACTTTCACTCATTACTTGCATATGGAATAACTTTATGGGGAAACGCAACAGGTTCTGACAGACTTTTCCGAATTCAAAATAAAATCATATGCATAATGACCCATTTGAGTTATAGAGCATCCTGCAGACGACTTTTTAAAACATTAAGAATTTTGATGCAACCTTGCCTCTATATGTATAATCTAGTTCTATATGTGCACAGTAATTATAACAGTTTTCTAAAAATTCAACATCATCATGGTCATAACACAAGAGGAAAAAGAGATAAAATACCCTACTCATAGGTTAGTACTGCTCAAGAAAAGTCCACAATATATCGGGATTAAAATATATAATAAATTGCCACAAACAGTTAGAGAAATCCAAAACTAAAATCTTTTTAAGAAAACAGTCCAAAGTTTATTCACCAACAAAGCATACTATTCAATTCAGGAATACATGGATGATGTGCTGTGATCTCAAATTTATCTTAGTGTCTGTTCAACTTTAGGAAAACTATATACTCTAGATATTGTACATCATTAATATTCTCTTGCTTTACTAAAATTAGTCAAATGAGTCAACCTTGTATATACTTTTCTCCACTTACAAGTTTTTTGATGAAGATTAGTTTCTGGCAACCTCTTCCCTATCGTCAGTTCTGTGGTTGACTGATGATGCATCTGGTGTCTGCATCTGGCTTGGTGTCGTGCTGCCATCTAATGTCCTGGTAAGTTTGATGACGGCATCTACCGCAGGAATTTCAAAATTCATCAAGAGGTCCTGTTTCTTTGTAATCAATATGTTTTCCCAAATCTGTAGTTCCAGAGGTTTCTTTGCCTGTTTGATCAGTTCTATTTCTTGTTTTATGTTGTGGCCGACGGCCGTAGCACATCACTTTTGGTCTGAGAATCACAACATAAAACAAGAAATAGAACTGGAAATAGAACCTCTGGAACTACATATTTGGGAAAACATTTATTACAAAGAAACAGGACCTCTTGATGAATTTTGAAATTCCCGTGGTAGATGACGTCATCAAACTTACCAGGACATTAGATGGCAGCACGACACCAAGCCAGATGCAGACACTGGATGCATCATCAGTCAACCACAGAACTGACAATAGGGAAGAAGTTCCCAGAAACTAGTGTTTATCAAAAAACTTGTAAGTGGAGAAAAGTATATACAAGGTTGACTCATTTGCCTAATTTTAGTAACAATGGCACTCCACTTTCTGAAACACTTCTTTTTATTCTATATAATTCTCTTGCTTTATTATACTTGGTAACATATTGTATTGTAAATATTATAGATTCTTAAAGTTTAGGTTTAAAATTTTGACGAGTCACCAATTTACGAGCGCCTGCTCAACTATGTATTGTAATGTGACGAATAAAGTATTGTATATTTCTCCAATCATGCATAATAATGTACAAGGTTTATGTGCATCTCCACTTTAATCCCAGAGTGACTATAGAATGCTTTATAAGGCAATTTAATGGTTCTTTTTTTCAGGAAATAAGATGACAAGCAAGGAGACGGAAAATGATTTGGAAACATTGCTTTCTATGGACATAAAACTACGACTATTGGATGCAGAAGGAGTGGACATTCCACAGGACCCACCACCAATTCCAGCTGATCCTCCAAATTACGACTTCTGTTATGAGGTCAAGTAAGCTGACAGATGACATAGTGCAACTCATACCAAAGATAAGCTAGAGACAGGAGGGCACATCATTGATGATTATACCTGTTTGGAGGTATACTCAATAGTATAAGCATTTAATTGTAATAAATAAAACTTTTATATCTTGTGAACTTAGTGTATTAGGGTAATCAAATATAAACAGGCCTTTCGTTCCAGAAAATTTATTCATGAAGAATAATTGAAATTAACATTTTTCTTACTTTTCTACATATTCACGCATCTTTTCTATACATTTGTTCCAACGGACAGGCAGTTATTTAATGCCAGTTTCAAAGAAAATACGAGGACGTGTGCAGAGCCAGTTGCGCACGAAGTCTTTCACCTCCTCATTGGTTGTGAAACAATGTCCTCCCAAGAGCTTCTTTGAGTGGACCAAACATGAAGAAGTCACATGGTGAGAGGTCAGGGCTGTAGGGTGGATGTGGAAGGGCAGTCCAGTGCATTTCGGCCAATTTTTGCTGTGTTGCTGCTGCAGTGTGTGGTCTGGCATTATCCTGCAGAATCAACACATTTCTGATAGGGCTACTGTGACGTTTTGACCGGAAAGCAACTCGAACTTGACTGAGAAGGTCACAGTAGTAGGCAGCATTAATGGTCCGTCATCGTTGTCCCTGTTGTTCGAGGAAATCAATGAGGATACCATTCGAGTCCCAGAACACTGTGGACAAATTCGCATCCTTCATTAAACTCATGGCACCAATGTTTAACTCTGGACCATGAAAGCATTGTTTCCCCAAACTGTGGGAGTAACCGATGGCGAATTTCAGCTGCACCAACATTTTCATTGACGAGAAATTTGAGTATTACTCGTTGCGCAACAGCTGGATGCACCTCTCTCTCAGACATCTTGGCAGTAACTGAGGGACAGAGCCAAACGAGTTCCCAAGGCCACTGTCCCCTTCCAGGGACCTCACTGCATGTGCTGTAAAAGCCTCGAACCCATATGGCACTCTATGCATGCGCAGTAAACAAAGGCCTGTTAATATTTGATTGCCCTAATATAACTTTGTTGTAGGAAAATGTAATGAGATGGAAGTTACATCTCAGTGCCTATGGCACGCAAGCACTCATTAGGACAATTGGGTGCTACTTCCTGCATTGCTGCCAATATTCTCTTCTTTAAACTTACAGTGCTCAGAAACTAGTACACAAAAGGCTGAATTAGTGTAATGTAGTGCTACAGTGTAATCCTAAAGTCTCTCCACAGTGATGGAATAAGCAATACATGGAAATGTGATGCAAAATTTAAACAAAGTTCAAACAATGCCCCTCTACAAAAGTGATAAAAATTGCTTTTTTTCCTGCACATACAGATTTGTGAAAGTTATTTTGACTGCAGATTCCATCCCAAGTAACAAACACATCTGCTTATGTGTGATGTGATCCAAGGATTGCTTAAAGTTTGCATTTATAGGTTCTAAGACGGTCTCCACTGCCTTAACAATCAACCAGTGTTGATTCAACACGTCTATGTTTTCCACCAGTAGTGAAAAACATCCAAAGTACAAAATAGAAAGAAGCGTAGAGACAGTGAAGCACAACTTAGCACAAAAGCGAATCAAGAAGATATCGTCACACTGCTTCACTCACACTGTTTTTTCAGAGGACATGTTTCAAGAGCTTTTGCTGTTATCATCAGCTGGAACTCGACTAGTGCAAATTGTAGTGGTTTCGTCTTTCTCCGTATCGTTGATAGATGGCATGATGTACTTGTCAAAGATGTCTGGTGGTGGCGTTTCAATGACTCATTACTTTAATATCAGAAATTTGTTAAAAGGCCGCCCCAAAAAATTCAATTACTACCAAAGAAAAACCAGGAATCTATGAGATCAAATATGAAACTTGCCCTAAAGTTTATATAGGAAAAACAAAAAGAAATATTGACATCAGAACTAAAGAACATAAGAAACATTAAAAATGGTGAAACAGAAAAATCAGCAGTGGCTTTTCATTTTTTGAATACTAGACATGACATCAACTTGGAAACATCTTTAATAAAATACGTTAATCACCCCATAGACCTTTCCGTATGGGAAAAGATCTTCACTAACAAAAATCGTCATAGAGTCATGAATTTTGAAACTCCACCACATGACATCTTTGACAAGTACATCACGCCATCTATCGACGATACGGAGAAAGAGGAAATCACTACAATTTGCACTAGTCGAGTTCCAGCTGATGATAAGAGCAAAAGCTCTTGAAACATGTCCTGTGAAAAAACAGTCTGAGTGAAGCAGTGTGTCAATATCTTGTCGATTCACTTTTGTGCTAGTGGAAAACATGTTGAAAGTGGCACATTCGGCTGACTTTGTGTTGATCCGACTAAACGTTGGCCAAACATAGAAAACCAACCCATGCATATTATTCATTGTTTTCTAGCAAGAAAATAGAGTGGATCAAAGAGGACAATAGTTAATGAGATGCATGCAAGACCTATATCATATGTGATCTATCCTGAATAGGAACTTCACTAATAACGCTTTCTAATATTTGTTTTGAAACTTTCACCAAATATATAGACTTTACACAGATATAACTATTTGTAACAAAAACTTCACTTATCTTAAGAAAATGATGTCAAAATTATTTTAGTTAATTGATGGAAATTAATCATTTCTTATACACCAGCCGTATATAGGCTAAGATCTTTGATAGATAGAGTCATCATGAAAAATTCAATGCCATGGTCGAGATTTGAACCATGGATCTCCTAGTTTCCGTCCAGTCGCTCTAACCCATTGAGCTACCATGGCCAACTTGCCATCATGACATTAAATTCTCCATTTGAGTCATGACGGCAAGTTGGCCATGGTAGCTCAATGGGTTAGAGTGACTGGACGGAAACCAGGAGATCCGTGGTTCAAATCCCAGCCATGGCATTGAATTTTTCACTATCTATATGATGTCAAAACCAACCAAACAACCCATACACATTTGAAAATAGAGCAGGCGCTTTCGAAAATATAGACCTTACTCTAACAAAAGGATACATAAGTAACAAAATCAAAAACTGGAAGGTAGGACAACATCTCACAGGAAGTGATCACAACCTCATCTATTTTGACATTGAAATCATTGGTACATATAGATCTATGTTAAGGAAAGGAAATATAATCTACAGGACGAAAAACGCAGACTGGAAGAAGGTTCGAGAAAATTTTATACTTCCGGAGGGTAACACAACAATGGATATAGATACCATGGCAAGCAAATTAACGAGAAGCATCCAGGAAGCCATGAACAAGGGTTTGGAAAGAACAGGACCTCGGATCAGCAATAACGTTTTATGGAATGAGCAATTACAGAAATTGCGATCGAGAGTCAGAAAGGCCAGAAGAGTTTATAAAAGAAGTGTTACAGAAAATGAGCGCAACCACAACCTGCAAAAATTTAGGGAACTTAAAGAGAAATACAAACATAAACTTCTAGAGGTTAGACAAAGATCCTGGGATACGTATGTTGAAGAGAATCTACAGGAGAATATTTGGGGAGTTCCCTACAAAATCGCAATGGAAAAGATAGCAGTACCGGAAGTACTCTCATCTTTGGTGAAAGAGGATGGTACGGTCACCAAATCATGGAAGGACACGGCTGATTATTTGCTAGAGAAACCGTTACCCAATGATATCGAAGGTATGGACAAAGAGATACATCGTAATTGTAGGCAAGAATTTGTAAGCGAATACGAGAATGAACGCGTAATGCTTCCCTTCGATGTAACTGAAGTTAAATTAACTATAAGAGAATTGAAACCAAAGAAAGCTCCGGGTCCTGATGGTATACAGGCAGAGGTTATACAGAATCTGGAAACGTCCATTGCACCGAGCTTATGCAACCTTCTAAACCAATGTCTGGTAGAGGGAAGAGTTCCCTTCTGTTGGAAAGAGGCCTGAGTAGTTATATTAAAGAAAAGCAAAGATAAAAATCCCATAAACGTCAAATCCTACAGACCAATTTGTCTATTAAATATGTTAGGTAAGATCCAAGAGAAACTCCTATATAAAAGGCTAATGGAATATAGGGTAATACTGGGTATGACAGGAAAGCAGTTTGGTTTTCGAAAGGGCAAATCAACCAAGGATGCCATACATCATGCTATAAGTAAAGCACAGACCAGTAGGTGCAAATATGTAATTGGGATATTTTTTGACATCGCTGGCGCTTTCGATAACCTTTGGTGGCCGGAACTATTCAGAATTCTGAGAGAGAAACAATACCCAAAGAAATTGGTAGAGAGCCTAATGGATTACTGCAGAGGGAGGAGGGTATATTTACAAGGTGAAAATCATACAGCAGTCAAGGAAATCACCAGGGGATGTCCACAGGGCTCGGTTCTAGAACCTCTCTTTTGGGACTTGCTGACAGAGCAAATGCTTGAAATGCTAGAGCAACAGATGGAGGTTCTGGAAATAGTGGCGTATGCAGATGACCTCTTGGTAATGGTTGAAGGGAATAACCGACGTGACCTGGAGATAAAATCGAAATTGTTAGTCGAAAAGCTACAAGGTTGGTGTGAAAAAGTAAAACTACAAATCGCGCCACAGAAGACGGCATACATGTTTCTAAAAGGCAGTACAAAAAGAAATCCAATTATCAAAATTAATGAAGTGAGCATCAAGAGGGAAAAGAGTTTTCGATACTTAGGAATAGTATTAGATGAAAAACTTAATTATGATACCCATATAGCAACGGTAAATAAAAAGGCAAACAAGGCAATGATGAAACTGGTCACATTAACCAAAAACCACTTCAGGATTCCACTAGAAGCAACCAGATGCTACCACACGGCAATATTAACAGGAATAGTTGGCTACGGATCAGGAATATGGGCTGCTAAGGCGAAGTTAGGAAAGAATAAAACCAAACTAAGGAGAATCCAAAGACAGGTGCTTGTGAGATGTCTAGGCTTAGTAGGAACACCGACAATGGCAATCCTAGTAGCACTTGCGATATGGCCCCTGGACCTCATAGTTAGGATGAGAGGAGCTATGTACTGGCTGAAGAAACAAGATCATGGGAAGGTGCGCGAAATTGTCGGTAAAACATGTCTGTCCAAACGTGAAATTCATGAAATCCTGTTAAGTGAATGGCAGGCGGAGTGGAATAATTGCGAAACTGGTAGAAGAACGTACGACTTATACCCCGATATCAGGGAGAGAATAAAATTAAAAACAATCGTACCAAATAGATATGGAGTGCAATTTCTAACACGACATGGACCATTTGTAACATATTTGAAGAAGATCGGCAGTAAAGCAACAGACATCTGTGAAACCTGCAAAAACACCGGCTCACCGGAACACTTACTTTTTGAGTGCAATAAGAATGCAGACCTGTTAGCAGAAGGAAGGAACAGCCTAGGTGGAAAGTGCATTACAAACATCGTGCGGTGTGCAGAAGACTTTGAGCTACTCCAACAAATGATGAGAATGCTATCCGATAAAGTCATGGAGGAATATAAACTACAAAGAAGCTCTACGAGAATACGGAGACCAACTAGAGACCATGTAATTCTACAGGACCTGAGGAGATCTTCACGTCTACAGGCAACCCAACTACCGCAGCCAGGAACATTCGCAGGGAACCTAGAGAATGAAACTACTAACTCAGTAAACCAAACTGATGAAGGCTTAACCAGAATAAACAGAAGAAGACAATACTGGATATCAACAGGAAGATTGGAATCGGCAAGGGAAAGACGAGAACAGAGGAACGAACAACGTCGTCCAGAAGACAACATTTAACATAAACCTCTCTCTTCTGTAGGAAATGATCACACCAAATTATGACCGAGGAGAGAATTGGATACCGGCTTATGTTAGTGTCAACATAGTAAGAGTAGGAAATAGGTGCAGCAGCTAGAAGTTTTAAAAAGAAATCTTTATGTGACTGTAAATAGCTAGCTAGATTGTATAAGATAGGTTAGAGCTGCTGTGTAGAATAGTTTGAAATGTAAAGTCACTAGATACTAGTGACTAAATTAGTTAGTTAGATAGGCAGTATTAGTTTAGGTTAAACATTTGTACTTAGGTTAAGTCAATCTGCGATGTAAAAGAAAGAAATGAGCAATAAAGAATAAAGTAAAGAGGAAATAAAATCGGCTGGACTCTGCCCTGGTATAGAACCTAGATGCCAGGGTAATAGTTATGCATATTTTTTTTATTTTTTTTATTTCTTTTTTATTTTTTTATTTTTTTATCTATATGATGTCAAAATGCTTTAAAATTACTAAATTTGCACGATAAAGCTGTAAAATTCACATTAAAAGCTGAAATTAATGGATTTCTTCCTTTTCTGGATTTGAAGATAATAAGAAATTAGGTTTTGGTATTTATAGAAGTCTACTCATATCGATAATTACATAAAAAATAAGTTTTAACCCCTTTTCACATAAATTTGCTGTTTTCAATAGTTTGATTTATAGATTAATAAATATACCCCTGAATAAAGAGAAATTTAATAAAGAATATAAACATATTATTAATACTACTTTAATGGTTTTAATAAAGACTTTATACAAAGAAGATTGAAAAATTTAAATATAACAACTGTTAAAGATATTTCTACCCTTAAAAAAATAAAAGATTATAATTTTAAAAAATTTACTTACCATCCTTGGGTTAATCAACATTTTCAAAAAATGTTTAAGGAGTTTGGTATAACTTTAGTTCCTCAAAATAAATATAGTATTAAAATGTACTACATTTCTCTAAAAAAGATAAAATTCCTAATAATAAAAAATCTGGTATTTATCAATTTAATTGTTTAGATTGTGATCAAGTTTATTTTGGAAAGACGAAATGCAATTTGGAAACCAGAACGAAAGAACTTTTTTGTAACATTAAGTAGAAACAAACTGATAAATTGGCCGTAGCAGATCATTTTTGGTCATTTAACCATGAAATAAATCCTGGAAACAATTAAATGGTCAATATATTTAATGGTTCGGGAAAAGATATTTATTTTAAAAATAAACATCGCGTAATGAATTTTTAAATACCAGCAGTTGATTCTGTTTTTAGGTTTGTTTCGTTTTCAGATTTTGGTAATACTGAAAAAACATAGTAACCTGTATCCTTGACGATAAAGTGTGTTGACTGATGATGCAGACAAATGTTCGTGCAATCAATCTCAATTAATAAGAAAATTTTACATCATTTTCTTAAGATAAGTGAAGTTTCTGTTACAGATAGTTATATTTGTGTAATATTTATTGCTTCACTGTAGCTAGCTTCATTTTCTATCTAATATATTAGACTTGTTAGGAATCTCATGCCCTCCAACGTAAGTTATATTGGACAATAAATAAAATAATACTCAAATGACCCAGGAGTCCATAGAGCTTAATCTTTGTTTCAAATAAACTTGCCCCATCTCTCTTAATGCTCATGTTAACTAACCACCTCTCATTGGTTGCTGTTATGGTATAGACTATTGTGCGATAAAAATGAGTCTGTTATTTAATGTGATGAGATATCTTAATATGTTTGAAGAGAATTGTCAAATGTATATTTTCATATTATATTATGAATAAATATATTACATAACACAGTTAATATATCTGGAATGCTTGTTAATTCTTAATGTGAAGTAATGAGGAGGTTCATTTGCTTCAGACCTGCCTCTCAGGATGACTGATGATAGCATATGCGTTTATTGGTAGTCATGACATAATTTATAAACAATTTTATTGCTGGCCTTGCTTTGAACTGGATTTGTCATATATTTGTCATATATTACCATTCAACGTATGAGTTGAGTTTCATTATAGACTTGTATTTTTGCATGCCTTCACATCTTTATTTGCATGAGTTTATCTTTCTTCCTGGCAATTATGACGCTTAACGCGGGTTTCCATGTGATGTGAAAGCAACACATTTGGCACCAATTAGGGGAAAGGGGAACGTAATGGTACGTGGAGGAATACATGTCAGCAGGGCAAGGTTATTTGAAACAAAGTGTAGAGGTACCCAATATCTTTCAGGATAAGGGAAAACCCTTTAAAAAACCTTATCCAGATAACCCACCCTGACCGAAAGTCAAACTTGGGAGGCGAACATAGGAATCTCATGAAAAGAAAACATAGGGTTAAACCTAACGTTATTTCAGTTGATATGGCTGCTCTGAAATTCATCTTTTATATTGCATATTTTAATAAAATTACAGTCATCAAGAAATTACAATCTTCTTCTGACATTCTTAAGCTTAATTTTCATAATTTTCCATGCGATTGTTGAAATTTACAAACATAATGTATTTACTCTTTACCTCACTTGTTAAAGCAGTGGAGACAGAATTGCAACTATGCTTGTGACTCAATAAGTTTTGTATGAATGTTTTTAAAATTGTTTAGTTTAACATTGAATATTAAGTTATGAGCTTTTGTTCAAAATTTATCTAGGCTGTCTCTTTAATATTTAACACCCTATCTCCAAACCAAAATAATATTGTTCCACATTTTAATACCGAATTTTCTTTTGCTTTCCCTTCAATCTTTATTTTGGCTTTAATTATTAAGGTTATGTCAATATATACGAGGGCTATTCAATAAAGAATGATCACAATTTTTTTTTTGACAACGTACCTTTACTCATCCTCATAATTTTGATGGTCGTTCTCAAAATGGTCTCCCCTAAATGTGATGCACTTGTCCCAGCATTTCTGCCAGTCTTCAAAGACATGCTGGAAACCATTTTTTGAGAGATCCTTCAAAATCGCCTCCGCAGCCTTCACCACTGCTTCTGATGATGGATAATGCCTCCCACAAAGGCATTTCTTCAAGTTAGGTAATAGAAAAAAGTCATGTGGCTAAATCCGGACTATAGGGAGGGTGAGGAATGCCCTTCATGTTGATTTTTGCAAGATATTCAGCAACAAAATTGGCAATATGTGGCCACACATCGTGGTGCAGCATCCAGCCTGCTTCACGGAAATGTGGTCTTTCGCGCCTGATATGGACTTGCAATGTTTTCAGGACATCCCTGTAGTATTGTCCAGTTACTGATGTGTGTGCAGGTACAACATGCTGATAAACCATTCTATGAATATCAAAGAATGAGATGACCTTAACTTTCCCAGCAGAAGCAACCACTTTTGCTTTTTTGGGGGTTGGTGATGAAGGAGATTTCCACACTGAGCTTTGCTGTTTGCTCTCAGGATCAAAATGATGTAGCCAAGTTTCATCAGCAGTGATTACGTTTGAAAGAAACTCCGGATCTTCCTCTAATATCAACTTTAACTGCATGCAGACCTGCATGCGAATGTCCTTTTGTTCGGGAATCAACAGTCTTGGAACCCATCGCGCACAAACACGTCTCATGTGTAATGTTTCTGTCACCAATGTGTGGGTGGCACCCAATGAAATGTTCAGTATTTCAGAAAGTGATCTTAAGGTAATTCGTCGATCCTCTCTCACAATGGCAGCAGCAGTGTTGATGTTTTCTTCCGTAAGAGCAGTAACTGGAGCACCGGAACAGAATTTCAAAGCCGCATATTGTTCCACACGTGTTACCTCCATTGCAGCGGTAGGTGATACTGAGCATGTCTGAACTTGCCTGGTCGTTACAGGCGGGAACCAGGAGTACCAACAATGAAACTACTACGGCGTGTTTGTTTCACATTAAGCTAACAGAATATAATAAGATTGAATTTTAGTGCGAAAAATTATGACTGTAAAAAAATTATGATCATTCGTTATTGAACAGCTCTCGTTCAAAAGCAAAGGGCCCAATTTACAACCTTGCAGAACCTTCTAGCAGATGATTTTATTTTTTCTTCATTGTATCTTGTTTCCTGTTGTTAATGTCAATACAATGAGACCTGCTTTCAGAAGCGAGCTGATACAATCATTTCTGAATCACCTAACTCCTGGTTTTTTAGCTTACTTAATGAAACATCTATATTTACACATAAAAAGCTTTCGACAAGTCTAAGAAAATAACCACAATTTGTGATTATTTACACAGATATATATTTGTTTTTAATTCATTTATATATTCCCTTTAACTCCTATGGTCATTCAAGGGTTTTGGCTTTGGAAACAACTGGCTCGTTAATTGTAGGTTTTTACTGATTTTCATTAGGAAATGCACTTGCATTCACTCCCAAGTTTATACTTCCAGAATTTGAGAATTTGGGGAGGGTAGGACTGGTTCTACTCAAAGAAAACTTCCTTCACCCGAAGCCAGGAATTGAATGGAGGACCTCTGGCACGATATTGCATTCTTTATCTATTGCATTTATTATTGTTTGTTCTTAAAAACCATATAGATATTATTCAATTATATTAATTGATTTTTTAAATTAGGTTTGCATTTGTTTTAAATATATGTATGCCTTATATTATTTTAGAAAATATAAAGCATAATGTAATTGGTCAGTAACATTTGTGTTCATCTTGTTTCCTTTTTGTTTATATGGTATTGTTTTCAAATGTATCTTGATTTAGTGATGTATTTATGATGTGTACCAATTTATCTTAAGTGTTTTACTGTTTTCTACGACTTGTCAACCAAATCACTGATGTTTTAAATATGTATTTGTCTCAATTTTATTAATTTGAGTAGATTGCTCAGTTTCAACTGTGTAAATTTAACTGATTTGCTACATTTGAGGAGCATTTTTTCGAAACTCGATACATGCACAAAATGCGTTTGTGAGAAAAACTGTTTTTTCTGTTTATGGGCAATGCTAATTGGTTAGCACAGCAACTATATTAATCATTCAGTTCTCCTTCCTGAAACTGCCTCATTGAATGTGAAAAGAAACAAAGAGCTTAGTTTAACTAGTGCAAATTTGAGGTTTGAAAATGCAGAGTTTTTTTCAAAAACCCAGCTTGCGCAGTCTGTAACTATTGATCAAAATATAAATTGGTTATTAATTTATAGATGAGTTGTATTTATTACACATCGGCTTCACTTACGTACCTATTTTGAGGACATGTTTCGCAAATCATCATTTGCATCTTCGGCTCTTATGCAATAACAGCTCATTTCTGGTCTGAAAATCATGAAATTGAAGATAGCACCAAATTACTAAAATACATACAAAAACATAGTGAACTTGTCATATGAGAGAGAATATACATAGAAAAACATAAAAAGCAACTAATGAACTTTGAAATCCCGCCAGAAGAGAATCCCACATTTAAGTTCATCACTAAATCAACAGATGGCAGCAGCAACTCCAGAATTACCCACACTACTGGATCAATCTTTAGTCGCATAAGAGCCGAAGATGCAACTGATGATTTGCGAAACATGTCCTCAAAATAGGTACATAAGTGAAGCCGATGTGTAATAAATACGACTCATCTATAAATTAATAAGAAATCGAATGTTCTGTAAGACAATCAAGATGCCACTAGAATGGAACCTCACTTATCTGTTTTGGCATGCCTTTTATCTCCGCACTATTTTTATCTGCTTAGACAAGGTCTTTATCTTCACACTGTGCTATCTGTCTGTTACCATGCCGAACCCTTTTAGCGCATATGCCACCAGTCGTAATAATAAATTTGCGACAATATGCTCTCCTTGATTTTACTCTTACAGTCTACCAAGGTCGTTGACCACAACAATGTGCTTACTCAACTTCCACTGTTTACCACTGTTTACTCCTCCCTGGGCGTAGGCCGCGCCGTGGCTCAGTGGTTAGACCGCTTGGCTCTCATCAAAGCGGCCCAGGTTCGATCCCAGGGGACTGCAAAGTGAGATTTGTGGTGGACAACATGGCGCTGTAGCGGGTTTTCTCCGGGACCTCCGGTTTCCCCCGCCATCTCATTCCACCGGTGTTCCATCTTCATTTCATGTATCATCAGTGTCACTGCCTGCGGTGCCATATGTAGTAAAAGCGGGCGTTAAACACTACACATTACACATCCCTGGGCGAGTCGCTGCTTCCTTAAATAATACTCTATTACTAGATATTTCCGGAACATTCTGTAACAAATAAGAAATCGAATGTTCTGTAGGACAATCAAAATTTCACTAGAATGTTCCATTTACCTCACTTACCTGTTTTGGCATGCCTTTTATCTCCACGCTATGTTTATTTTCATTTCATTTATTTATTCATCCAATTTAACATAAACATGTTGTGGATTCGTCAGTATTTTAAAGAGTTAATTGTAATATTGTGAGAGTTAACAATAGTAATAAAAAAATGTATATTGTACATGTAGATTAAATTTATATATTGTTAAATACAAGTGAATACTTCAGTAATGCAAAAACTCATCAGTTGAGTAATAACATTTTTTCAATTAAAAATTGCTTGAGATGTTTTTTGAAGCGCGGAAAGGAATTTATATTTTTTATTTCAATAGGTAATTTGTTGTAAAATTTAATGCCTTTATAGTAGAAACTATTTTCAAACAATTTTTTGTTATGTGGGGTTATATGTAGTTTTGCTTTATCTCTTGTGCTATGACAGTGAATTTCAGAATTTATGGTAAAATCCTTGATGCGTGTTTGCATTAATACAATTCTTTCATATAAATATATGCAGGATAATGGCAAAATGTTTAGTTCTTTAAAGAATGGTTTGCAGCTGACAACAGAAGGTAAATTGAGAATAATTCTAATGATACTTTTTTGTAATTTGAATATTTTAATAGCTTCATTACTATATCCCCACAAGGATATTCCATATGAAATTGAGTGAAATTTGGAGAAGTACATGACCCTAAGAGTATTTTTACTCACCGAGTGTTTCAGAATGTTAATTTGGAAGCATAGTTGTCCCAGTTTTTTAATTAATTCATTAATATGAGGTTTCCAACTGAGATTTTCATCAATAACTATTCCTGAAAATTTTGATTTACTTGAATATATTACATTTGTTCTTTCTAGTTGTATAGTGGGAAAATTTAATGTTTTGTTTTAATGTTTTATCTGCTTAGGCAAGGTCTTTATCTCCACACTGTGCTATCTGTCTGTTATCGCGCCGAACCCTTTTAGCGCATATGCCACCAGTCGTAATAATAAATTTGCGACAATATGCTCTCCTTAATTTTGCTCTTCCATAGTGGATTTCTCTGCATAAGTACTTCTTAATATCTTCCTTTATATCAGTAGAAATGCCCTTCTGTAATTTTCCTGTTCTGTCAGCTCCTCTGGTTTCCTTTGGCACATTCCCAGATAAGTGAAACTCTCTAGCCAGGAGAGATAATCTATCTTTTGACACCCCTGTGATTCCTTGGAAGCTTGCAGCACATACTGACAATACTCAGCCATCATTAGTTCTCACACTGTATTTAAGGCTAAGAATGTGCTTTCTATTTGCAGCTTCTTTCTTCAACACTCTGTGATTAGGAGATGTAATACTCATATATTTCATAAGGAATTTATTTTGATCTATTTTGTTGAGTACGGAAAGATGTTGGTGAAATCCACTTTTATCATTATAAGTCAAATCAGCTACATCACAGTGCATATGCTCTTTACTTTTAAGATTTCATGGAGTGTACTCAAGACCATGTGAACATGAAATTGCTGGAGTGTGAGCTTTCCTTGACTTGCATTTTGATTTCCTTTTGTGTGTGCGTGCATGATTTACGTCCTCCAACATTTAGTCATATCGGACGATGAATGAAATTGATGAAATGATGCTCCAATGAGTCCGGGGTTCATGGAACTTAGAGTTACCCGACATTCGTCTTTCAGGATAAGGGAAACCTCGGAAAAACCTTATACAGGTAACCCACCCTGAACGAGATTTGAACTCGGGACCTCTTGAACGTGAGGCAGACACACAACCCCTACGCTACCGAGGTGGGCATTTCCTTTCCTTGTTTTTGCAATTCCTACCTCCCGCGCATCCTATGACTGGTACAGTTTCACAATCTCAGCTCCTGTACATTGTGCATAGGACAGTGCAGTGTTTCAACTAAGGATAAAAATGCCATGTAAGTATAACAAAGCTTTCAGAAATGAATGTGAAATCCAAGCACACAACCTGAGTTCGCAGTTATTGTCAACGTTGCAGCGGTGTACAAAGCTTGCAGAAATGACTGAGAATTCCAAGAATCGCAATAGTGAGATGGCAGTCAATACCAACGTGCATTCCATAGAAGTGAGGCTGCTATACGCTGGATCATAATATCATAAAATTGCGTCTATCGACTTTTGCTTTAACTGAGCAAGTGCAACTATCGAGTTTTGAAAAAATTGCTAATATCCCCTACCTTCTACACAGGACATGAATCAAATTCTTCAAAATCTGATTTCACAGAACGATGCAGAAGGTGAAAATTATGCCGATACTATATATAACTCAATTTGCATCTATCAAGTTTTGAAAAAATGCTCCTCATTTATATAGATTGCTGATGTTACTC
The DNA here is from genome assembly GCA_030765055.1 of Mantis religiosa. Taxonomy (NCBI): domain Eukaryota; kingdom Metazoa; phylum Arthropoda; class Insecta; order Mantodea; family Mantidae; genus Mantis; species Mantis religiosa. The sequence goes on from CM060960.1 coordinate 34,703,008, forward strand.
TGTTTTCTAATATTAAAAATATTTTCATCCTGTTTACTTTTTTTTGCTTATGGATACCACTTAGTATGCTCCATATTACATTTGTTTTATTATCTGATTATAGCACTAATTAACTATAGCATATCATATTTTGCCATTTCTGTTACATTTATAAAATAAATATTAAACTATGATTCTTTATATTCAATAATTCTTATATATTTAGATGTGATATTGAGTTTAAAAATCTCATTGTTTCTCACAACTTTCTTGCCCTTTGTAATTCATTTTTGCTCATTAAAATTTTAATTGTATGTTTATTTTAATCTTTTAGACACTGTAATGTTTAATCTAAGTTGGACAATTCTATCAAATATTTCGTATTTATTTTAATGCTTTTATCTTTATATATATTCTCCCAGCGTATCTGCAGAAAGAACTATTTGACTAATTTGCTTATATCTTCATTATAATCTGTTTAAATTTTATTAATGTATTTAATTTTGTTTGTATAATGTTCTTAAATTTTATTAAAATACTTTTGATAATAAATGTCATTATTTTAACCTTTGAAACTAAAGTAACAAATTATTATGAACACAATCATTAATAGAGAGTCAACGTGAAAAATTCAATGCCATGGCTGGGATTTGAACCACAGATCTCGTGGTGTCCTACAACCGTGGTTCAAATCCTGGCCATGGTATTGAATTATTTTTCATGTTGACTATCTATCAAAAACCTTAGCCTATAGACTGCTAGTATGAAGAAATGATTAATTTCCATCAATTAACTAAAATAATAAGAGTTAAATGATGAAGCCTGGGACTCAAGTACTTATGATAGTAAGTCGCCACAAACGGTGTATCTCGGATGTGACAGCCCCTAGTGGTTTACCGGGGAAATATACAAGTCAAATGGAGAATTTAATGTCAGGACGGCACGTTGGCCATGGTAGCTCAATGGGTTAGAGCGACTGGAGGTAGACTACGAGATCCCTGGTTCAAATCCCGACACGGCATTGAATTTTTCATGTTGACTCTGTCTATTAAAAACCTTAGCCTATATACGGCTAGTGTGAAGAAATGGTTAATTTCCATCAATTAACTAAAATAATAATAGTTAAGTGATGAAGCCTGGGACTCAAGTACTTGCGATAGTAAGTCGCCACAAACGGTGTGTCTTGAATATGGGAGCCCCTAGTGGTTTACCGGGGAAATATACGAGTCAAATGGAGAATTTAATGTCAGGACGGCACGTTGGCCATGGTAGCTCAATGGGTTAGAGCGACTGGAGGGAGACTAGGAGATCCGTGGTTCAAATCCTGGCCATGACATTGAATTTTTCATGTTGACTATCAAAAACCTTAGCTTATATACGGCTAGTGTAAAGAAATGATCAATTTCCATCAATTAAGTAAAATAATAAGAGTTAAGTGATGAATTAAATTTAAAGGGAGTCGATCAATGATACTAAACAACACTAACAAAGTAAGTGTTCTTTAGTGTCATTAATCGACTCCCTTTAAATTTAATTTATCATAACAACACTGTTTTCAACACTTCCAAGAAAGGAATTAAGTGATGAAGCCTGGGACTCAAGTACTTATGATAGTAAGTCACCACAAACGGTGTATCTCGGATACGAGAGCCCCTAGTGGTTTACCGGGGAAATATAAAAGTCAAATGGAGAATTTAATGTCAGGAGGGCACGTTGGCCATGGTAGCTCAATGGGTTAGAGCAACTGGACGGAAACCAGGAGATCCGTGGTTCAAATCCCAGCCATGGCATTGAATTTTATCCAAAACATTAGCCTCTATATGGCTAGTGTGAAGAAATGATTAATTTCCATCAATTAACTAAAACAATCATTAATATTTCAATATGTGGATGGAAAATATAAATAGGTGAACTAAACGTAGCCTAACAATGTATCTACATTCCAATGTGTAAGGACTATGAAACAATGAAGCACAAAATTAATATAATTTTGAGTCGAACTAATACTCAATGCTCCACTTATTGCTAGTATTTACCTAGAATGTTCTTCGTTAGGATCTTCCTAACATCATCAGCTGATGTCGACTAATGAATGTTGGTTTGGTGAACTCATTGGAGGCGATAGGTACATCTCTGTCTGTATCTTGATGAACTTGAAGAAAACCCAAACTTCAAGTTAAATACCAGCAATAAGTGGAGCATTGAGTATTAGTTTGACTCAAAAGGATATTAACGTATCTACACTTTACATAAACTTCATAAACAGTTGCTCATGTGATCCATACAATGTCTTTGACCTGGTAGACAAACAGGAAAAGTTTTAGTATCTTTCTTTCTTGCAAGTAGGTCCCAGTTTCAGGTTTGAATGCTACCACCTCCCCTGTTTTTCTCTTCTAAACACTACAATATTTTGCAAGTTTGAGGTTATTTATTATCAATCTTAAAACTACCTTATTATGTAGCTAAAGACACACACTTTTTCTCTTTTCTCATTTAGACATGGTTGCTGCTGTTTGATTTGACTCTTTTAACTACAAAAAATAGAAACAACAAAAAATAAAAAATTGTTTTGTTCAATGGTTTTCAAAATCGAATACATAGAGGTTATTTTTATTTATTTATATATTGAAAAAAAAACTTAAAATAGAACAAGTTTTGGTAGTACAATACACATACTTTTTAAAATTGTGGAGAAAATATTATAATCTTTTTTCTTTTTTATTGTTCCATTTATACCCCACCTTTGACTGCAATGGTCCTATCAGCAGCCGTTCTCCTTTGGAACATATCACAATGGTGTTATCTTGTAGACGTTGGATTGGTGGTACTTTGGATTTCTTTCTTTTTTTTTTTTTAAATCAGTAGATCACACACACATTCGCACTCTCATTCATACTTCCAGACTCTGGGGAAGTTGGGGAATCTTGGTTGGAGAAAAACCTCTACCCCAGCCGGGAATCGAACCCGGAACCCCTCACAGGGCAGGCAGGTGCTCTACCAACTGAGCTACAGGGCCAGCCTATAATGTTTTAACTACAAGTAGCGCAGGTATGTTGATATGTATCAAACTTGGATTGAAAATATTTTACTACTAGTTCAGTGCCTAAAATGGCTTTTGGAAATCTCTTAACGTGTATCAGCAGTCCTTTACATTGCAAAAGCTATTTTCTCTTTGATTTTTTTTTCTTAAACTAATTTACGTCTGCAATGTCAGTTGATGCTATAGGCTTATAATGCTTTAAATTTTAGAGCTTAATATTATTTTTGAAAATCAAGTGATTACCGTATGTTAAAACACTTGATTTTCCCATGTCTCAAACTTCTATCCTTTTTGTTTTCCTACTCTTAAAAAAAATTGTCACTCTAGACAAATGCCCAGTTGATTCATTTGTATGAGGTACGTCCAGAAAGTAAATTCTACTTTTCCACATAACTGCCGAAATTTTGCAGACATTTGTCATAGCGAGGCACAAGCTTTTGTATACCTTCTTCATTGAAGTTTGCCGCCTGTGTCTTCAACCAGTTGGAAACATTTTCTTTCAGCTCTTCGTCATTGTTGAAGTGTTGACCACCAAGAAAAGATTTAAGATGTAAAAACAAAATAAAGTCACTAGGAGCAAGGTCAGGGCTGTACGAGGGGTGGTCAAACACGTTCCAGCCAAATCTCCGTAGGATGTTTTTCGTCACATTTTCAGTGTGTGGTCGTGCGTTGTCGTGAAGAAACACAACTCCTTTTGACATCGCAAATTTGCTGATAAATTTCAATTGGTTTCACTTTCCTAGCATTCAGAAAACGAATCACAGATCTGATTTCAGAAGCAGTAGGATTTTCAGTCAACACCGACGTTGTAAACAAGCATAACAAAGCGTACGTGGCTGACAGCGATCTCACAATGACGCACGTTTCTTCTCCTTGATACAGAGCGTCTACCATGCGTGTGCGGAACTGCAATCGCAGCGCTGCAGCGGAGATAAATTGAAACAGAACTTACTTTCTGGATAGCCCTTGTAGATTGAGACTTGCTTGCAAGGATATACAATATGGTATCCCATAGATATTATGACAAATTCTTCTATTTGGTTCTATGTAGATAGATCACTTTATTGCTGACAACATTGGTATGCATAGCAACATCAGATACAAACTAAAAACAATATTAACTATTTGAGTTATAAGATTCATCCACCTAATACAGAGGGCTGGCCGTCAAACATGTTATGATTGCTGACTTAAAAGAGTTTAATGGAAGAGTTCCTAAGTGAGGTGAAGAGCAATATGTACATTTGGAAATTTTTTTTTTTAATATAGACAACTCAAGATGCACATTGATGGCAAAGTCTACCAAATTTGATAAACAGAGGTCTTGGTTGGTACACCACATATAGTTCTAACTGCATTCTTTTGTAATCACATACAGAGATGTCGTTAAAGAGTCATCCTTCTCCAAGGAGAAGGAGCCTTCAACCTTTGCCCATTCCGAGACTCTGTCCCTTATTGGCATTATGATGGATTTATATACTGCTCGCAAAAGTTAAAGGCATATGAACGCTGGCCAATGCTCAAGCAGAGCACTGTTGCCAACATGGTACGTGCACCTGCAGAGGTTTTGTACATAAGAACAGTTTTACCCACCAGCAAAGGTTTTGGCAATTCTTCACGTAATTAAACAACACATTAAATATTCCTAAAACATTAAAATCTTACCTTGACACACGTCACAACAGTGGAACAGCAAGCACGGTTTCCAATCCAGTAATTCGCTTTCCAACTTCATGGATCTTTCCCGGAGATTGAAACATGCACCCTTTTTCTAAGGATGAAGCTGCTTCACTACAAATTTGTGACACTGTGTGCACACTACCTACACCACAAGGTAACAGAGTTAATTGCTGATATTTTAAAAAATCTACAGTTGCCCTATATCCTGGATTGGAGATTGTAAAACTTGTTCACATTAAATATAATTTTTCTGCCCTGAGAATGAATCACTTCACGTTTGGTGATCAAAAAATCACTTGTCCCAGCTTCGAGGGACATGTTCATGCATTCGGATCACAAACACTTGAAAACAGATATGTGTATAATAATATTTTAACGTAATATTAACAATATTTCAGCTCGAGTTCAACACACGATTTAACGATGCTATTCACTTTAACAAAGAGACACCTCTACTCTGAAAACGAGCTGAAAATTAACTCTGTTTCAAACTGCGTGACTTCTGTTTTAATAGTAGGTGCATTATTTATTTATGCTTGAGATAAATGTTATTAGGAAAAAATGGTGTTCTTTTTCAGGCTTATCAGTGTTGAATGGATGGATGTTGGTTGTAACCATAACCATGTGAAGATAAAAAGTGCATTGCTTGTGTTCTGAGTATCGTAGAGACAGGACTTTTGTACGGTCATGATCAGAAAATAACATTCTTTCTTATTATAAGATTGGCATCTGTAATATTCAAATATTTATCCGTAACATTTAACCATAACCATGTGAAAGATAAAACGTGCATCGCTCGTGTTTTAAGTATCATAGAGAGAGGATTTTTTACGATCATGATCAGAAAATAACATTCTTTCTTTTTATGATTGGCATCTGTCATTTTTCAAGTATCGCAAGTTGTAGGGTGGAAGAGAGGATATGTTGTTAATTATAGGGGACTATTGAGGTTATGATGGGCCTAAGGTGAGTCTCGGACACTTGTAGGTTTCCCCAAGGTCAATGTCACATTCCCAGAGGCCTTGGATAAGTTGATTGAAGCTGTAGGAAAGATGGAAATAGAATTTGTCATAGAGTTTGAGGATACAGTCATTTAATTTGGGAAAGGATAGGTCTGGATGGATGTTTTCATTATGAATGTACCATTTGGAAACTGTTGCTACTTAAAGGTATTGGTTCAGAAGGATTTGAAGTTTATAGAAATGAGTTTTTGCAGCTGCACCCCAGATCTGACAGGCATAGGTGCAGGTGAGTCTTATTACTTGTTTGTAATGAAGGAGCATATTCCTTAGAGCTACAAGTGATTTTCTTTTGTATAGTGGATAGAGCCTTGCCATACGCTTGGATGCTCTGGAAGTTAGTCATTTAATATGAGTCTTCCAGGTAAGGCGCGTATCAAGAAGCACTCCAATATGTTGTGCTTCTGTGCTCATAGTACTTCCGATCCAGCTAAGCGTAGTTCAGGTACATACCATAAGTGGCGGCAAATAAAAGTGACTGCCTGGAACTTGTTGGCATTAGTCTTGAGGCTCCAAGTTGTAAACCGGATGATGAGCATGTCCGCATAGCACTGGGCACGTTGTGCTACAGTGAGATGATTTGATGATGCCGTGGTTATTGCGGTGTCATCTGTAAATAAATAAAGGTTGCAGCCTCTGAGGGTAGGGAGGATGTTGATATAGATTAGGAAGAACAGGGGGCCAAGAACACTGCCTTGGGGTACCCCTGCATTGATGAAGTAAGGTTGGGAGACTATGTCATCCCTGGCAATGACAAATGTGTGAGGTAACTATGGATTAAGTGAATTAAGTATAGAGGGAAATCATAATGAATTCATCGGAATAGAAGACATTTGTGCCAAACTAAATCAAAGGCCCAGGAAATGTCCAGGAAGAGGACTGCAACACAATGTCAATTGTTAAAACCTCTGATCACCTCGTCTACAAGTTGTAGGAGCTGATGAAAAGTTGCATGTTGTCTACGAAAGCCAAACTGCTCTGGATGAAGATTGTTCAAGTCGTCCATAAGGCGCTGAAGGCGAAATTGAACTACCTTCTTATAAAGCTTACAGTATATGGTAGTAGACTGATAGCTCGATGATTTGCAAGCAGTTTGGTGTCCTTGCCTGGCTTTGGTAAGGTTATATTGTTGTATTGTTTTGTCTTTGTTTATATTTGTGTTATATCCAGTATTTCATTTGAGGTTATAACATTTTATAAATATCCTGATAATGGGAGAGATGCACACTCTTGAAACGTTGATATCTAATCATCTTTTCACCTGGCTGGCAGCCTGAGAAGAAAGTGAGCGTATTCGTCGCCAGGAAAGCTTCAGGTCTTATTTTATAGTACAAACATAAGTTGATAAATAATAACCCATGGCGCAACAGCCCATATAGGGCCAAGGCTGTCCAACCCAACTGCCAGCCTCACACCCACATACGCATGGTAGTATTGAGCGATCATCCAGCCGATATGGGAAGGAGATGTGGTGAGCATCTTAGTACCCCCAGCCAGAAAGTTGGCTTTCTTGACCAGGGCCGCTCCTCAATTTCCTCACAATGCTGAGTGGGTACTGTTTCTATACCTGACACTTAAAATCCACGCCCCCAGGGGTGGGATTGAACCCGGGCCGCATTCCATGGCAGGGAACCAAAGCATGATGCCTTAGCCCACTACGCCACGGCACAGGACACATAAGTTAATAGCATACTATAAATATAAGGCTTCTTCATTAAAGTGCAAGAAACAGAAATGAATCCAGATATGTATTTATTCATTAACTTCAGATTATTTACAAAAAAATAATTATCACAACAATTAGGACACTATCATATTTTAAGTATACAAGTGTATAATACTTAATATTTGTACATATGTACAGTTTTGTATGAGTTATCTTGTGCAGTGTTTGTGACAACTGTAATGTTCATGATCAAAATACTCTCAGTCTCAAGTAATGAAAGTTGTAAACACACCTTCTGTTGCAAAGCAGTGTAATTGTTTATGATTCTTCTACAATTTGATTCTTGTTCCTATATTAGTGCTGGATAAATGTGACAGTTATGTGTACATGATTAGTTCCTGATTTATTAATTCTATATTTGTCTATGCCTTAACCCCTGATCTGTTCTTTCATTGATAAACTTTTGTTTAATTGATCTGTTTTTAGGCAACTGACATTTAACAAAACTTAGGCTAATATTTGAAGAGACTAAACCGTACAAAATGAGGACATCAATGTATTTTAGTAAATATCTTATTAGGAGCTTAGATGATAATGACCAGAGAATGGTGGGGACACTGTGCATTTCAACTCAACATGGATCATTTGTGCTTATCACCTGTAGGAGGAACTGATGAGGTGAAGGACCCACTGGAGGTTATGGGCTACAGGCAGATTACTGATTCCAAGCTAAATAATCCAGTCAAACCGAAGGGCTACTCAGAAAAGGCTTCCCTATGGTTGAGTAAGGGAAAACTTGACCCACCTGTGGTGGCTTAGAGAAGACTGCAATCTGGCAGCACTGAGAAGAGTACTACAATAAGGAAACAGTATGCCAACACTTCACAAACCCTAAGCTCACCTTAAACATGAAAGAGAAAGCGAAGTGGTAGGAAATGTGGAAAAGTAACTTCATAGGAAAAGAGAAACCATGAAAAAACCCAGGCTAGAAAGTCGAGCCCAATGCATCCCAAATGTGAGCACTGCACTTTCCTGCGGAGCCATCTCTTTTGGTTTGATGTTTAGATGAAAATACTTTCATTTTTTTTTCTGTAACATAACTAACACATTCATGTTTAAAATGCATGTGAGAACAACAGCAAATGTTTTGATAAACTAACACAGGAGAGAATTTCATGCTTGCCAATGGATTTGGTTGAAGTGGCTGCCTTGCAGATATCATTGTCTCGATATATTTTGATATTGTATAGTATAAACCAAATATATGCAACTTTTAACTGTCGCTTCATGTCAGTTGCGAACAATTTATTTATATTCCTCATTAAGTAGTGAAAATATGGGAATACTATCGCCCCATTCAAAATTCTTCCATGCACTAATTTTACATTTTCCAAGCATTGCTTCTAAAATGGGTAGATATTTAGCTTCACAACCATAAAAAACCATCTAAATGGTCAGTCGGCATAAAAATTATAAATAAACAGTATTTCAAAGTATAAAATTGAAAGAAGCATAGCGACAGTGAAGCACAACTTAGCTTAAAAGGGAATCGAGAAGATATTGACACACTGCTTCACTCACACTGTTTTTTCACAGGACATGTTTCAAGAGCTTTTGCTCTTTATCATCAGCTGGAACCCGACTAGTGCAAATTATAGTGGTTCCAGCTGATGATAAGAGCAAAAACTCTTGAAACATGTCCTGTGAAAAAACAGTGTGAGTGAAGCAGTGTTCACTTTTGTGCTAAACAGTATTTGTTAATTTTCACGCATTGTCCCATATGTTTGCCCATTGCAGAGATAAAATACCTCCAGGGACGTTCTCGAAAAGTACTTCTTTATCTTAACATTGATGTTAAAAATCTCTTGTCATTCTATGCTTGTTAAATTCCCCTCTTTTGTCCTTGAGATATATAGGAATAAAGTTATTTTATAAACTTGCATTATAGCAGTTTTTCTAAGTGTTGAATCATTTGAAAGGTTTATAAAGATACCTAAACATGAAAATGTTGATTAAAATAATTTCTCTATACATGAAATAAAACTAAAAATAAAGGGAATGCAATGAATAAAAAATGTTATACAATTTAATCAGCCATTACTTGAACTTTTAATACAGTCTACCATAGTATTTTCATTTTCACCAGTCCACTCACGGTCGTTTATTCCTGGCTTTGCAATCGTCCTCCCACTCCTCTCAGTGAATGGGTAGCAAGGGACGGACTAGATAGAGCGAGAGTAGGGAATAGGTGCATGACCTTGAATAGACTGGCCAGAGTGAAATCACTACAGTCGTCAGCTGCAATTAGGATGCAGATCAGAAGCTATCATTTAATAAAATGCCACAGTAGCTAAGTGTCTTGCAGTGAGGTGGTGGAAGGTCTGCCGTTCAATTCATTTAATATAACCTCTATGCTTTTGTTCTTTGTTTCGGGAAGGAAAATTTTGATAAACAGCATCCCTGAAAGACAAAAAGCAGAGAAAGTCCAGAAACATAAATGAACCCCGTATAGAAGAGAAATTTCATGAAAATATTTGGAAACAAAAAATGCTGTGATCCACACAGTAGAGAAACAAATCCACGTTGCTAACCCTCGTACATTTGGAGAAAATATCTCTGAGACAATGATAAAAGGGATAGGTCCTATTCCCATGGAAAATGCTATCACATAAGCTGAAAGACTTGAAACTGGGAGCCACCACAATGCTTCCGTATCTGCATTCGAGTTCTTCAAGTAGAAATACACGCCCAGTGCAGCTAAACATAGTGTCATGAGTGCATCAGAAAGAATAAGCAAAATTTTCCTTCCTGCTCTGTCGACAAGTATGGAGCAGCCGTAAGAAGCTGCCAGCTGAAGGACACCCAGCACAATTGTTGACATGTGTGGTGAAAGAGAGCTCTCCGATAGCTCGAAAATTTCTTGTGCATAGCTTTGGATGGCAAAAATCCCACTGAACTGTTGGTTGATGGCCAGAACGACACCTATAAGAAGACCACGTCGTGTACCAGAAGAAGAGAAGAAGTCTTTGATAGATGTCTTTGTTTCCGAACTCTCCTGGACCGCTCTTTTAAGCACATTGAGTTCTTTATTGATGGTGTATTTGTCACCTCCACGTAACCAATGTAGTGACGTGGTAGCATCTTTTATCTTTCCTTTATTTGCGTAATAAACCGGCGACTCAGGCATCCAGATGAAGAGCAGAAAGAAGAGAACCGGAAATATAAAACAGATGATAGCGAGAGTATGAAATGGAACCGTGGGACCTATAGTGTAGGGCAGCAAAATGCCAGCATTCATGAACAACAGGAAATAAGAGCCTAGTGTTCCTCTGATGCTATCCTCTGCTATTTCACTGAGATAGAGAGGACATACTGTCATCATCCCACCAGAAGCTACGCCAATTACTGTCCTCGCTACGAACAGGACAGCGAAGGATTTTGCTATGTAAATGAGCAGCCAACCAAAGATAAACAGAACAGCCACAAGATAACCTGCCATCTTCCGTCCAAATCGTTGTGCCAAGAAACTGTAAATGGGCACACCAACAACAGCTCCTAAGCAAACAATGGAGCCCAGCCAGGATGCTTCATTTGCAGAAATGGCTCCTCCATCCAGAGGACTGTTCTTGGAGCGTAGTTGCAGCAGCGCACTGGAAGTCCATGCCACCACCATGCCATAAGTGAAAGGTGCCAGGTTAACTGCAAACAGAAAAATGATTTTCTGTAAACATTTTAATGATCTAAAACTTATCTAAGTCTGAGATTTACCTAAGTGTTTAATGTACATATTATAATTGAAGGGTGAACCTTACAAAGGGGCTAGGTGCCAAAATTAAGTTTTCGAGTTAAAATACATTCCTTAATCAATACGTAAAATATGAAGCTATTAACAGTGAAGCAAACAAATATATACAAATATAATAATTTGTTACTTAAAACTTCACTTATAAGAAATGATGACACTTTTCTTATAAATTGTTTGGGCTCGCGATTTCATGGAAATTCTTCCACATCGTCAGCTGGAACCAACAAAACTGTTGTCATCGTTACAAATGCTAGATGATAATATGTTCTTGTTAGTATTACCAAAATCTGAAAATGAAACAAATTTAAAAACATAATCGACTGCCGGTATTTCAAAATTCATTCCGATAGATGAATGGATTTAATGGTTTGGGAAAGATATTTATTTAAAAAAAAACTCATCGTGAAGTTTTAAGTTACAAATTATTATATTTGTATATATTCCTTAATCAGTTTAATTATTTATTTTAAAGTTGCATTTATTGGAAACATATTGTCTGCATGTTAGATAAGTTCTTGCAAAATTTAAGGTACGAAATATATTGCCTCAATTGATTGTGGCAATATGAAAACAAAAAATTAGGAAAGGGTTAACCTTTAAGTGTCTTTTCCTTACAAAAGTATATCTACAAACACAAATATTCATCAATATTTTCACACAGTACTTACTACCTCTATTGAAAATATCAGAGTTTGTGTGAATTAACTCTCTGAAAATGTAATGCTCATTTTAGAAAGAATAAATAATGTGTCCAATTACATAGAAAATGATTGGAAGAAGGAAATATTATTAAAGAATGTTTTCATATTCAAAAGAGAAGTAACTGGGGAGGGTCTTGGGTGCATAAAATGAATGACTTGTTGAAGCAGATAGGTATGGGTCATTCTTGGATAAATGCAGAGTATGGGTATAGAGGCTTCTGGAAAGAAGTTAAGCTAAGCTTAGAAGATATTGACAGACAAGACACTTTTGCCAGTACAAGTGACAAAAGCTCACTGAGGTTATATAGAGAAATAAAAACAACCTGGAGGAGGGAAGGATATATAGATATATGTATTAAGTTAGGGCGAGAAGGTTTTGCTTGGGCGAGAACAGGAGTGAGAAACTTGAAAGGTATAGGTCAAGAGAGGGAGGTAGATAAATATCCATTGTGTGGAGAAGAGAATGCAGATTTCCATTGTATATTAAATTGTAGTCAAACAAAGATATGGAGAGAGCAGGCTTGACTACGTAAATGGGACTATTTGGCGGGTGAAGTAGTAATTAGAAAAATTTTGTCAGTAAAAGGGGAAAAGAACATGAGAAATATAGGGAATTATTAAGGGAAAGTTAAAGAGAGATGGCTAAGAACAATTAAGAGAAAAATGTAGAGTGGAGTAGGTGAAATGGCAAAATGTGTAAAATGGAGTAGAGGGCCTCCAATACACAAAAACCTAGGGTTAGGTGTATGGGGACCGAATTATTATTCAATGGTGGGAAACATGATAGGATTTTCAGGATTTAGGAATATATGGTGTTGTCCAGTATGGATTTTATAATTGTAATCTTGATTTTGTATTTCCATTTGATGTTGTAAAAGGAAAGATGAGAAATAAATTACAAATTACATAGAAAATGAAGCTAGCTACAGCAAAGTAATGAATATTACACAAATATAACTATTTGTAACAAAAACTTCACTTATCTTAAGAAAACGATGTTAATTCTTCTTTCTGATGCAAGCAATTTGTTTGTGAAATCGATCATTTTCTTAAGATAAGTGAAGTTTTTGTAATGTGTCCAATACTTGAATGATTGATGTTTTACAGTTAATCGGAACACAAATTTCTGTAAAATGTTCGATGCTCTTCTTCAGGTGAATATTCTATCATGTACATCAGAACATGTTTCTTTTCAGTTGTTACTCCATTAGACAATCCACTTAGATGCAGCTCAGCCTCTTTAGGGTCACTAACAGTTACTCCTTTTCTTAGAACTGATATTTGTTTCCATGAACTGGCCTCATTAAATACATCTTTTATAAAAACAACACCAGGAAAGTTGAACTTAACTCGTAGCCAAACTGCAGAATTTATATTCAGATGCTTAGTGGAATCAACTTATCAGCTATGTGTGTTTGGAGGAAGTTAGTAACAGTGACATCAAAATTAATCGTAAAACTATATGTAGTCAATTTATTGACACTTGTCACTTTTTTTTTTTATATATATATTTTTGAGGGTCTAGTTTCAACTAGCTGGAGAGAGGTTGAAAATGGAGGCAGTGGCCTTTGAAACTAGTCCCTCAATAATATAAGAAAAGTAAGTGACGAGTGTCAATAAACCGACTAACAAATAGTTTTATGATTAACTTATCAGCTGTTTCCTGAAAGTTAAAGAAGTTTCATTCTTCCATATCTAGAATTGTGAAGGAATTACTCAGCTTGGAACATTTTACAACTTTGTGCAGATCTTTAAGAATGTAACTTTTCATTTTTCTCTTTTGTTTTTCGGTCAGTGTGAAATCCTTATCACACTTCATGAAACTATGTCCATTGACAAGAAATTTATGATCTATTTGATCAGACACTTGGTTAGCAACTAGAAATATGCATAAGAAAATCAGCATCTTCTTGTTCTGACCAATGCAGTTGTCACTCCAAAGGACCATACTCCTTTAACGAATGAAGTCCATGTTCACCACTTTTAAAAGACATGATGCAATTTCATTACCTCCTCTGCCTACGATTCCTTCATGCAACATACACATGTAAGATCACCCAAAATCACACAAACGAAAACAAAAATTAAAACAACTAAGCTGGCGTTTATACGACCGCTGTTCAATAAAGAATGATCACAACTTTTTTTGACAACGTACATTTACTCACTTGTCCACGTCATAATTTTTCACACTAAAATTCAATCTTATTATATTCTGTTAGCTTAATTTGAAATAAACACGCCGTAGTAGTTTCATTGTTGGTACTCCTGGTTTCCGCCTGTGACAACATGGCAAGTTCAGACATGTTCAATATCGCCTACTGCTGCAATGGAGGTAACACGCAAGGAACAATATGCGGCTTTGAAATTCTGCTTTCGTCTCAACAAATCTTCAGTTGAGGCCTATACAACGTTACAGTAGGCCTATGGAGAGTCTGTTATTCCCTACAGCACAGCTCGAAGGTGGTTTAAAATGTTTAAAGAGGGGAGACAATCAATTTCAAAGGAAGGTGGACCCAGTGCTCCAGTTACTGCTCTTAGAGAAAAAAACATCAACACTGCTGCTGCCATTGTGAGAGAGGATCGACGAATTACCTTAAGATCACTTTCTGAAATACTGAACATCTCATTAGGTGCTACCTACACGTTGGTGACAGAAACATTACACATGAGATGTGTTTGTGCGCGATGGGTTCCAAGACGGTTGATTCCCGAACAAACGGACATTCGCATGCAGGTCTGTATGCAGTTAAAGTTGATGTTAGAGGAAGATCCGGAGTTTCTTTCAAATGTAATCACTGCTGATGAAGCTTGGCTACATCATTTTGATCCTGAGAGCAAACAGCAAAGCTCAGTGTGGAAATCTCCTTCATTACCAACCCCCAAAAAAGCAAAAGTGGTTGCTTCTGCTAGGAAAGTTATGGTCATCTCATTCTTTGATATTCATGGAATGGTTTATCAGCATGTTGTACCTGCACACATCAGTAACTGGAGAATACTACAGGGATGTCCTGAAAACATTGCAAGTCCATATCAGACGCAAAAGACCACATTTTCGTGAAGCAGGCTGGATGCTGCACCACGATAATGCGCGGCCGCATATTGCCAATGTTGTTGCTGAATATCTTGCAAAAGTCAACGTAAAGTGCATCCCTCACTCTCCCTATAGTCCGGATTTAGTCCCATGTAACTTTTTTCTATTCTCTAACTTGAAGAAACGCCTTCGTAGGAGGCATTATCCATCATCAGAAGCAGTGGTGAAGGCTGCGAAAGCGATTTTGAAGGATCTTTCAAAAATGGTATCCAGCATGTCTTTGAAGACTGGCAGAGACGCTGGGACAAGTACATCGCATTCAGGGGAGACTATTTTGAGAAGGACTTTCAAAATTATGAGGATGAGTAAAGGTACGTTGTCAAAAAAAAAAAAAATGTAATAATTTTTTATTGAACAGCCCTCGTATATTCACCTACCAACCTGGAAAAACGTAAGGTCAAACATTCCGGCGGTCGACGGGAATAGACCTCGCGAATTCGAGAAAATCGTTAACGCCATTCAAACGAAAATTGTTTCCTTTAAGGAGATCTACATTATTTTGTGTTTTACCATTTTGTCTATCTTTTACGGTTTACCTGTTAATGTAAAAGTCGCCCGGGATGAAGTGAATTTCAGAGGGTATTCTAGGATATTTTAATAAAAAACGGTTATTGTTTTTGGAAAAACAAACTTCTCGAAATTTTTTCCATTTTTTTTTTTCTACCAGGTGCAAATAATTTCCATTATTTCAGCCTGAAACCTGGAATTTCAGATTCTTTTTCTCAGAAATTTAAGTTTTGTGCCAAACCATTTAAGTCTAATGATTACGTGGAAAATGAAGTTAGCTACAGTGAATCAATGAATATTACACAAATATAACTATTTGTAACAAAAACTTCACTTATCTTAAGAAAATGATGTCAATTTTTCTATTTAATTGAGATCGATTTTACAAACAAATTGCTTGCATTGTCAGTCCATCAACAAACTTAGCCCGCCTCGGTAGTGTGGTGGTAGCGTGTCTGCCTCACGTGCAAGAGGTCCCGAGTTCGAATCTCGGTCAGGGTGAGACCTGGATAAGGTTTTTCCGGGGTTTTCCCTTATCCTAAAAGACGAGTGTCGGGTAACTGTAAGCTCTATGGACCCTGGGATCATTTAAGCGTCATTTCACCCATTCCATTCATCGTCCGATATGACTTAACGTTGGAGGACGTAAAATTACAAAAAAAAAAAAAAAAAAAAAAAAAAAAAAAAAAAAAAAATCAACAAACTTCGTCTTCAAGGATTCTGGTTACCATGTTATTATGTTTTCTTACTATTACAAAAATATGAAAACGAAACAAACCTAGAAACAGAATCAACTGCTGGTATTTCAAAATCCATTAAATATCTTTTCACAAACCATAAAATCTATCGGACCATTTAATTGTTTCAGTAATTTAACTTCTGGATTTATTTCATGGTTAAATGACCAAAAATGATCTGCTACGACCGATTTATCAGTTTGTTTATACTTAATGTTACGAAAATGTTCTTTTGATCTGGTTTCCAATATAAACCTGATCTCAATCTAAACAATTAAATTGATAAATACCAGATTTTTTATTATTAGGAGTTGTATCTTTTTTGGAGAAATGTGGTAAATTTTAATACTATATTTTGAGGAACTTAAGTTATACCAATCTCTTTAAAAAAAATTGAAAATGTTTATTAACCCAAATATGGTAAGTAATTTTTTTTTTGGAATTATAATCGTCTTTTATTTTTAAGGGTAGAAATATCATTAACAGTTTTTTGATATTTAATTTTTCAACCTTCTTTTTATAAGGTCTTTATTAAAACCATTGAAAGATAAATTGACATCATTTTCTTAAGGTAAGTGAAGTTTTTTTTTTTTTTTTTTTTTTTTTTTTTTTTTTTTTTTTTTTACAAATAGTTATATTTGCGTTACATTCAAGTCTACTTGCTCTACAAAATGTCTTTCACTTTCAGAATTTCCTGGTTGACTGTCAGGGTGTTTTGAAGTAGAGGCCTGATTAAATTGTGCATTAGGTTTTCATCTTTGCAATTTCTAAGTACCTAAGTAACTCGTTTTCGCGAATTCATTTTCGATTATGTATATTCAAAATATCTATAAATTGTGACTTGATGTGTCATTTTAAGCAAAATTATCATAATCTACGCGTGAATGTGAACTTAAAACATTATTAATTCCGTGCAGGTAAATTTCATGTTGGGTAGTGGAATCTATGTGTTTCAAATAGGAAGAGTTCTCACTTGTAGCGAATCAGATGCGTTAGAGTCTTCACCGTTGCCACCTCGTTATCCCGACTCTTTTTATATTTCCCTCTCTCTCTCACACTTGCGAGTGTTCCTGGCGCTAGACGTAAGGGAACGCAAACTGAATTTTCCAAAGTTTTATAATAATACAGTTGTTCAAATCACAATTGCAAAATTAAAATTCGTATATTACACAAATGTTTTAAATATTTAGTTTAAAGTTAATTATAGTTTATGAATTACTTATTTTTCTAATCCAGCGAAAATACCAGCGGTGCATCCGTATAGCTGTGAATGTTACTTACGTTAAGAGATAATTCGTCATTGTCATTGTCTTCAACGTCTGAGTACTGCAAATTTATGATGATAGGTTCCAAAATCTCGTGACGTGCTATTTCTTTCCAAAAGTCGTCTTCTTGTAGTTTATCTGATGTCTCACGCAGTTGTCCCAGTCTTGTTGTGTTCCTTGTTAATTCCTTCGTGAATAAGTCGTTCAACGTCAGTCAGTTTAAAAATATTATTTCTGTTTGCAACATAATTTGAGCCCACATTAACTCAATTGGATTGTTCTGGCAGTAGTAAGGGGGGAAAGGTGGATCGCGTCTCATTGATCCAGCTGATACACTTTTTCATGGAAGAGTAACTGAATAATGCTGCTTTAAACTCTCTAGAGTAAATAGAGATTACGAACCATTCATAAACAAAGATATAGTGTGACCAGACACGTTCTGCGAGAGCAGCAAGACGTGTATTGTTTCCTCTCTTCGAATTTAACAAACACCTTGGCTTATTCGAAGTACACATTTCTTTTATCACGTCATGTCAAATGTTTACGTTTCATTTCTGAGTAATTTCAAACATACCTTCACGCATACATGCCAATGAATAATGATACTCATTACGTCGCAATGCATTGTTACAATATAATGGTATCTACTTTATTTGTATTAAGAAAACTATTTGAGCTAAAAATATGAGGTTTTCATGGTTATGATCCTTCCTCATGGATCAGTTTTTGCAAAATCTGAATTTCTGTCTTAGCATTTATTTGAGATTGATTAGTTTGGCGCTCGTCACATACCACATAGGCGGAATGCAATACAACAAAACCGCAGGACTCCGATTGGTTGTTCACCTAGTAGCGTCCAAGGACAAACACCTTCCCATTTGAAACACATAGTAATTTGTGTATACAGCTAGCTAGTATTTGCTCACTTTAAAGGAAAGTTTTATTCACTGATACATACCTACAATAGCAGCCAGATATTGCGGCAGCTTTCTCCTTCTTTCTGGTACATTACTTTGTGCTATTACTGCTTCGACATCGCCATTTAAGGGTCTCATTTGCAAACCTTCATCCTCTACTGAAAAAGAAAACAAAATCGTATTTCAAAACACCAGCCAATTATAGAAATGACATCAGAATTATATCAGAGTGTACAAGAATAGGCCACGGGCAATTGATGTTCCATTCGAACCGAAATAAGTAACATTGGCGAGGATACTTTCCGTAATACTTCAGAGAATATGGTGAGAGTGAAAACATGTATAGATGTTGGTGGAGAACACTTGCAACACTTTCTGAGATGTAAATAGTGTAATGTAATTTCCCAATTATGTATTATATTCTCCCAAAGTTGCACGTGTGTCCTATTATTGCCTCAAATGTTATGGCTTATTGAAATGGTTCAGGTTTATATGGATCACACTGTATAAGAGAAACAACTGAATATTGAAAGGAAAGAATGACAAGGTGTTTCAAAATTTGGAGTATTAATAATGGATATCTGGAAATGGTTCATGGCACAAAGAAGTTATTTGGAATAAATTGTAGGATTTTAAAAGAAATGTATACTTTATATTTGCTTTACTGACAAGTAATTCTTGACATACGTCTAAGATGTAATCTGGAATCGAACCACGTGATGTAATTGCAAAATTCTACCTACCATAGATGCTAGTATGAAGATATAATTAATTTCCATCAATTAACTGAAATTCTACGTACCATGCTCAGCGTCCATGTTTTGGTGGCCGAGATTTCACTCGAGGATGCCTGTTTTCATAAGCATCACTGACGAAATGAAACCCAGCAAATGAATTTTGGAAACTGCTGTGTGTTCGTATCATTGCTAGAGATGACCCCATGGCAAGGTCAACATGATAAATGTGTAAAGTACATCTGTTTATGCTCTGCAATCACTCTTCCCAAGGATGACGCTGGGAAAATCTTGTCCAGTGTGAATAAGTTAATTCATTCAATATATTTTTATTATTTTCTTTAATGGGTACAGTAGAGATTTGAAAGCTGTAGATAAGCAGAGTTCAACATCGGTGATAGATTTGCGATACCTGAATTTATAAAGGAGTTAGTCAAACGTGTGCCTGTTGCAGAAAATGTGAACTGTAATAATTCAACGATACAAAGAATTAACTGGGTCATATGATATGGAAACGTTGCAGAATCCCTATGTGGCCTGCATTTTACGTTATTTTAAACTACACGAAGTTATCACGTAAAATGTGCACAACGTAATTTCATGTGCTGTTCAGAAATCGACGGACAGAAAGCCCGAAATGAGAAGGAGCTCCATCGTGCATGAAGTGAGTACCGGTGCCTAACAAGCGGACTACGTACTGTACTGTAGCACAATGACAATGGTGAAACGCATCAGTTCCACCAACTTAACCAGAGTAAAAACGAATATTTACTACTGTACAATTAAACTGCCATGTTTTGGAGTTATGGCCACAGGACAACTATAGATGTATTATTTTATCTTGACAGGAATCCTGCGCGGTTGGGATGAGTAGCAACTGTGGTGGGGATAGTGCACCTATCGCCACAATGCGTCACACGCGTAAGATTACGAGAGGGGAGGGCGGTGAATAAGGAGTCTAAAAGCAAATTTCATTCTCGAAGCCAGTTTTGCAGCTCTTATAAACTAAGTTGTAATTCTTACTATGGTAGTAATCTCCACGCTTTTGTTGGATCTTAAATAGTACATAGGCATTTGGAACAAAACCCTGTTCTCCTCCAGCAGGCATGATAAACAACTGTCGGCCTTTCAATATCGCTGCAGAGTACCTGTAACGTATTTCACTCCAGGCGTATGGTCCAGTATGTGCTGTATTTATATAAGTTTCATTAATATAAACTATATAAACTTCACTTGGATATCTCCGAATATTTCGTAAATACTTAAGCCGTTTTGCACGTATGGTGCGATGTTCGATTAAAATTTGTCACGTTTAGTGTATTTTTTTCAAATAATCCTAGCTTCAAAAGAAATCTTCTTAATGTTCAGACACTGCCTTGGAAGTCAGTAGAATTTTTAGCTTCATAAGCACTTTCTTCAAAGTTGGTCTTTGTTTTTCTGTGCTTTAAAAATTATTCATAGTTCGCCTAAGTACTTCTGAATTAAAACATCCAAATTAGATTTTGTGCATGTTCTTAATCTTTGTTTACTGAGCGTAGAGAAGGACGTTGTTGCACTAACACCAATGGCTTTTCTTTCCTTAATAACTCACCTAAACTACTTTCAGACACAACTGTTGCCTCAGATACCCTTCCCCAGATTTTTATAGCTGACCCAGACCATTGTTCCTTTTTTATAAATCTATGGATATTGGTTATTACTTCTCGTGTTTTTAAATGTAGCACTTTATTTCCTAGTGTGCTGCTAGGAGGCGTCATTTATAAATGCTCTCTTGGAACCAGGAGACAAGCACATTTTGAAACAAGCTGTAGTGTTACCGAGTAGCTCTGCACGTGTTTAGTTGCTCGCAACTGGTACGCAACTGAGCTGCCCTCCTCCCCAGTTGCAACCGTTCTGAGGTGGACTCGTCCAGATACCACTGCGCATCGCTCTGCACTTTTCAAGACAAAAAAATACATCTGTACGTAGCAGACATCTCACAGTGTAAGCAGAGTTGCAGAAAAGGAGCTTCACCGTGGAAATAAACCATTTCTGAAATATTTGTTACACTCTGTATATATAGGTCAATCTGAAGTAAATATATGCACATTTTATGTGTACCGCCCGAGTTTGGGAGGCTCGGCTTTCATGTTTTGAAAAATATTGTAACAAGCTCTTGCATCAGGGGCCTACCAGTGTATGCCCCTCGTCCTTTAAATGGGTAATAAAGGTGCAGTAGGTTTCACAGAACCTGGTGCAACGGTTATTGGCACCTACGCATCACCACATCCCGATTCCGATCGCCCCTGTCATATACTACAATATAATGGTGATACATAGTGTGACTTTATGGGTTCGTAGAATTAAAAGTATTGTTTGCAGAAATTTAAAATGCTCTTTCTTGCAGTAAACAATAACGCTGTACACCCCTTGCAGCAGTAAAAATGACGTGACATACAAGCAGCAGTCTTCAAGGTCGTCTCTTTACTCTCGCCACACGAATTCTCTGCGGTACAGTCCAAACGGTCACACACTCACAATTACTGCACAGCTACATCACAACAGCTTAATTAACAACTAACTAGCAGCTGACTCGCAACCGATCGACCGAGGTGCTGCCTGGCTGTATAAAGCCAGAAGGTTTTTGCAGCGTGCCCACCCGTTAAAGGTTTTTCTTTTAGGGATTTTGTAGGGTGGGTTGTGGGTTTTGAGGTAATTTGTGTAAGTTGAAAAGGTTTGATGCCAAACAGCTTAGAAGAATTATGTGGAGCTCAGCTTTAGCTGTTGTTAGGATTAGCTCCTGGGTTATCTCGGGTTCCCACAAGCCATGCGGGGAACCCGGAACAGCCTGGAGGGGTCATAATCTCCCAATTATCTAACAACGGCGGTTCCATGTCTAGGTAAAGTAGCGTAAAATTTTGATGCCCGACGCCTAATTTCTTCCTCCAACTATGGAATACCCCAGGCTTTTTGAAGCAACCTGGTAGGAAAATAACGACCCACAGAATATATAGACAGAAGTCTTCTATTCTGTGCACGTTGAAGCTATGCCCATCAGCTGTCTGCGGCCATGCCTATGTTATAGTATCACCGAAATTACCAGCGCTCGGAAGAGGTATAACTTCAGTCCAACCGGCATCGAGGTCGACCCCAGCATTGGATACAGGGAAGTAATTGCTCCCTGCACCCTCGACGATAGGTTCCTGATGTGCTGGCGAAAAGTTAGACCTCTGTGCTGTTTGACTCATAGGTACTGGACAGAGTTAGTCCACTCTATCCTTTGGCCTCGGAAGCTGAAGTTGGGGTAGTCTGCGGGGGTGTGGCGCTTTGTGAAAAGTATGGCGTGGCTTTTGTCCGCATTAGCGGACATCCGCCAACGCCGACACCACTGATGTGTGAGGGGTTGAAGGTTCTGATGATGTGTTTGTCTTTGCAGAACAGAAGCACGTCGTCAGCGTATTGTGCCATTTCACTCGTGGTTCTGTGGGGAAGTCTGCCATAAAGACATTGAATAAGGTGGGGGATAGTACAGAGCCTTCGAGGACACCGCCTCTCATTGTTCTCAGTGTTGATGTTTTCCCCGCGAATGTGACTTTGGAGATGTGGTGTCGTAGGAAACTGTGTATGATGTTGATCATCTGTATTGAGAACTCCAGGTGGATCAGTTTGTATAGGATTCCGGCAACAACTCTCACACTGCGGGCTTTTATACCGCCAAACATTGTTCTAGAAAGCCACCGACGTTTCAAGGCCTTTCACGGCGCAGCGAGAGAAAGGTAGAACTATCTGTCTCTCTTTCTCTCTCTCTCTCTCTCTCTCTCTCTCTCTCTCTCTCTCTCTCTCTCTCTCTCTCTCTCTCTCTCTCTCTCTCTCTCTCTCTCTCTCTCTCTGTTTCTTTCGGCAAGCGTTCAGCGCCCGCACATGCACCGGCTGCTGCTTGCGGCACTATCTGCCTCTTTCTTTCCTGCCCACGCGTGACCAGCACTGGCTTGTCGCAACTCCAACGAAATAGTGCAATCGGTGACAATAGCCAGCCATTTCTGGTGATCATATGAGAATTGTTTTTGTTCCGTTTTCCAGGATATTAGCGTTAGAAGAATATAAATTAACTGGAAATACATACCTGTTAGAAACTAACTCCTTCAAAGTGGTTAAGTCCTACGAGCATTCTAGTTATGGTTGCTACATCTGGTGCAACTTGGCAGTTCGAAGTGTCCAACTCCTCAATGCACATATTTGCGATCAGGCCTTTAATGAAATATTTTTCTAATGTCTGAAACATGAGAAAATAAAATTATATAACATGAGGATTGTATTCACAGAACATTCCCAACTCAGTCTTCTACAGAGTATTATTACAAAAGCTAATTTTTAACTAATTCTGCGAAGCGTGCAATGAAGCCCTCCAAATTCCGCTTCTCCAAGAATTTTGGGAGAAAAAGAAATAAAAACAAGAAAATACATGCCAAACAATATTTTATTTGCTCTGGATATATTTTCAGAATCTATTCGCAAACATCCATGACAATTTCTCAGATTCGAGTGGCCAGTTTCGCGAGCTCATTCAATACCGAATATTTCTGTATTTACGCATCCGTAACCTTGAATTCCATACTTCGTCGGTTTCCGGAAGCAATCGCGATTGGTCGATAGTCAGGAAATATTGTCACGTGATGTCTCTGTAGCGTGTACATAAAAGTTTATTTTTTGTTTTATGTGGCATTTTTAAATACAAATGTAAAGCCCGATTTCACCAACAGATGTAAAGACTTAACACGGTTTTAACAATAGCTATAACAAAAGTTGCATCTCACCAACAAGTGATAGCTTAACGCTCGTGTTAAATATCTTGTTAAACTAATAAGTTAAATTTCTGTTGTTAAGTCCTTAACAAATGTAATAGTCAAGATGGCGGGCATGAACGCAGCTGTTGTTGTCGATTTGCTATATTTAAGACTGTCTAAATGGCATTCGTAATAGAGTACGGCCTATGAGGAGAAATTATTTTGAGGAGCTGTTAGAAGAAAATGGTCTACAGAGGTATAGACTGTCAAAACAAAACACGGTTACTGTGGAAGTAAAAGAGAGGTTAGAACATGCATCGAAAGGAATATGCCGATCTCGCCTTTGCTTCAAGTATTAATAACTTTGCGACTTTATAATTCACTGATTTATGTGGGTCCACCTCCCGTCTTGAAACATTCAAGTCACTCGTCACTTGTCCTTTGCTCCTCGTTTTAAAATTACGTAATACTGAGTTAGAACATGCATCGAAAGGAATATACCGATCTCGCCTTTGCTTCAAGTATTAATAACTTTGCTATTTTATAATTCACTGAATTATGTGGATAATACATTGTCTACCTCCCGTCTTGAAACGTTCAAGTCACTCGTGCTTCTTCGCAGCTCGTTTTAAATTAACGTAATACTGACGAAGTTGTTTGGTGCTTGTAGTAGTGACATATGCATTTGAATTAAATTCGTTTCCAATATTTTCCCACGTGATATCTTTCTCTTTTACATTCACCGCACAGTCCTCTTATTTTCCGCGATATCCTTACACTTCGTCACCAGTTCAGTTAACAATTCTTTCTCCATCGATGAGAAATTTGTCTCACGGCTTTTGTTTACGATTTTGTTCACCCGCCGTTTTTTCAGCTGTGTGCAGACGAAAATGAAAACAAAAGCGTAGCGCAGTACGTTCAGAAAATAATACGACTCATCCGTAGCCTTCTATAGCTGTGATATTTACAAGTTAACACGTGTTTGTTAACATTTTCAGAAAACATTTTGGTGAAATGGAAGAAATTTAACAGTAGTGTTAGCGCTGTGACAATTGCTACGTTACATTTGTTAACGTCGATTTTAACATATGTTGGTGAAATCGGGTATAAGTATATATAGTGAAAGTGTGAATTGTTAGGCTAACAGTTCTAGCGGGGTGGGCCAGCTATAGGAAAAATTGGAAGGTCTGAGTGGAGAGGCGAAACAGAAATGTGTCTGCTTCTAGTGTGACTAGTCAATGCAAGAAGGGCCTACGTGTTACTGTACAATAGAAAGAGTACTGAAGAGTAGCCTTAGTTTTTTTAGTCATTATTCTCTCTTACTTTAAAGAAAATTATTATTTGAACTTTCCTCGAATTAACGTCACGCCTCGCCACTGACCTTTGCTAATCTTTTACACTTTTTTTTTGTAAAATATAAGAAGAATACAATAAATCAGAGCCACAGACAAATGTTTTCAAAGTGAGTTGCTACGTAATGACTTCGAAATTCTGTTCTCTTTGCATGAATAAGATAAACAAAGAAACAAAACTTTAACGCTTATATTCAATGACTTTCTCTACCCAATTCTACAACAGAGTATTACTGCAAAATCTCAATCTTCTATTTACTTCATATTAATCGAGAAGACACAATTGTCGAATTTGGTTTATTACGTAATTCCTTCCAGATACAATGGGAATATAGTAGGGCTTTAAAAGCTGATCGCTGTCTGAAAGATCTTGAAATGTACTCTTTTCAAAACAGAGAATTAATAATAAGGAATATCTCAGAAATTGTTGACTCCACGAAAAAGGACAAATTCTGTGTCCCTTTGTGGATTAACAATTAGGCAAAAGTCATCCAGAACAAAGAGGACTTAAGGGGGCCATTTCTAGAAAATTCAATGTATGTATGAGGGCTGTTCAATAAAGAATGATCATAATTTTTTTTGACAACGTCCCTTTACTCATCTTCATAATTTTGATGGTCCTTCTCAAAATACTCTCCCTTGAATGCGATGCACTTGTCCCAGCGTTTCTGCCAGTCTTCAAAGACATGCTGGAAACCATTTTTTGAGAGATCATTCAAAATCGCCTCCGCAGCCTTCACCACTGCTTCTGATGATGAATAATGCCTCCCACGAAGGCGTTACTTCAAGTTAGGGAATAGAAAAAAGTCACATGGGGCTAAATATGGACTATAGGGAGGGTGAGGGATGCACTTCATGTTGATTTTTGCAAGATATTCAGCAACACCATTGCCAATATGCGGCCGGACATTATCGTAGTGAAGCATCCAGCCTGCTTCACGGAAATGTGGTCTTTTGCGCCTGATATGGACTCGCAATGTTTCCAGGACATCCTGTAGTATTGTCCAGTTACTGATGTGTGTGCAGGTACAACATGCCGATAAACCATTCAATGAATATCAAAGAATCAGATGACCATAGCTTTCCTAGCAGAAGCAACCACTTTTGCTTTTTTGGGGGTTGGTGATGAAGGGGATTTTCACATTGAGCTTTGCTGTTTGCTCTCAGCAAACTATATCTTAGCTGATATAGCTAAGTTTCATCAGCAGTGATAACGTTTGAAAGAAAGTCCGGATCTTCCTCTAACATCAACTTTAACTGCATGCAGACCTGCAAGCGAATGTCCTTTTGTTCGGGAATCAACAGTCTTGGAACCCATCACGCACAAACACGTCTCATGTGTAATGTTTCTGTCACCAACGTGTGAGTGGCACCCAATGAAATGTTTAGTATTTCAGAAAGTGATCTTAAGGTAATTCGTCGATCCTCTCTCACAATGGTAGCAGCAGTGTTGATGTTTTCTTCCGTAAGAGCAGTAACTGGAGCACCGGGTCCACCTTCCTTTGAAATTGATTGTCTCCCCTGTTTAAACATTTTAAACCACCTTCGAGCTGTGCTGTAGGGAAGAACAGACTCTCCATAGGCCTCCTGTAACATTGTATAGGCCTCAACTGAAGATTTGTTGAGACGAAAGCAGAATTTTAAAGCCGCATATTGTCCCTCACGTGTTACCTCCATTGCAGCGGTAGGCGATACTGAACATGTCTGAACGTGTCTGAACTTGTCTGGTTCTCACAGGCGGGAACCAGGAGTAGCAATAATGGAACTACTACCACTTGTTTGTTTCACATTAAGCTACAGAATATAATAAGATTGAATTTTAGTGCGAAAAATTATGACAGTAAAAAGGTTATGAAGGTTTTTCCCGGGTTTTTCCCGTATCCTTCAAGGCGAATGTCGGGTAACTCTAAGCTCCATGTATCCTGGACTCATTTGAGCATCATTTCATCCAATTCATTCACCGTCCGATATAACTTAACGTTGGGGCGGACGTAAATTAAAAAATATCATTCTTTATTGAACAGCCCTCGTATTTCATTTGTCATAATTGTACCTTAATCACAGGATAACAGTTTAATCAAAATCGCTATTTATTTTCCAGAAAATTCAAATTTTCAAAATATTTTTCACTTTCAGGGTAGTTTAGGAGAGCAGGATATTCTGAAAAAGTCATGTTGCAACCTTGAATATGTTAAACTTAACTATCAAGTTTGGTATTTAGACAATTTTTCGATTTTGAGTTCCTTACTCTATTCACATGCCTACACACACACGTGAGGGCAAAGTGTTTTTCTAAAAATGGCTTTTCTTTTATTCAGGGACCTAAAAACGTGTATTTCTACTGCTATCTCTAGTTGTTGGCTAAAGTACGTAATTGAGAAAATGAAAACAAGGTTTTACAGTTACAGAATTCTCAAGTATTTGAAAATAAAAACCCACAACAGAGAATAACTAGGAAGTGGTTAACAACACAACAGTTTTAGTTGATATAATTTGCTTTTGGCTTTCCGAGATCTAAGTTTTTATATAGTAAGATTTTATCTATCTGTTATGGTTTGTCAATTACTCAAGAGGCGTTTAGTATAAACAAAATTTCACAATAAATTCTAAATTAACATTTTATTTTTCATGACTAAAGGCCGTAGGTGTGTGCATTTTTCATAGATACAATGCACATGGATTGTACTGTTATCGTTCGCACATGTAAATAAGAGCGTGACTATCACAGGTATTACTCGACAGTGTTGAGGCGTATTGATCTTCAGGTGACCAGCGCTGTGATCGTCTCTTGTCGAGTCTTATCTGGTCGATTATAAGAGTGAAATATTAGTAAGCTGACGTACAGTAAGTTACGAAACACAAATAGAGCGATTGGAAGCTGCGTGTGTCTATATGATATGTTCTCTCACGCCTGCCGATGTATGACACATTGCTGTCTAGAAGACATGATTATATCTGAACAGAATATACATACACTGGACTCGCCGTGTATGTGCGATAAGCTGAGGTAAACATCTCTGTGTTGCGAATTTTTCCCGATACACTTTCTCGCTTTGACATGTAGTACAGCGAGAAGAAACAAAACAACATCTTGACCTTGCGTCTGCATACACTTGCAAGGCAATGCTTCACTACTTCGCAGAGTATTACGTTACGTTGTTTTCGACGTATGCACATTTGATGGCCGTGCTGTACATCTGACGTCATTCATACTCTTTGTCCAGCTAAATTGTATGGCATGCGAAAGCACATCCCTCCCGTCCTTTAGTCATGAAATTAGTTTAAATAGTAATACCTACCACCCGGCGAACCTGCGGACACTAACTGTATACGACTATTTAAACTATCCTTAAATTTTAAAAATATTTACTAACCCTTCCAAAATTGTTGTTGCGTAAAATGAAGGACTTCAGCGTTCTGTTCAGAACTAGGAAGCTGCGAATCTTCCAAATGCTTTTGGCAGTTATCATGCAATCGGAAATATCGAGCTCTTTAATATGGGGAGATGATACCAGATGACAAAGGAGGTCACAGATTGGAGAATCTCCAAATGGATTTCTACTCAGTACGAGCTTTTTAAGAGGAAGTTTCACTTGTCCAAGAGTGTTACCTAGAACACTTAATCCGGAGGCACCTGGAAGAAAAACAAAAACATGTTTGTGTATTAAATATTCAGAAAATATGTGTTCGACTAGCACATTTTGGGCAAGGTTTGACATAATTCATTGAAAATTGTTGTTTATTTGAATTGAGTTCATGGTTTCGGCGCATGCTCATATTACTGGGATTTGCTTGATCTGCTCTGTGTTGTTCCTAACCGGTTTTGTTCCCATTCTCTCCGTATGCCGGTTAATCAGCTGCCGCGAAGTTTGTTCTGTGTAGAGGTTGGTACGTTGTCACCACGTTGTTGTTGACACAGCAAAGAAAGTCTCCGGAGCCTGAGACGCAGGGGTTTGGAGAAGCTTCTCACACCATCCCTGGACAGATTTATGACACCCCATGTCAGTTCAGTTACAGACCATTCACAAACATTCGGAAGTCTTCTAATTTTGTGATTGAATCTTCTCGGTTTTAGTGTACAGAGTGTATAGGGTGCAAGTTTGTAACGTTTTTACTCCTTGTGTAGCATGAGTTCTCTGTCACACATACTAGCTATACTTCTCCCGCTATGTAAGGATGGCACTAGATGCAGGGGCGGCTTCTGAGGTAGTGCTGCTGTGCCATGGCATCATCTGTATGAAAACGAAGGAAAGAGAAGTATATAGGAATTGCGCAAAAAAGATTGTTTCTGAGAGTCGGCTCCCTCATGTGAATAGGCGCCTTAAGCGCAAGCGCTCTGTCCTGGTTGTTTTCCGTGGCTTGGCGCAGATTCCAGAACGGCACCGTCTACACTCATAAGCGCCTGTGTTAAGGGCTAGGAAGTCTGCTTATACACGGCATCTTATGGGAGAAGGTGGTGCCGAGGTTTCTCTGGCGCATAACTTACGCTTTATCCGCTAGAGTGCAGTAAAGTACGGGACTTAAGATACCTGTCTCTCTGTCGCGAAATCGTGCACGAACGCTTCGTATCACATTCTCCATGAACTGTATTATCAAAATTTTACTGCACTCGTTACACCTGTGCGTAACAAGAGTACGGATGTAATAAATATATATTTCCGTTTCCCTGTACGTTCTGTTTGGTACAATATATTATAAAATAGGATGGATTATTGATAAGATTTCCTAAATCGTTCGAAATTGGTACACATATTTATATTTTAACAACCCTTATTTATTTATTTTGTATTTATTTCTTTATTTATTCATTCATTTATTTATTATGGCACCGCCAATACAATGCCTCACCGGCCGCCCCTGACTGGAAGGCACATTCCTTTCAGGGACTCTTTTTGCTTTGGTGGACAGTAATTTGGAATAGGAATACAGATCACGCAGAGGCACTCGAAACTGGAGTAGAGTACCGCAGCTACGTCACTGGCCCTTTTTGTTTATAGCGCGATTTCTAAGAGGGTGGTACGATGGTGAGACACTAGGTTCGGGCGATGATGTGCGCGCAAACTATATATACATTTGGTTTTAGTTAGATAGCCTTAAGGTATAATAGACTATCACTGACATGCATGCAAGTATTACTTGTAGTGACAAGCACCTAAACGTAAGACGCAGCGCTACGGCGTGATAAATTACCCTAAACTTCTTAACAAATAGCACCTGGAATCCTAACAAAAGCCACCCAAAATAGGCAGTGGATCAGGCTGGGCTTCAATGTCAAGCCTGTATCCCTACATCAGAAACCCACTCCGTTGAATCGCACTGCGAGACAGCTACCTCCTGGAATGCGCGGGTGCTTTAGGCGGTACCGCAGGGCATTTCTCCTTCCCAATCCGGTGGAGGTTTTTTAGTGGAGTAGTACCCTTGAGGTGAAGCTCACACACCTCACTGTGCCCTCCAACACAGTGGAAATCCATACATGAATTTTTCCTCCACTCGAAAAAAAAAAAAGAAGAAAAAAAAAAGATGTACGCAAGCAAGTAGCCGGTCAGGCATATGCATAGGCGCACCCTAAGCCCTAGAGAAAGGGTCCGTCAGCAGTACAGACGCGAGCAAATGTATTCCGATGCGTGCAAGACTGACCTACGGGAGGGAGGCGGGTTTCATATCAGTTGTGCCAGGACGGTTCTGTTTCCTTATACCTGAGCTGCGAGTTCGGCGCGTAGGTATTTAAGCCTCAATGGAAAATAAAAACAATTTTGCCACATGAAACGTAGGTTGTTTTATACAGCTCTCCAGTATCAACTTAGGTATTAATCGATCGTTTTCTTAATGACGTTATTTCCTCTCTCTCTCCCTCCCTCTCATCTCCCTCCCTCTCTCTCTCCCTCCCTCTCTCTCTCTCTCTCTCTCTCACATACCTCAACCATTATAATCTCCCTTTCTTCTTTTTAAATGCACTTCCAATACTCAAAGTAGTAGTTTTATTTGGAACGAAATACTTTTACCTTTCATTAGCGATAATTAATATAATATTAAAATGCGTGGTATTTAAAATTAAGTGTATCTTGTTCCGAAAATAAATACATTATTTCCTTTGTTACAATTCTCAAGAACAGCTTATATGGACATACTACTACAATTAATATAGCCACCTGGGTGCGACAGTTCAATGAAGGCAGAGCATCGTGTGACAACAATTTAAGACAGTCACGGCCTCGCACCAGCCGGTCTGACGACATGACCCAGCGAGTGGTGAACGTTGTTTTGGAGGATCGGCGATTGAGGGCTGCAGACGTCGCCTCCAAAATTGGCATTTCCGTGGGATCTGTACACACAACCTGCATAAAGATCTGAAACTGTGATTCTGCATTCATTGAACTGTCGCACCCATGAATGCAGGAACGCACATTAGACCAATCACCACATGCCTCACTCAACTGGCGATGCATTTCAGTATGTGTCACACTATGAAAATGGAGAAAACGAATGATTACACGCTGTTCTTGCAATGAAAACGTCGCCATTTTAAGTGTCAAAAACAGTCCTAACTCTCGTCGCTGCCATTAGATTTCTGTGCACTGTACAGTGCTGCCATCTCTGTCAAAGCATGTCGTCAGATCAGCTGGTGCGAGGCCGTGATTGTCTTGGTTTGTTGTCACACGATGTTCTACCTTCTCTGAACTGTCGCACCCAGGAATGCACATTAGACACATCCGTAGTACCATCACCACATGCCTCACTCAATTGGCGATGAATTTCAATAGGTGTCACACCATGAAAATGGAGAAAACGAATGATTACACGTTGTTCTTGCAATGAAAACGTCGTCATTTTAAGTATAAACACAGTCCTTACTCTCGGTCCTGCCACTAGATTTCCGTGCACTGTACAGTACTGCCATCTCTGTCACGCATTCACAAAGAGTCCTCGTGTATTTAAAAAAAAACAGAAGTTTCTATCTGGTCCCAGTCCTGAAAAATAGGCGCTATAACTTGCACGCACTTCGTAATTTGGTTATCGGAGTGAAAGTGAGAAAGTTGCTGATAATATAAGCGATTCTAAGCACCTAATATGTTAATCTGCCTCTAAATTATGCAATTTAATACAATTTCCATATTTAATAAAAGCTACACAAGCAATAATGTCAAGACAACTTTAATTAGCAAATGACTGACAGTATGAAACCCAGGCTAAGAGCATTCAATGAAGTAGAAGGAAGGCAATTTCAGCAATTTTTTAATCGTTCAGTTTTGTCTTGTAGCTCATGCAACATTAAATTTGCAAAATGCGTGATGGTGGAAGATGCTGATTAGTTTCTCACCTTTGGTGACGTTGTGGTAGAAATCTTATAGATGTCTCGGAGCTCTGGAGCAATGAGTCTTACCTCTGGTCGCAGTCTCGGAGTAAAGGTATTTGATGCTGCAATTGTTGGACAATAAACAACAATTCTTCTCTTTCAAATATTGTGGGATTTATTCCACAAAACAATTAGTAAATTTGGTTACAATTTTGAATAATGTAGATGCTTTCCTTTCACAAACAACGCCACTTGTACAACACAAATGCATTCACAACTAAACGTTTTCTGCAAAATCGCAGAGCGACACAAAGTGACACAGGACAGTTGTTTGCAGGGTGACGCTAAGCTATCTGATCATTTTGGGTTCTGTGCACTCTAAGTTTTTGTAGCAATGGGCTCCCCTTTGTCACCAGCTATAGCTAATTTCTATATGTAATACCTAGAACATGAAATACTTGCCACAGCTCTACTTAAACCAATTCATTTCTATAGATATATGGACGACACTTTTGTAATTTGGCCACATGGATCAGACACTTTGCCTAGCTTTCTTGCGCATCTCAACAGCCTTCGAACACAAATACACTTTACCATGGAAGTGGAGAAGGATGGAACTCTTCCATCCCTGGACATTCTTGTTTCAAAAAACAGCAACGGTACCCTGGGGCATGCTGTATACCGCAAGCCTACACACACCGATCTCTATCTGAACGCTCATAGTTTCCATCATAAGTCTCAACGACTGGGAGTTCTCAATACACTGGCCTACAGAGCTTTGTCTATCTCTGATCCCAGCCACTTAAAACAAGAATTACAGCACCTGAGACTCACTTTCCGTCAAAACGGCTACTCCGAATATGACGTTGAAGCCTCGATCACCAAAGCTAGGAAAGGGAAACCTGTAATACAGCAAGCGTCAGATAAACCTATCACTACAGCCTGCATCTATTCGGCAGAATCAGTAGAATTCTCGCCAAATACAACATCAGGACCATCCACAAGCCACCTCCGAAGACTAAACATCTGTTGAGACCAGTGAAAGACAAACTGGACTTCCAAGTTCCGGGAGTGTACTGCATTCCCTGTGAATGTGGGACACCGTATATGGGACAAACCGGAAGAAGCATCGCTACCAGAATAAACGAACATGAACGGAGCATTTGTTTAATGCAACCTGAGAAGTCTGGACTGGCAGAGTATTGTTTTGATAACGACCATAGAGCCAACCTTCGGGAGACGACCATCTTGGCAAAATGCAACAGTTATTGGGAGCGGAGAATTAAGGAGGCTTTGGCGATTTCCTCTGAAAGGAGCACGCTTAATCGTGATGCTGGATTTCAGTTCAGCTCCTCTTGGAAACCGGCCTTAAAAATGGAAACCCGTCGATTTAAGAAGCAAAGATCAATACAATTTGATAATCAAGTTAAGGAGTTACGTTTCTTTGACACAATTTTCTATTCTGACGCCATCTCCTGACCTGGCATTTAATTTAATTTTGTTCAGTAATGCGAATTTTGATAGTGTTTTGTCTTTGTTTATATTGGTGTTATATTCAGTATTTCATTTGTGGTGATAACTTTTTATAAATATCCTGATGATGGGAGAGATGTACACTCCCGAAACGTTGATGTCTAATCGTCTTTTCACATGGCTTGCTGCCCGAGAAGGAAGTGAGCAGGTAACTTAGTGTTACGCTGGATCACATCAAAGTATTAAATTGTGACTTACCTATATCGTTGTTGTGCAATATAAGTTCGTTAAGACGGGGAATGCAATGTAGATTTTTGCTAAGTACGATAACTCCATGACTGTTGATTCGGCAAGATGAGAAGTCCAATATTTTTAATGTTATAGTGCTGCAAATTTTTGTAATAGCGTCGAAAAAGCTCTCCAAAACTGCAGTCCTCAACATAATATGGTGTAGTCTGAAAAAAACAGATGAGAAAAATTTCCATAAACATACGGTACCTTAGAAATATTTACCAAAATATATTATTGATTACAGAACATTTGTCTGAGTATATGTACTAGAGGGGGGAGGGTCTTATTTTGCCTAAAATAAGTGAGTTATTTGAAAATTTTGAATTTGGCGCAATTCCTCAAACCTTCTTCTCCAACCCCTGCAGTAGTACCTTCCTAAGTCAACAGGTGGCAGCACTGCATCATCTTGAAAAATAGCTGACAACGACATTCGTATTAGACAGCGTTCTGTGATTGAATTTTTGACTGCGGAAGGTGAAACGCCAATTCGCATTCACGAAAGGCTAAAAACTGTGTATGGTGATGCAACGGTGGATGTCAGCACTGTTAGACGATGGTTTCGTCGCTGTAACGAAGCCGAAGGGCAAACACCATTGGCAGATGAAAAGCGAAGCGGCAGGCCAGTGACTGCAGTGACTCTATGCAACATTCAGCGAGTCGATGACATCATTCGTGGTGATCGCCGGGCAATAACAGGTGCATTGTGTCACATTACCTCCCTCAGTAAAGGCAGTGTGATGACGATTATTGAACCACTAGGTTACTCAAAAGTTTGTTCACGTTGGGTACCAAGAATGTTAACCGCCCAAAACAAAGAAACAAGGAAAACAATAGCCTCCGAACACTTGCAGCGCTTCAGTTTGGAGGGAGAGGAGTTTCTGGAAAAAATTGTTAATGAAGACGAAAACTGGGTTCATTTTTTTTAAACCGGAATCAAAGAGGCTGTCAATGGAATGGCATCACACAACGTCACCGAAGAAAAAAAAAATTCAAAACTCAGCGGTCGGCAGGGAAAGTTATGGCGACAGTGTTTTGGGATGCAGAGGATGTGCTTATGATTGATTTTTTGGAGCAGGGATGCACAATAAATTCTGTCCA
This sequence comes from Mantis religiosa, assembly GCA_030765055.1. Lineage (NCBI taxonomy): Eukaryota > Metazoa > Arthropoda > Insecta > Mantodea > Mantidae > Mantis > Mantis religiosa. The sequence goes on from CM060960.1 coordinate 34,738,423, forward strand.
ATACGTCAGAACTCTCAAAAAACTGAAAGCACGTCTTCGCCGAGTTCGCCCAACAAAAACTATGGCGAATATTCCTTTGCATGACAATGCAAGACCACACACCAGCCGTTACACCACTGCAGAAATTGAGAAATTGCGATGGCAAGTCTTACCTCACTCCCCATACAGCCCTGGCTGTACCATCAGACTTCCATCTGCTCGGATCACTAAAGGAAGCTCATCGTGGGTTTCATTTTGAAGATGAGGAGGCTGTGAAGACGTCTTGCTTTGGAAGCAAGACCGTGTGTTTTACCACAGTGTAATACATACCCTAGTTAAAAGGTGGACCAAAACTGTGGAAAAGGACGGAGATTATATTGAATAGTGACAAATTAATCGTCAATGTTGTAGTTTTTAAGCTATGTAAATTGGATTCAATTTTCTTGGCAAATAAAAGAGAGAAAAATAGGAGGCATTACTGTTTGACGCACCCTCACATATGTGTAACTCAAAAATATCTCAACCCCTTGCAACAGTTCTTTTACATATGGGTGAGAAGAGGAAATATGATGATCTTGTGACTTTGTGGGTTCGTAAAATTCAAAGTGCAATTTGCAGAAATTCAAAATGTTCTTTATTTCTGTAGAAATACACTTTGGTCAACCCTTGCAGTAGTAGAATTACGTAACATACACATATACAGCCTCCAAGGTCGTCTGCCACACCCACAAACAAAAGAGTTCACTTTCAAAACACAGCTGTACGCATACGCAGTTCCGATTACCTCTCTGTCTACAACTAACCCCGGCGTCCTTTTTATACCTCTACTCATATTTCTAGAAAGAACAAGATAGCACTAGAATTTTCCAGTTATCTATCTTTATCTGTTTCAGCAAGCCTTTTATCTCCGCGCTGTCTTTATCTGTTTCGGCAAGCTCTTTATCTCCGCGTTATCTGTTTCGGCAAGCTCTTTATCTCCGCGTTGCACTATGTGTCTCTTTGTGCGCGTTGGCCGCGCCTCCTCGCAAAAATGCGTTCGGCGACAATGTTGTGACTGTGGGTTCGTAGAATTAAAGCTCCAATTTGCAGAAATTCAAAATGTTCTTTATTTTCGTAGAAATACACTCTTTTCAGTCCTTACGTAACAGAATTACGTCACAACAAAGAGCTTACTCAACTTCCACTGTTTACAACACTCCTGTTACAACATCTGTTTACGACTGACTCTTCCTTAAATACCTCATTGATAATTCTAGACTGTTCTGTAACAATCAAGAAATCGAATGTTCTATCACCAGACAAAACCCGAACATTCCAGAAGCGTAACTTTATCTGTGCCGGCCAGCCTTTTATATCCTCGCTATCTTTATTTGCCGGCTCTTTGTGTGCACAAGCCACGTTATCGTAGATAATGGGTTCGCGACACTATGGTGATATGATGATTTGATGCTCATCTCTCTCATGATTAATTCTAAATCAGTACTATTATTTGGAAAACTTATGTTTAATTACAACAAAATATTCTGTAATCATCATGAACACTGGGTCGAGAGCATCCAAGGAACATCTAGAACCCAGCTTCCAGATCATCAGAGAGCTGAGCATCAAATCATCATATCATCAGACTTCCTCTTTTCACCCTTCCAGGTTATCACAGGTTAAGCAATATTTTTCATACGAGGGTAATACTGAAAATTTTAGAATGCTGTTTCTAAAACAAATGAAATTCGTTTATATTTGACAGCCGCTTTCTAATGTTTTGGAATTGATAGCCGCTCAGTGAAGGTATCGCTGGAAGATTGTGTCACCTTTCATGTGGTGCCTTCCGACTAAAGTCGTAGCAGGACAATGCCCTTTACTGACAAATTGCCCAAATGACCTAGTTGTCGACGGGCCCTTAAACACCACACACTCACTCACTCACTGACAAATTGATGGTGGTAAACAGAAAGATGGTTAGATAGAATCAACCTGAAAAACTCAATTCCATGGACGGGATTTGAACCACGGATCTCCTGATTTCCATCTAGGACATATTGTGACTTTGTGGGATCGTGAAATTAAAAGTCCAATTGCACAAACTCAAAATGTTCTTTATTTCCACCGAATTACAGTTGGAACAGTTGCCGATTACATAGAATTACGTAGCGCACACAATTATAATCCACCAGTTCGTCTGTCACAGGACCACCTCACACTCACAATTACGTACAACTCCTCTGATACAAGTACGCAGTCTTCCAATCCGTTCGCTAGCACTGCGCTCTTCACGGCTGCTCGCCAAGAACTGCCTGAGTCGTCTACTACAGCCCTAATATAGGAAGATCGCTGTTTCTGGAAGCTTCGTGGCCCGGAACATCATCCCGATTGTTCGAGACGTCAGGGGAAGGGGAAAGAGACGGTGCATTGCCTAGTGACACTTTCCTGACCATCCCCTATGTTAGCGCTACAAGATAAATGGGTGGGCGTGGCCTTAATGCCTCCTGTCGCCCACCCAGCTGCCAGTCGGTCGTGCCTTCCGATAATTGGGTGACACTAAGGTGGCAAATTCTTTATTAAATAACATACAGGCAAACTACTTATTCTGGAATCTGTTTTCTCACCTTAATACCGTCACGTGATTTGTGGATGCCAGTCCTTCTCCAATAGCAGCACAGTCAGATGTAGAAAGGAAAAGATGGAGTTTTGAATATCTGGAATCGTACCCGTACTTTATTTCAAGTACCTACAAAAGTATACACTAATTAATTATATTCACATAATGAAATATTAGAAACTACGCCTATATACAAAGGCGAGACTGAACAGTTTTAGAAAATTAAAAAGGATTAGTTTTAACAAATTTAAATAAATACGTAAAATATGAAGCTATGAACAGTGAAGTATACAAATATAATACTTCACTTGTCTTATAAGAAATTATGGAAGTTTTCCTATTACTGGAATGGGATCGCGATTTCGTGAAAAAAATCTCTCACATCATCAGCTAACAACTCTATTGTCAAGGTTACGTTCACTAGAGATTACCATGTTTTTGCCAGTACTACCAAAATCTGAAAATGAAATAAATTAAAAACAAAATTGACTGCCGGTATTTCAAAATTCATTACGCGATTTATAGTTTTTTAAATAAATATTTTTCCAGCACTATTAAATCTATGGGAACATTTAATTGTTTTAATAATTTAACTTCTGGATTTATTTCATGGTTTAATGACCAAAATAAATCTGCTACGGCCGATTTATCAGTTTGTTTTTATTTAATGTTACGAAAATGTTCTTTCGTTCTGGTTTCCAAATTACGTTTTCTCTTTCCAATATAAAGCTGATAACAATCTAAACAATTAAACTGATAAATACCGGATTTTTTATTATTAGTAATTTCATCTTTTTTATGTTTTTAATAGTTTGATTTATAGAATAACAAATATACCCCTGAATAAAGAAGAATTTAATAAAGAATATAAACAAATTATTAATACTGCTTTATTTAATGATTTTATACAAAAGAAGATTCAAAAATTTAAATATCAAAAAACTGTTAATGATATTTCTACTCTTAAAAATAAAAATGATTATAAATTTAAAAAAATTACTTACCATCCTTGGGTTAATAAGCATTTAAAAAAAATTTAAAGAGTTTGGTATAACTTTAGTTCCTCAAAATAAATATAGTATTAAAAGTGTATTACAATTTTCTAAATAAGATAAAATTCCTAATAATAAAAACTCTGGTATTTATCAATTTAATTGTTTAGATTGTGACAAAGTTTATATTGGAAAGACAAAACGTAATTTGGAAACCAGAACGAAAGAACATTTTCGTAACATTAAGTATAAAAAAAACCTGATAAATCGGTCGTAGCAGATCATTTTTGGTCATTTAACCATGAAATATATCCAGAAGTTAGATTAATAAAACAATTAAATGGTCCGATAAACCTGTCAGTGTTGGTTTTGACGGGAATTGAACCTGGGAAATTTGGATCCGAGCTACCTCGCTGGATTATTCTCGCTGGCCCCGTAGCTCAGTCGGTAGAGCACCTGCCTGCCGTGCTAGGGGTCCCGGGTTAGATTCCCGGCGGTGGGGATGGGGATTTTTCTCCTGCCAAGATAATTCCCCATCTTCCTCAGAGTCTGGAAGTATGAATGAAAGTGTGAATGTGTGTGTGTGTGTGTGTGTGTGTGTGTGTGTGTGTGTGTGTGTGTGTGTGTGTGTGTGTGTGTGTGTGTGTGTGTGTGTGTGTGTGTGTGTGATGTAATGATTAAAACCCAACGAATACGAGTTAACAGCTTCGATATGTTCCAAAGGAGAACGGCCGCCGATATGACCATTGTAGTTAAAGGCGGGGTATAAATGGAACAAGTAAAAAAAAAAATAAAAAAAAAATATCCAGAAGTTAAATTATCAAAACAATTAAATGTCCCGATAGATTTAATGGTTAGGGAAAATATATTTATTTAAAAAAATAAACATCGCGTAGTAAATTTTGAAAAACCAGCAGTTGATTCTGTTTTTAAGTTTGTTTCATTTTCATATTTTGGTAGTACTGAAAAAAAAAAAAAATACATAGAAACATAGTAACCTGCATCCTTGACGATGAAGTGTGTTGACTGATGATGCGGGCAAATGTTTGTGAAATCGATCCCAATTAATAAGAAAAATTGGCATTATTTTCCTAAGGCAAGTAAAGTTTTTGTTACAAATAGTTATATTTTGCAATATCTTTTGCTTCACTGTAGCTAGCTTCATTTTCTATGTAAATACAAGACTTACTTGAACGTCAGGTAGATATGCTACCATCTGCGCTATATATGCCCGCCTCTGTCTGCCTCATGTTCAAGAGTTTGAATCTTGGTTGGAGCGAAAAAGTGGAGAACAACCGTCAAGGAACTTAGGTAAGTTCCCTTCTTAAAATTATTTTCCAAGTTGCTTTTAATGACAGAATAAAAACAACAGACGACGTAAAGAAGTTGTTAATAAATATACACTAGAATGCTGCATTGAGCATCGCAAACTCTTTGTACTTACGGTCTTAATGGCGACTTACTTTACTGTAAGTACTTTAAGGCCCGGGCTTTATAGTTCGGACCACTATTAGGTACTATTAATGGAAATTAATTGTTCTTTCACACTAGCCGTGTGTAGGCTAAAGTATGGAAAGATAGAGTCGGACTGAAAAATTCAATGCCATAGCCGGGATTTGAACCACTGATCTTCTGGTTGCGGGGATCCGTCCCCTTCAGCTGCCGAGGTGTGGTCGCTGCGGACCCTTAGCACTCGTGGTACCTCTGACGTTACTAGAGGAATCTCGGGCCGAACTGCCGAGCCCCTCCCGCAGGGGAGTTGTTCGGATTGGGTTGGACTCGACGGGGCAGTGTGTTCCCGACACCCACGGGGAATTGAGTACCTCCGGCCAGGCTACGGCCGCCCGGAGGGGGTACAGGGTTGCCTCATAACTCCCGGTTACTAGCCTGCAGAGCTAGTAGAAGGTATGTTAGATCACCAAGCGGCCCTACCGAGGTTTTCGGCAGTCTTCCCTGCGGGGTTGACGAGCGTAAGTGGCGTATCCACTTCTATCACGTCTTGACGTTGTGCTAAGCTGGGGGGGGGGGCTTTTTAAAAAATCAGGTATTGCCCTATGGAAAGAGCCCCGGAGTATCCATCGCTTCCGGGTAGAAGCAGGCCCGGATCCTTGGTCCTACGGGTCCAGGACTAATGGGAGTAGAACGTCTGGGCTTAACTGCCGTCCAGTCGCTCTAACCTTTGAGGTACTATGGCCAACGTGCCGACATGCCGACATGACAATAAATTCTCCAACTGACTCATATTTTTTCCGGTAAACCACTTAGGAGTTCTCATAAACACATGAGACAACTACCTTAATGGCGACTTACAACGTGTAAGTACTTTAACCGGGAAAAACACGAGTAACTTGGAGAATTTAATGTCATATCGGCACGTTGGCCATAGTAGCTCAAGGGTTAGAGTGGCTGGACGGAGAACAGAAGATCCGTGGCTCAAATCCCGGCTATGGCATTGAATTTTTCAGTCTGGCTCTAACCTTTCATAGTGCGTCCTACACACGGCTAGTGTGAAAGAACAATTAATTTCCATTAATTGTACCTAATAGTGGTTAACTACAAAGCCCGGGCCTTAAAGTACTTACAGCATAGTAAGTCACCACTAAGCTAGTTGTCTCATGTGTTTATGAGAACTCCTAGTGGTTTACCGGGATAAACGCGAGTCAGTTGGAGAATTTAATGTCATGTCGGCGTGTTGGCCATGGTACCTCAATTGGTTAGAGCGGCTGGACGGACACCCGAAGATTTGTGGCTCAAATCCCGGCTATGACATTGAATTTTTCAGTCTAACTCTATATTTCCATACTTTAGCCTACACACGGCCAGTGTGAAAGAACAATTAATTTCCATTGTTTTTGTACTTACCTCTAAATGTTCCATTGCAATGATGAATACATCTAATTTCAGATGATCATAAGCTTGATCTTTCTTAATTATTTCTCCCTCGGGCACTAATGGGATCAAGTTGGTAATTTTTAATGTTCGCACATAGGGTTTGTACAGTTCTAACATCTTATATAAATCATCTAAATTGGGCTGCAAGTCCAATTCTTCAGTTGTAGACTCCTGCAAATCGCCCACTTCTTCATCTTTGGGCTTTTCAGAATCTTTCAATTCTTCAGTTTTAGGTTTTTCAGACTCGGCTGGTGTAGGTTTTTGTGGAGGTTCTTCAGTGGCTGTTGAAGGTTCTCTGTAGCCATAATTCTCTATGTAGTCTTGCAAATGTTGTTCGGCATATAGTCTCTTCCACGACGATCGGTACTTAGTTACATCATGTACCTATAAAATAAAACAAATACCTCAATTAACTCTGTAAAACATACAGATAAAGAGACATAGTACAAGCAGATACACCTATAAACAAATATAAGAATTTTAAACGTAAAGAACTTCACTTATCTTATAAGAAATGATGACAATTTTCTTATACGAGGCATGTTTTTTAAGTCAGTACCGTTTTGGAATTTAAAAAAGACGTGCATTGATATCGCAATAATTTTAATTTTACATGAAAGCCTGTACCTTAATCTACTTTCCTACATAATTTCCGTGAATATTGAGTCACTTGTCATAACGTGGCACCAGTTTTTGAATACCCTCCTCATAAAATTCTGCCGCCTGACGTGTTAACCACTGTATCACAACTGTTTTGACTTCGTTATCGTCTTGAAGACGCTGACTGGCCAGATGTTTCTTCAAGTGCAGGAACAAATGGTAGTCGCTGGGCGCCAGATCAGGGCTGTATGGAGGATGATCTAGAGTTTCCCATTGAAAAGATTTGATGATTTCTTTGGTCCGATTAGCCACATATGGACGGGCATTGTCATGCAGCAAAACGATACCCTTACTCAGCTTTCCACGTCTTTTGTTCTGGATTGCACGGCACAGATTGTTCAATGTCTCACAATAAGACGCTGCATTGATTGTCTCATTACGAGGCAGAAACTCCACTAGCAATACTCCTTTTCTGACGTAGGCCACCCATGTTTCGTGACCAGTAACAATTTGGTCTAAAATTCTTCATCTTCATTGTGGTACCGCTCAAGGAAAGTCAATGAACTGACTAAACGTTGGGTTTTGTGCAAATCCGCCAACATTTTCGGAACCCAACGTGACCACAATTTCCGGTACTTCAAGTTCTCGGTCACAATGCGATACAAAACACTACGAGAATATTGAGAAAAATAGTCGCACAATGATGAAATTGTAAAGCGTCTGTTTTCTCTCACCTTTTCGTCCACTTTCTGCACCAAATCTTCAGTAACGACCGAAGGACGCCCACTCCGTTCTTCATCATGCACATTTGTGCGACCATCTTTAAATGCTCTCACCCATTCCCTTATCATTCCATCACTCATAATGTTTTGTCCGTAAACTTCACAAATCTCACGATGAAAATCGATCGGTTTTACGCCTTTAGCACTAAGAAATCGTATAACAGCCCGTACTTCACAATTGACGGGATTCACGATTGTCGGAGGCATCTTAAACACTCTGTAACCAACGTATACAATGAAGAATCAGACTGTAATGGCGTCAGTGCATAGACAAGAGATGTAGGTAACCAGCGCGCATGCACGTAACGCCGACCGTAGCGCTGCGGCGGCGGAATCGCAAAACGGTACTGACTTAAAAAACATGCCTCGTAAACTGACTAGGATAGCGATTCTTATTCACATCATCAGCTTGAATCATCAACAATCTCGTTGTTAACGTTACCGTTGCTAGATGTCACCATGTCTGTTTAGTACTACTGACATCTCAAAATGAAACAAATTTAAAAACAAAATCACCTGTCGGTATTTCAAAATTCATTGCGCGATGTTTATTTTTTAAAATAAATATATTTCCTTAAACCATTAAATCTATCGGACCATTTAATTGTTTCAATAATTTATCTTCTGAATTTATTTCATAGTTAAATATCCATAAATGATCTCTTATGGCCGATTTATCAGTTTGCTTTTATACTTAATGTTACGAAAATGTTCTTTCGTTCTGGTTTCCAAATTACGTTTTGTCTTTCCAATATAAACTTTATCACAATCAAAACAATTAAACTGATAAATACCAGATTTTTTATTTTTAGGAATTTTATCTTTCTCAGAGAAATGCAGCAATTTTTAGTACTATATTTTGAGGAACTAAAGTTATACCAAACTCTTTAAAAATTTTTTGGTTATTAATCCAAGTATGGTAAGCTTTACGGAGATCATATGGAATTGAGATAAGATTATTTTCAGAAAGATGGAGCAACGTGACGTACATCTAATGACACATGGAACTTGTAGCCAGTTTCTTTGATAATAGAATAATCTCAAAAGGTCTCTGCCCCCCCAGATCCCCTGACCTAACCTCACCGGATTTTTTCTTGTGCGGGTATCTAAAACTAGAGTGTACAAGAATAGGCCACGGACAATTGATGTTCTCAAGGAATCCATTCGAACCGAAATAAGTAACATTGGCGAGGATACTCTCCGTAAAACTTCAGAGAATATGGTGAGACGAGTGCAAACATGTATAGATGCTGGTGGAGGACACCTCCAACATTTTCTCTGAGATGTAAATAGTGAAATTTAATCTCCCAATTGTGTGTTATATTCTCCCAAAGTTGCACGTGTGTACTATTATTGGTTCAGAAGCTATTGCATATTGAAATGGTTCGGGTTTATATGGATCGCACTATAGTATTGTAACTTTGTGGGTTCGTAAAATTAAAAGTCCATTTTGCAGAAATCCAAAATGATCTTTATTTCCTTAGAAATACGCTTTGGTCAAACAATACAGTAGCAGAATTACGTCACATACACAATTACAATCTTCCAGTTGGTCTGCCACACCCACAAGCAAAGAGTTCAAAATACAGCTGCAAGATTACCAAGTTCAATTTCGACTCTTTACGACTGTCCGAGGCTTTCTTTTATACGACCATTCATGATTCCAGACGCTTGTGGAATATTCTTTATCAAACAAGATGTCACTATAAATTTCCAGTTATCTATCTTTATCTGTTTCGGCAAGCCCTTTTATCTCCGCGCTGCATTATCTGTCCTTTATCTCCGTGCCAAACTATCTGCCCTTTTGTGTGCGTCAAGCCGCGCTGTCGTAGTAATATATACGCGACCGCCTTCAACATCTGCTGGACCAACACAATGTACTACGACCCGAGCAGTTTGGTTTCCGACGTCAGCACTCGACCTCTCACCAGTTACTTCGCCTCGTGGACGATATTATATGCGGGTTTAACAACCGGCACTACGTTATAACACTATTCCTTGACATCTCACGAGCATTCGACACGGTGTGGCATGACGGCCTCATCCATCGGCTCATCCACTACAATATCCCAGCATACCTTATACACCTCATAATACCTACCTCAAAAACAGTTCCTTCGTCATTGCCAGGGACGACATCCATTCTCAACCCTATGGTATTCAAGCCGGGGTACCTCAAGGCAGTGTCCTTGGTCCCCTCTTATTCCTCACCTATATAAACACCCTCCCTACACTAATAGGCTGTAACCTCTATCTATTCGCTGATGACACCGCATTAACAGTCTCATCTAAGTGACACGCTGTAATGCTGTAACCAAGGCGCAGCGTTACGCTGATATGCTATCTACCTGGTTCATCACTTGGCGCCTGAATATAAATGCAACTAAATCCCATTCACCCGCCGTACTCCACAAGATGTGCCCAACCTCCGCCTGGCTGGAGAAGAAGTACAATGGTCCACGGAGGCTACATACCTCGGAGTAACCCTGGATTGGCATCTGACATGGAAACAACACATCACCATTGTAGCAAACAAAGTGTCCAGAAGGATGGCCATGCTATATCCTATGTATAATAGGAAATCAACCATTAGCCTGCACAAAAAATTGCTCATATACAAGCAGATACTCCGCCCTGTACTAACTTATGCTTGCACAGTCTGGGGAGTTGCAGCTAAATCCCATCTCCACAAACTCCAAGTCCTTCAAAATCGTTACCTTCGAATAGCAACAGCTTCCGATTGGTATATCCCTAATGATAATATCCATGGAGACCTCTCCTTCCCAAAAATCACAGACTACATCCTTACCCTATCCCATGGTTTTTATAACAAGCTCCCTTATAGCTTCAACAGTCTAATCCGCGGTCTGGGGGTATACGACTTCGACCCCTGTGAAACCTACAAGCGACCCAGACTAGTGCTAGCACCACCATAGGCTCCTACAAATCATTGAGCTTTTCATTACATTCCAAACCCTATCAACCAGTGGCGGCTGGTGGGTTAAATTATTGGTGGTGCACAAATGAAAAATAAAATACAGAGTAGTAATGACTCACCTATTTATACAGATTCTCTGCTGTACTCTCCTTAGACCTGGCGAATCTATCGATAACTTTTGCGTTGAGGTCGCTGATCTTCATAACAAAATCTCTCTCAATTGAAAGCATTGCTAATGCTGACAATCGGTCCTGTGACATTGTGTTCCTAAGGAAAGTTTTTATTCTTTTTAAAGTTGAGAAACAGCATTCTGCTTCAGCGGTAGACATTGGCATAGTTAACAGCACTCGGAGAAGTTTGACATAATCGCTGAATGTAGCACATACATTTTTTTCCTTATTGAAGTCCATCAAGCACAAAGCGCCGGACATTCCACGAAATTCCTCTCGACTGCAAATTACGGTTAGTTCTCTACGAATTTTTGTTCCAATGATAAAAGGATAGAACCTTATTGTTTCTCTAAGGGAATCCTCTGGAAATGTCTTAGAAATTTTCTTGATGAAACAAAGTTGAGGCTACCAGATGCCCCGTGAAGCTAAATCTGTCCTTTGCTTCTCTAAGAATGTCACATACTTCAAGAGCTTTTCTTCTTTTCACATCATGATCTTCTATTCTTCCCCTCTTAATTGCAGTTTCTTCGTGTTCCTCGATATCCACGCTATTTCTTACCTTTTGCACTTCCCTTTTAAATGCGTTTAGCTGGGCGATGTCAAATGTTGCATTGCAGTCTCGTTTCTGCAGCTGATTTTACAAAATGTCCACATGTGGCATGATCTTGTAGAAGAAAAACAGCCAGAATACAAAATTATAATCTTTCAAAGTGGCCATAAACCCAGAAGCCTGAACAAGTGTGGCGCTGTTGTTTAACAGAGCTCTCTTCTGAATAACCTCCATGCATTTAATTAAATTCTCCCTGTGTTCGAAAAGCAGAGCACACAGAAGCTAAGCCTGAAGGTCACGCTATAGCCGTTGCTAAGAGTAGGAGGAGCTAGGTTTATAAACCTTCATTTAAGCAATGTATAAGAAGCCCCTTCCATCTCTTCACCTTCCCGCAACCCCCTCAGAGAGCCTACATTTGGGCGAAATCTTGGGTTAACTCTTCGCTGCAAACCTGCGGCTCCTACAGCTAATCACTGTTTATTTCGACTTCTGCGGTCATGGGCAGCTACAGACAATAAGCGTAATTGAAACATGTTTGTATACAAAACAATGCAAAGAAGTACAGCTTTAATGTGCAAAATGCACCTGTTGTATATTCAAAATCAGTGGGTGTAGCGCAAACCTGCAACCTTATGGAGGAACCGCCCCTGCTATCAACTAAGCAACCATTATATTACCATTTCACCACCATCTACCCACCGTAATATCATTAAAACCCACCACCATGCCAGTAAGGGACAAGGTCCCGAAATTGCAAAATTCCGAAGGCCCCTCCTGAGGGTCAAGCTTCAACGACACCAATGTGCTGTGGTATCTACAAGGGTGAGTGCAAAACTTCAGTTCGTATAACGCATACATAAACTCTAAGAAATTCTATTATGAAAAGAAAACTATGTAAATAAAATGTCTTACTCTATCTGTCCAGTGTGTAGTGGCGCTTCTCTTCCAGTAATAGCCATCAGGGACGATGTGAATTGTATCGGATAGTGGAATGTCAGTAGGCAAATACGCATGTACTTCTGCACAGTTTACGATTGGTATTTTCAGACGCTCTGGATCACCTGAAAACGAAACTTCAATACATGTAGTTGGCCTGAAAGTAGATGAGATTGTTTTAATCTGGAAAAAAAAAAACTTCACAAATGGTATTCCAAATAAATATATAGCAAAATATTAAAAAGTAGGTTAGTGTAGTGGGTATTTTTAGACAGTAAGGGTAAAAAACCGCTATGTATTATATTAATTAGAATGAAACAGTTTTTCCAAGAAATATATAAAACTATAAAACTCCAGTATTACAAACCTTATACAAATATAAGAACTTGTAACAAAAACTTCACCTAACTTAAGAAAATTGTGTTAATTTTTCTTTCTAATTGAAACCGATTTCACGAACCCTTGTCCGCATCTTCAGTCAAAGAAAACCTCAGGAGAAAACAAATTCGTCGTTAAGGAAGTTACTATGTTATTATGTTTTTTTAGTATTACCAAAATCTGAAAGCAAAACAAACTTAAGAACAGAATCAACTGCTGGTATTTTAAAATTCGTTACGCGATGTTTATTTTTTAAAATAAATATCTTTTCCCAAACCATTAAATCTATCGGGACATTTAATTGGTTTAATAATTCAACTTCAGGATTTATATTATGGTTAAATGACCAAAAATGATCTCCTAATCAGATGTCATATCACACTCAGCGTTGCCAGCTTGTTACCCCACTCCTTTTATATTTCCCTCTCTCTCGCACACTCGTACAACATGCAGGTCTGCTTGGCGCAGACGTAAGGGTAAGCAAATTCTATTTTACAAACTTTTACAATGATGCAGTTGCCAAAATCAAAATTGGAAACAGCATTTTCTCAAATTATCTATATTTTAAAGTACCATACCTATAATTATAGTTTATGAATTACCTGTTTTTATAATCCAATGGAACTGACAGTGGCCAATCCATAACGCTGTCAATGTCACTTCCGTTTCAAGAGAAAATTCGTCTTCACCGTCTGAGTCTTGCAAATTTATGATTACAGGTTCCAAAGTCTCGTCACGTGCATGCCTCACGCAGTTTACCCAGCCCTGTTGTGTTACCTTGTCAATTTCTTCGTGAACAAGTCGTTCAACGTCCGTCAGTTTAAAAGTATTTGTTCTGCTTGCAGCCCCCCTTTTTATTTGAGCCCACACCAACTCAGTTGGATTATATTGGCAGTGTAAAGGGGGAAGGCGTATTACCTCGTGTCCATTTTCAATTGCAACTTGATCCAGCTGATACACTTTTTCCGTGTTTTTAAACGGAAGTACTCTTTGAAATAACTCATTTTAGTTTCTGTTTCCGAAATTTTTTTGAAGAACGTGAACACCTTAAAAACAAATACTACGAGCCTGACTTCGCAATACCAGCCTTTTTGACTCTCCACTAAATTTACCGCAAGAAGCCATTGCACTATTTATCTCTTACTCTACTGTTGTGTAAAGAACAACTTAATGGTATTGATCTGAACTCTCCAGAGTAAATAATCACTTCTTATCCAGCATTCATTCATAAACATAAGCATACAGCATTCCGCAGGCTAACAGGAAATGAAGTGTTTGCTCTTTCTCGAATTTAACACCTTTACTTATTCACAGTAATTCTTTTATCACCTCATGTCAGTAGTTTAAATTTCAGTTCTGAATAATTAAAAGTATATGTAATTTCATACAGATTGATTAGGTTGGCGCTCCTCACACACCACTTAGCGGGAATGCAATACGACAACACCGCAGCACTCCGATTGGTTGCTCACCTAGTAGCGCTCAAGGACAAACGCCTTCCCATTTAAAACACATAATAGTACCAGTCGCTGTCTTTATACATTGTCGCCTTCTAGGAGCCCAGCTTCCTGTTTCCCTGAGTTTCGTGCAGATGTTGGCAATGGTACACGAAGCGAAGGACACCGTCGATGTGTTCAGCGTACAATGCCACACCTGCGGTGTATTTCTGTGACATTCGCCGTAAATTAAAATAATCTCCAGGTTTTCTTCGTTACTGAAGGCCGGCATATCGACTAGATGACGGCAACTGTTACACACCACACGACAACACAGTTTAATGTGTCAATCCGGAAAGCAATATCCGAAACGTACGTGAATTACGTTACAGTATGACAGTAGACAAGATGAGGAGACAGTAAAGCTTGTCTCAACCTTAAAAGGCATATCTTACGCGGGGGTATCTATATCCTCATATGCGAGGGTATCTACCAGGGCAGCAGTCCACACAAAGTGAAGACCGACCCCGCCCCCCTCTCCCTCTGACGACCAGGGAGTTACCGATCTGTCTCCGAAGCGCGCCCGACCTCCGTGGGGCTTTCCATATGCCAAGACCTAGAGACTAACAAGCTGGTCCGAAAACACAAGACGGGATGGAAGTGCATACGCCACTTACGCGCGCCAATCCAAAATGGGAAGGCTACCGATATGACCTCGGTAGGGCCGCCTGGCGGTCTAGCACTCCTACTAGCTATTCAGGCTAGTACGCGGGAATATATGGCTTCCCTCAACCCCGTCCAAAGACGTGCGACCGACGGGAACGCTGAGGCTGAGGCAGAGGCAAATCCCATGGGTTTCCTCGGCTAAATACCTGGGTGTCCTGCTTGATCGCGGGCTAAACTTCACTCCCCATGTCAGGGCTAAGGCGGGACTAGGCCATGTTGCACTCAGGCAGTTGTACCCCATTTTCAGGTCCAACATGCCTGCACACCTCAAACTGCGTCTGTACCGTGCGATTATTCCACCCATGATTCTGTATGGGTGCGAGGTCTGGGGATTGGCGGCTCCGACCACAATCCGCAGACTGCAAATCGTGCAGAATCGGGCATTAAGGATGATCTACGGTATTGGGCGTAGATTCCCTACGCACATCTTACATGAATACTCCCAAATCCCTTACATAGAAGACATGGTAAGAGAGAGATCTCGAACCCTCCATCAAAAATTGTCCACCCATTCCAACCAGCTGGTCAACACCCTGGGTCGGTATGACCACAGAGCTCCTCGCAGGAGGAGGAGGAGGAGGTACAAACTCCCCAAGGACGCCATGGGCTATTAGCCAGACGGGGTTCTCTCCATCACACTGAAAACACCAGAACCAGAAATGGGTTTAGATAATTTCCCCACATAGCTTCCTATCCCCTCTGATCGTGCTATCTTCATTCCGACCTTCTTCAAGCGGAGAGTTCGGGTGAAGACGGCCTTGGGAATATATACCCCAGGCGGCAGCATGAGCGGCTTAACCCAACAGATCAGAGAAACCTATGCCCCGACATAAACGCTTGAGACAAAAGACAGAAGACTACTACACTACCCAGATAAAGCCGCAGTATGCGGCTAGGTGCTGGGCGAAACTATTCCGTCCAGGTTAACTTGGAGGACTCGATTCTTCTGCTGGTCTGCTGGTTCTGCCAAAGACGTACCCCATCTGCACGGGTATCGGGAACCACTGCCCCCTCGAGTCCAACCCAATCCGAACAACTCCCCTACGGGAGGGGCTCGAATGTTCGGCCCGAGGTTCCTCTAGTAACGTCAGTTTTACCACGAGTGCTGTGGGTCCGAAGCGCCCGCACCACGGCAGCTGAAGGGGACGGATCCCCTCCCCTAGGTTGACCTTAACATAGTATGGAAGTAAATAGGATATGTCTCTCACACGCGCGAATTCTCATTAGCTTTGTCCGTTTTTACCCTCGCGTTGTTGCCAACTCGCTAATAACATGGTATAAATAATTATTTATAATAATTTGCAGCTTTGAACACACTGTCTTGTGCAGAATATGTTCTTTATCAGATTATGCCATTTTTACATACGTTTTGTGTTTCTATGGACCCATTTTTTTTCGAAAATGCCTGTTCTTTGGTAAAAGTCATATATTTGCTGTTTGTATGTTCATCATCCGATAACTATAAAGCTTTCTACTACAATACTACAAAAAAAATTTCTCAGATAGAGAAGACTACAGTGCTCCTACCTGCCAAGTTTGATTTCATCTTAAATCAGACGAGTTTTATAATTTTTTATATTAAGCAATTTCGGAAATTGTTATATATACGCATTGGGAAATGTAGGCAGCGAGAAACTCTTTTGTTATTGGGTTTACATCGGGGGACAAAGCGAGAGAAATGTAAAGGAGGGTTGAAGGCAATATTTCAAAGAAACCGCAATGCTCTAATTTGTTGCATTTGTCGTATGTGTCAAATAAACAAAAGGCATTCATCTGTTCCAAGTGGTGACAGGCGCGGGCCAAAGCAGGCGCCACTCGTCTTAGCAGAGAAAAGGCAATATGATGCAGTAAAAGTGAACACGTTTGCAACAAGAGCCCCTATGGTTATGTTTATAGCGTGTGCAAGATTGTGAAGTGTTACGTGAAGCTATTTAACAGTTTTTAAATTATGGAAGGAGAAGCTAAGAAGAGACGAAATATTGGTAAACTAAGAAGTAAGGATCGTACGTTAGTATTGAATGTCTTATGTTACTTTTCAAGTAAAATGAGTATCAGTAAGGTAGTGAAAGAAACAGCTAAGGCTACAGGGTGTTCAGAAACATTAGTATATAGAATAAAAAGGGAACGAATGAAAAGTCCCCTAAGAACCCCATCCATATATATTTTTAATGTTGCCCACGAGATCCCCTTTCTTTATCCTCTCAACACTCGAAACATAAACGAGGGTTCGAGTTATCTCACCTCAACAAAAATATGCACAGTTAATCTGTATTAGCCTTCTTTAAAAACAGAAATAAGTTCTTCACACAGTCACTGAGTGCCACTCGACGACTTCTGCGAGAGCCAACTATTATACCAGCTCTGCGTACCACTGACACTCTTGTTACGGAGGTCAAAGCTAAATGTGAAGTTCTTGTAGACCACTTTGAAGGCACGTTCACACCAAACGCACCTCATTCCACCACCCCAAGTATAGAACAGCGGCTTGACGCTTTTCGACACCAACCAACTGTTCCCTGCAGAATCTCCTTCACTAGTCCTGCTGAACTTAGGCATTTAATTAGCTCTCTTCCTCTTAAGAAATCACCGGGACACGACTTGATTCCCAATATTGTGTTGAAAAACCTGACAAAGAAGGCCCTGGCACATTTGTCTTCAATCCTGAACGCTTGTCTTCGACTTGGCTTTTTTCCTCACACCTGGAAATTGGCTCAAATCATTGTGTTTCACAAACCTAATAAACCTAAAAATCTCCCCGACAGCTATCGTCCGATAAGTTTGCTGCCTACCTTGTCCAAACTCTTTGAAAAGGTTCTCCTTCGCCCTCTCCTTAAATATACCTCTGAAAACCATATCATTCCACCCTTCCAATTTGGATTTCGTTCTAGACATTCTACCTCTCACCAACTACTATGTTTAACACAAACAGTAATTCATGGTTTTGAGCAACGAAAGCACACAACCGCCCTGTTCCTCGACGTAGCACAGGCCTTTGATAAAGTTTGGCATGAGGGGTTAATCTTCAAACTGTATAGCATTGGACTTCCACAGTATCTGCTCACTACCATTTGTAGTTTTCTATCAGATCGCACATTTACTGTTCGCATTGGTGGCAGGGAGTCATCTCAGCGCCATATTACAGCAGGAGTTCCTCAGGGATCCATATTGGCGTCAATCTTATTTAGTATCTATACCTATGATCTTCCTGACTTGGCCCCTACCTCCATAGCCTTATACGCTGATGGTAATGTTTTATATCATTCCGGCACAGATCTCCCTACCACTATTCACACGCTACAAACCTCTCTTGACTGCCTCGTTGAATGGTTCGATACTTGGCGCATACGTCTAAACACTCAAAAGACGGCAGCTAAGATTTTTAGCTTACGTCGCATCTCCAACTCTCCCGAATTGCATATTAAGCATGAATCAATTCCCTGGCTACCTCCTACCACCTCCGTCAAATACCTTGGAGTAATGTTGGACACTAAACTTACGTGGCGAGCCCATATTGATCGACTTATCTCGTTGGCATCAGAACGACTTTCAAAACTCGGTCCGCTACTTCACAGACACACTCCTCTTGGGATTGAATGCTCTCTGCTTCTCTACAAATCTCTTGTCCGGCCACTTTTCACATATGCTTCCCAGGTATGGGGTTCGGCTAGCAACACTCATCTCCGAAGGCTACAGGTCCTGCAAAATCGATTTCTGCGCATCGCCACGGATGCCCCTTGGTACGTAAGAAATCAACAACTGCATAAAGAACATGGTCTCCTTCCTCTTCACCAGTACATACGTCAGATCGCCTCTCGCTTCTTCTCAAAGCTGCCAGATGTTCCAGGAGCTGTGATGTACGACATCGGCGTACGAACCCGCCAGCCCACGCGCCTGAAGAGACGACTCCCACAGGATCTCCTCCTTAGTGACTCTGATTGAAAAAACTATGAATATTGTTTCACAATGACTGTTGTTCTTATCTCTTTGATTACTTGTTTGTTTTAATTAACTTATTTTTCTCTTGTTTCACAGTGTTAAGAAGATAATAGGAGCCAACTTGGTTTTCCTTACATGTTATTATATAGTTCATAGAGATTCAATTACCCAACAAGGATCTGTAAAGCATGTACTGCTGATCGATCATTGAATAAAATAAAAAAATAAAAAAAAAACTTCACATAGGCGAGGCACGTTATCAAAATCTAACATTTATCTTCAGTTTTATTTATTTATTAATGTTTCAGCTAATATCTTAACTACTAAAATTCAGATTGATATAAGTACACATAGTGCAACAAATAATGTACAACACACATGTGGTAAGCACATAATGGAATCTCGAGAATTGAAAAAACTTGGTGCAAGTGCCTCATTTTTTCAAACCTTTCCTCGTTCCGTATACATTAGTATCGTAATATACTATTATTAATGACTTTGTTAATTGACATGTTCATATCAACGCCGCCGATATGTCAGAATTTTGACCTACAGGAATTCTTTTACGTGTAAGCATATCTACTGACATACGACTGTCGCTTTTGGATAAAAGGAATAAGCTGTTCATTGATAAGGAGCAAACTCTCGTCTTCCTGTTAGAAGAATTCTGTAGCTTGGTTATGCAATGTAACACCCCAACCGGAAGTTGATCTTTGCCTTGGGCCATGACTCCTCGGTCTACCTCTAATCCTACCACCACTACGTCTTGCTTCCATAAAAACGTATTTTAATTGTGTTTTAACAAAGTAGGCTAACACTACACAGCGCAACTAGGCAAACTCTGTTTCCCGCATACAACTAGCGATAACTGAACTGAGGAGTATGTGATTCACCAGTGTATCCAATCTGGCAACCTTTGTTTATGTTGCCACACGGCGTTGGGGCGGGTTTTCTCCGGGACCTCCGGTTTCCCCCGCCATCTCTTTCCACCGGTGCTCCATCTTCATCTCATGCATCATCAGTGTCACCGCCTGCGGTGCCGTATGTAGTAAAAGCGGGCGTTAAACACTACACATTTCATTTCTTCGCGTCCCTTGCTTGATGACCTTTGCGTATCTTTTAAAAATCAGACTGTAAGCGTGAGACGCAATATAGTACACTGAAGCTAGAACGTGCCGAGGTGATATCGGTTTGTTGACAGCAGGCTACAGGCCAGTGCAAGCGACCCGTGCTCTCAGCACAGAAGTTCATACATTGCATTACGTCGCAAACGATGGTGCCATTGCCAACTTCTGACAGCCACGTTTTCACTGCGTATGAGGTTTAGAAACGTGAAACCAAGTGTGTTGTCACTAATTGTAGCTCTAGTTTTAATTTTGCTGTCCATCACACCAAATAAGCTTCACTGCTCTTCTCCTTCGATATTGTAATATTCCCTTTCCTACTGCTCACACTTCAGAAATTACGTTTAGCAGCACAATAGTACAAGTTTAAAAGGTAAGTGAAAATAACACTTTTTAATTCTTATGCCCGATTTCACCAACAGATGTTAAGATTTAACACGGGTTTAACAATAGTTGTAATAAAAATTACATCTCACCAACAAGTGTTAGCTTAACACTTGTCTTAAATCTCTTGTTAAACTAACAACTCAAATTTGTGATGTTAAGTCCTTAACAATTGTAAATAGTCAAGATGGCGAGCATGAACTCAGCTGTTGATGTCGATTTGCTATATTTAAGACCGTCTAAATGGCATTCATAATAGAGTACGGCCTATGAGCAGAAATTATTTTGAGGAACTATCAGAAGAAAATTGTTTTACGGAGGTATAGACTGTCAAAACATGTTGCTATGAAGGTTACTGCGGAAGTACAAGAGAGGTTAGCACATGCATCGAAAGGAATATGTCGATCTCGCCTTTGCTTGAAGTATTAATAAATTTGCTATTTTATAATTCACTGAATTATGTGGATAATACACAGCCCACCTCCCGTCTAGAAACGTTCAACTCACTCGTCACTTGTCCTTCGCTCCTCGTTTTAAATTTACGTAATACTAAGTAGGAACATGCATCGAAAGTAATATGACGATCTCGCCTTTGCTTCAAGTATTAATAACTTTGCTATTTTATAATTCACCGAATTTTGAGGATAATACACTGTCCACCTCCCGTCTTGAAACGTTCAAGTCACTAGTCACTTGTCCTTCTTTGCTCCTCGTTTTAAATTTACGTAATACTGACTTAGAACATGAATCGAAAAGAAAATGCAGATCTCGCCTTTGCTTCAAGTATAAATAACTTTGCGATTTTATAATTCAGTGAATTATGTGGATAATACACTGCCCACCTCCCGTCTTGAAACGTTCAAGTCACTAGTCACTTGTCCTTCTTCGCTCCTCGTTTTAAAATTACGTAATACTGAGTTAGAACATGCATCGAAAGTAATATGTCTATCTCACCTTTGCTTCAAGTATTAATAACCTTGCGATTTTATAATTTCCTGAATTATGTGGATAATACACTGCCCACCTCCCGTCTTGAAACGTTCAAGTCACTCGTCACTTGTCCTTCTTCGCTCCTCGTTTTAAATTTACGTAATACTGAGCTAGAACATGTATCGAAAGGAATATGCCGACCTCGCCTTTGCTTCAAGTATTAATAACCTTGCGATTTTATAATTTCCTGAATTATGTGGATAATACATTGTCCACCTCCCGTCTTTAAACGTTCAAATCACTCGTCACTTGTCCTTCGCACCTCGTTTTAAATTTACGTAATACTGACGAAGTTGTATGGTGCTTGTAGTGACACATGCATTTGAATTAAATTCGTTTCCAATTTTTCCCACGTGACATATTTCTCTTTTATATTCACTGCATCCGTCCTCTTATTTTCCACGATATCCTTACACTTCGTCACCAATTCAATTAACAATTCTTTCTCCATTTATGAGAAATTTGTTTCACGGCTTTTGTGTACGATGTTGTTCATCCGCCATTTTTAGCCGTGTGCAAACAAAATTCAAAACAAAACCGCATCGCAGTACGCTCAGAAAATAATACGACTCATCCACAGCCTTCTATAGCTGTAATATTTACAAGTTTCTTGGCGTTAACACAGGTTTGTTAACATTTTCAGAATACTTGTTGGTGAAATGTAAGTAATTTAACAGATTTGTTAGCGCTGTTACAATTTTTGGGTTACATTTGTTAACGTCGAATTTAACATCTGTTTGTGAAATTGGACATTAGAGATGTTATCGTTATGGCAGATGACTTCGTTTGCAAAATTAATACAAACTGTATCAAGTTTTATGATGCAACGGCCGCACCAAAATTTGAATGTTGGTAGCTGCATTCTAATTTTTCGACGACCTCTAGTGGATCTATAAATATGATATCTAAGTTCTACACAAGCAGAGCAATACAAGAATTTTTCTCGTATCCTTTTGCTCTTCTTAAACTATTGGGGTGAAATATTTGCACGAATCACTACTGAAAAAGTAAAATGTTGCAAAAATATGCACAAATAATAATTGAATATGAACTTACATACACTATAAAACTTCCGTAATAAACACCTTACAATCTGGAATACATTTATTACTTACTATCAAGGAATAAAACATACAAATTTGGAAAAATTCGAGTTCTACTTATTACCAGGTAGACGGTGGGTTACTATGTATAAATATAGAAGTTACAATTTATATGTTTGTATTATGCGTACGAAGAGAAGTGACAAGTGTCTCGTTCTGTCATTTCGTTTATAATCAGGATAAAATTTCCTACTATAATTAGCATAAGGGTACGGTGAGTTAAAGCGATTGTCATTTTTTTAAAAAGCAACTCGTTATGTAATTCCTTGGAAATTCTCATAAACTACTGGGTTAGCAAAAAAGATAGATCAGTTTGTGTTTTTCTCTCCCTTATATTACAAATGGAATTAAACTGTCTTAACATGTTTACTCTCTAAGGATTACCGAAATCTTGTACAGTCAGAAATTCTTAAAATTAACTGTTGTGGAAGTCTACAACTAAAACAGTTGAAACTTCATAAATTCAATGTAAGACTTCTACATTTTCCAAGTGTAAACGTCTTTTATAAACGACACGATTTAACATTTTGCTGTATTTAGAATGTACGTATCGTCAAGTGTTTGTAGCTGTCATTTGTTTGTACGCACGCAGTTCAGCTGAGCAACCCAGCGCATGCGCGGTGTAGCCAGGCGGTAGTTGTTGGAATGGAACTGTACTTGCAGCCTGTATGAGTACAATGCAACATTTCGCTGTGAATACACTTTTAAGACTTCTAGAACACAAATAAAGCATTGTAAAAGTGCTTGTGAATATCTGTGAACAACATACTAAAAACGAAAAGTCTGTGTAATAGATACTAAATTTGTAAATATATGTTTATGTTCTACATAACCTTCCAATAGTGTTACAACCGTAGCCTTCTAAATTCAACTGTGGTAAACGTTGACACGCCACAAAAAGCAAATAAACGAGACATTTTGAGCACAAAGGCCAGAATTCGTAATCTTTAAATTAAAAACTTTATCAAAATTTTGTCAAAAGATGACATGGGATCCAGTTCGGTTTGTTTTAGGGCAAATAAAAGCAATAATATAAGTATTTCTGAACAGCAATCTGCATATTATAAATTAACACAATAATTTACAATAATTGTTTCTCAAAGGAAAGCAAGAGATATTAATTTACGATATTTTAAGGTACGCAGGAGTTGTACACAATTGTGTGAAGCAAACTGAAATTAAATGAGAATCATATTCAGAAAGTATATAAGTTAGGTTTCACTAAGATTGTATGTATTACACAAATATAATAAAAAATACCAAATTGAAATAAATTAGAAACGAAACTGAAAACATTTTAAAAATGTGATGGCATATCGTCTAATTACGTTAATACTAGGACCATACATTTCGAAGTTCTGAATTTGAGGACGGCGTACTCTCTCAGAGTTGAATTTTTATTTTGTCGCTCCTTAGGAAAAATACAGTTTTAAGTATTTTAGAATTATAAGCCCTTAAATACTATAGCTAACGATACGGTTCCAAAATGAAAAGTCCCCATTTTTACGGATTATAAACTCTAAAATAGTTGAAATTGCAAACACCAATGTAAAGGTTATGTTCCAGAGATATGAGTGTAGATATTCTAAGTTCTTTATTCAATTCGAAACTGTCTGTAACTTTCCTCTGTGGGATTTTTGTGATACTTAAGTCACATTTATCAATTTTGCAAATCGAACGTATCAAAATATTTCCAAAACAACACGCGTGTAACAGTCTGGTGATGATTTAGTGGATATTCCCATTTATTGCTTCAATAACAGCAAAATAAAATGCAAGGAAACAGAACTCTGGAGCGTACGTTGTGTTTGTTAGCGCGGCGTACCTCCGTCAGTTGTTCATTTGGCTGAGTGGTCAGCATACGGGCTTTCCACTTCGGGGTTCCGAGTTCGATACCCAGCGTGGGGTTTTGTTTTTATAATTTTTTATTTTCAAAACAGATTTCAAAATTTTTGCATCAGGAATATTCTTTAGACTCTGCAGGTCACGAGTTAGATAAAATTTTTGCTCTAACCTTACTGGTATTCAAGTTATAGCCGTTTAAAGTCGGCAGTCGTAAACTTTGACACGTCATAAAACGAAAATAAATAGGAATTTCGAAAAACTAAGGCCAGAGTAGTATTTCCGGTGTTCGAAACTACAAGTATATCAAATTTCATAAAAATCGGTGATGGTAAATTCTAAAATTCCCGGCTGGAGGTTTGTTTTGGCATTTTTTGAAAAAGAAAATAATTAATTTCTCTGTTTCTGAACAAAATTTTGGAAATCTCAAGGTACCAAAAAATCGGCAAAAAAAATTAGCTTTCCGAGAAAAATTTATGGGTGGCTGTATCTTTATTCGTTCGAAAGTTATTAACATTAGAAGTGTGTGTTAACATAACCTTTGGAAGATATAAACATTTCCAAAACAACACACATGTAACATTCTGATGATATTTCAGTGGATATTCGCTTTTAACGCTTCTAAATACAGCAAAATAAAATACAAAGCAACAGACTGGAGCGTAGGACGTGTTTCTTAGCGTGCCGCACCTCCGTTACTTGTTTGCTTGGCTGAGTGGTCAGCGTACGGAATTCTCAATCAGGTGTTCCGAGTTCGATACGCAACGAGGGGTTTTATTTTTATAAATTTTTATTTTCAAAATAGATTTAAAAATTTTTGCATAAGAGACATTCTTTAGACTCTGCAGGTCACGAATTAGTTTAAATTTTTGTTCTAACCCTACTGGTAGTCAAGTTACAGCTCTCTAAAGTCGGCAGTCGTAAACTTTGACACGTCATAAAACGAAAATAAATAGGAATTTTGAAAAACTAAGACCGGATTCGTGATCCTGGGATTCTAAACTATAAGAATAAGAGGAAAATTTTTTTTTTTCAAGGCAACAAGGCTCTCGAGCGTAGCATTTGTTCCTCAGCTGAAACACTTCTGTCACTTGCTTTCTTGGCTGAGTGGTCAGCGTACGGACTTCTCAATGAGGAGTTCCGGGTTCGATACGCAACAAGGGGTTTTATTTTTATAAATTTTTATTTTCAAAATAGATTTCAAAATTTTTGCATCAGGGACATTCTTTAGATTCTGCAGGTCACGAATTAGTTTAAATTTTTGTTCTAACCCTACTGGTAGTCAACTTACAGCTCTCTAAAGTCAGCGGTCGTAAACTTTGACACGTCATAAAAACAAAATAAATAGGAATTTTGAAAAACTAAGACCGGATTCGTGATCCTGGGATTCTGAACTATAAGTATACCAAATTTCATCAAAATCGGAGATGATAATTTCGAAAATTCCCGGCTGGAGGCCAGTTTAGGCCGTTTTTTGAAAAATAAAATAATTAATTTCTCTGTTTCTGAACAACATTTTTGAAATCTCAAGGTACCAAAAAATCGAAAAAAAATTAGCTTTCGGTGAAAAATTTGTGGGCGACTCTATCTTTATTCGTTCAAAAGTTATTAACATTTAAAGTTTTGAAAAGAGCTCAAAAATTCAAGTCTTAAGCAAGGGCGTTTTTGGGATTTCGAAAAAAAAATTTGAGTTAGAAGTGTCATCTGAAAGCTGAAGACGAGCTGAATCCAGTCCCGGTCTTAGATTTTTGATATCTCAATTAATAAAGGCGCTATGACGTAAAACGTGATTCATTTGATTTCGAAAAAAATTTTGAGTTAGAGGTGTCATCTGAAAGCTGAAGACGAGCTGAATCCAGCCCCGGTCTTAGATTTTTGATATCTCAATTAATAAAGGCGCTATGACGTAAAACGTGATTCAGTTGCTGGAAAACAGAGCAAAAATACGCGGCACAAGTCAGTGAATACTTCCGTGTCTAAGCAGAGAATTATGTAGGTAGTGAAAAAATCTGACGGTAGGCAGTGGGATTGAACCCTGAACTTCCACTCGCCAGCTAGCGTATTTATCCACTCGGCTGTATTGCAGGTAACAGTGTCTTTCAAATTTTTCTCCTTATATCAGACATAGCAGTTATTAGGTACTCAAGTTTCTCTCGTAACTTTAACGATACATCTGCTAATATGAATAAAATCAATTTATAAATGAATTCATATCAAGCCTCAAAGTTTCGAAACGTTGAAAGATATATAGTAGTTGTGACGAATAAACCAATCGTTTCGAGTTTACCCTCCTGAGCACATAAGAAGAATATTTTCTATTAAATCTGTTGTGAGTGTTTCCTTAGCCGAATGGTTAGGGTAGTGGCTTCGAACCCAAAGGATTGCCGGTTCGATCCCTTTCGCCGAGAAATTTTTTTTTTTTTATCTTTATAATCCTCTTAAAACAGACGAAAAATATCAGATTAAAAGAGAGATTAGTAACAACGCTTGTGGCGTAGTGGTGAATAACCGACTGTGGCGCCGGAGTGCTGGGTTCGAATCTCCTCGGGTTTTCTTCTCTATTCAATTAAAGATTGAGTTTTTATTCCAACACTACTCTAGGGCTATAAAAGCAATTTTTTTTAACCCATACTGTTGTAAGCTGTTCCTCAGC
The DNA here is from genome assembly GCA_030765055.1 of Mantis religiosa. Taxonomy (NCBI): domain Eukaryota; kingdom Metazoa; phylum Arthropoda; class Insecta; order Mantodea; family Mantidae; genus Mantis; species Mantis religiosa. Next base: position 34,765,430 of record CM060960.1, read on the forward strand.
CGAATGGTTAGGGTGGTGCTTTCTAACCCAAAGGGTCGCCGGTTCGATTCCTATCGCCGAGAAATGGGTATTTTAACTTTATAATCCTCTTAAAACAGACGAAAAATATCAGATTAAAAGAGAAATCGGCAACAGCGCTTGTGGCGTGATGGTTAGAATGACCGACTGTAGTGCTGGGTTCGAATCTCCTCAGGTTTTTTTCTCTATTCAAGTAAAGATTGAGTTTTTATTCCAACACTACTCTAGCGCAAAAATGCAATATTTTAACTCGCCGGGTTGTGAGCTGTTCCTTAGCAGAATGGTTAGGGTGGTGGCTAGTAAACCAAAGGGTTGCAGGTTCGATTCCTACCGCCGAGAAATAGATTTTTTATTTATATAGTCCTTTTAAAACACGATAAATATCAAATTAAAAGAGAGTTCGGCAACAACGCTTGTGGCGTAATGGTTAGAATGACCGACTGTGGCGCCGGAGTTCTGGGTTCGATTCTTCTCAGGATTTTTTCTCTATTCAATCAAAGATTGAGTTTTTATTCCAACACTACTCTAGCGCATAAATGCAATATTTTAACCCGTCGTGTTGTGAGCTGTTCCTTAGCAGAATGGTTAGGGTGGTGGCTAGTAAACGAAAGGGTTGCAGGTTCGATTCCTACCGCCGAGAAATAGGTTTTTTATCTATATAGTCCTTTTAAAACACGATAAGTATCAAATTAAAAGAGAGATCGGCAACAACGCTTGTGGCGTAATGGTTAGAATGACCGACTGTGGCGCCGGAGTGCTGGGTTCGAATCTTCTCAGGATTTTTTCTCTATTCAATTAAAGATTGAGTTTTTATTCCAACACTACTCTAGCCCATAAACGCCATATTTTAACCCGTCGTGTTGTGAGCTGTTCCTTAGCAGAATGGTTAGGGTGGTGGCTAGTAAACGAAAGGGTTGCAGGTTCGATTCCTACCGCCGAGAAATAGGTTTTTTATCTATATAGTCCGTTTAAAACACGATAAATATCAAATTAAAAGAGAGATCGGCAACAACGCTTGTGGCGTAATGGTTAGAATGACACCACTGTGGCGCCGGAGTGCTGGGTTCGAATCTTCTCAGGATTTTTTTCTCTATTCAATTAAAGATTGAGTTTTTATTCCAACACCACTCTAGCCCATAAACGCCATATTTTAACCCGTCGTGTTGTGAGCTGTTCCTTAGCAGAATGGTTAGGGTGGTGGCTAGTAAACGAAAGGTTTGCAGGATCGATTCCTACCGCCGAGAAATAGGTTTTTTATCTATATAGTCCGTTTAAAACACGATAAATATCAAATTAACAGAGGGATCGGCAACAACGCTTGTGGCGTAATGGTTAGAATGACCGACTGTGGCTCCGGAGTGCTGGGTTCGAATCTTCTCAGGATTTTTTCTCTATTCGATTAAAGATTGAGTTTTTATTCCAACACTACTCTAGCGCATATACGCAATATTTTAACTCGTCGTGTTGTGAGCTGTTCCTTAGCAGACTGGTTAGGGTGGTGGCTAGTAAACCAAAGGGTTGCAGGTTCGATTCCTACCGCCGAGAAATAGGTTTTTTATCTATATAGTCCTTTTAAAACACGATAAATATCAAATCAAAAGAGAAATCGGCAACAACGCTTGTGGCGTAATGGTTAGAATGACCGACTGTTGCGCCGGAGTGCTGGGTTCGAATCTTCTCAGGATTTTTTCTCTATTCAATTAAAGATTGAGTTTTTATTCCAACACTACTCTAGCGCATAAACGCAATATTTTAACCTGTCGTGTTGTGAGCTGTTCCTTAGCAGACTGGTTAGGGTGGTGGCTAGTAAAACAAAGGGTTGCAGGTTCGATTCTTAACTCCGAGAAATAGGTTTTTTTTATCTATATAGTCCTTATAAAACAGACGATAAATATCAGATTAAAACAGATATCAGCAACGCCGGTTGTGGCGCAATGGTTAGCGTGACCGACTGTCGCAAAGGAGTCCTGGGTTCGAATCTCCTTAAGTTTTTTCTCTATTCAATTAAAGACTGAGTTTTTATTCCAACCCTACTCTAGCGCTATAAGATGAATGATTTTATCGATGGTGTAGTAGCCGAATGGTTAGGGTGCTGGCTACGAACTCAAAGGGTTGCAGGTTCGATTCCTACCGCCGAAAAATAGCTTTTTATCTTTTAAAACAGACGATAAATATCAAATTAAAATATACGCTTATGCCGCAATGCCGACTGTCGCGCAGGAGTCCTGGGTTCGAATATCCTCAAGTTTTTTTCTACATTCAATTAAAGATTGAGTTTTTATTCCAACTCTACTACAGTAGCTGTCGGTGTAACTTGCCAACCTTTATTGTGTTTGGACTTCCGGAAGGATCTCAATATAATAGAAACGTAATGTTTCTCTGAGGCTCGAACCGGGGCCCTCGCACAAGAAAGCAATCGGCTTAACACTCGACTGTACTGTAGTTTAATTGAATAGAGAAAAATCTTGAGAAAATTCGAACCCAGGACTCCTGCGCGACAGTCGATCACTCTAACCATTGCGCCACAAGCGTTGTTACTAGTTATTCTTTTAAATTGATATTTATCGTCTGTTTTAAAAGAACTATGAAGATAAAAAACCTATTTCACGGCGGTAGGAGTCGAACCTACAACCCTTTGGGTTACAAGCCATCACCCTAACCATTTGGCTAAGGAATGGCTTCCTGCACCAGCGCTAAAATGAATCCTCTTATAGCGCTAGAATAAAAACTCAATCTTTAATTGAATAGAGAAAAAACTTGAGAAGATTCGAACCCAGGAGTCCTGCGCGACAGTCGATCACTCTAACCATTGCGCCACAAGCGTTGTTACTAGTTATTCTTTTGATCTGATATTTATTGTCTGTTTTAAAAGAACAATAAAGATAAAAATCCTATTTCTCGGAGGTAGGAATCGAACCTACAACCCTTTGGGTTATTAGCCACCACCCTAACCATTCAGCTAAGCAGCAGCTTACAATAGGATTGGTTAAAATATTCCTTTTGTAGCGCTAGAATAGTGTTGGAATTAAAACTCAATACTTAATTGAATAGAGAAAAAACTTGAGGATATTCGAACCCAGGACTCCTGCGCGACAGTCGGCATTGCGGCACAAGCGTCTCTTTTAATTCTATATTTATCGTCTGTTTTAAAAGATAAAAACCTACTTTTCGGCGGTAGGAATCGAACCTTCAATCCTTTGGGTTATTAGCCACTACCCTAACCATTCTTCTAAGGAACAGCTTAAAAATATTCCGCTTATAGCGCTAGAGTGGTGTTGGAATCAAAGCTCGATCTTTAGTTGAATAGAGAAAATGTATGAGCAGACTCGAACACAGGACTCCTGAGCTACAGTCGGTAGCTCTACCCGCTACGCCAGAAGCGTCGTTGCTTGCTTTTTCTTTTAATTTGATATTTATCGTCTGGTTTAAAGGCGCTGTAACGATAAAAATACCTATTTCTCGGCAGTAGGAATCGAACCTGCAACTCTTTGGTTTGTTAGTTACCACCTTAACCATTCGGCTAAGGGGCAGCTCAGAACAGACGTGGTAAAAATATTGTTCTTATGTGCTCTGGAGGGTAAACTCGAAACGATCTATTATTCGTCACAACTACTATATATCTTTTTAAAAGTTTGAAACTTTGAGGTTTGACTTGAATTCATTTATAAATTGATTTTATTCATGTTAGCAGATTTATCGTTAAACTTAACAGAGAAACTTGATAACTGCTACACCTGATATAAGGACAAACATGTGACGGTCTGCTTTAACTGCTGTATAGCCGAATGGATAAAAACGCTGGCTGGCGAGTGGAAGTTCCGCGTTCAATCCTGCTGACTACCTTAAGATTTTTTCACTACCTACGTAATTCTCTGCTTAGACACGAAGTATTCACCGACTTGTTCCGCTTATTTTTGCTCTTTTTGCCTGCAACTGAATCACGTTTTACGTCATAGCGCCTTTATTAATTGAGATATCAAAAATCTAAGACCGGGACTGGATTCAGCTCGTCTTCAGCTTTCAGATGACACTTCTAACTCAATTTTTTTTTTCGAAATCCCAAAAACGCCCTTGCTTAAGACTTGAATTTTTGAGCTCTTTTCAAAACTTTAAATGTTAATAACTTTTGAACGAATAAAGATAGAGTCGCCCACAAATTTTTCACCGAAAGCTAATTTTTTTTTCGATTTTTTGGTACCTTGAGATTTCAAAAATGTTGTTCAGAAACAGAGAAATTAATTATTTTATTTTTCAAAAAACGGCCTAAACTGGCCTCCAGCCGGGAATTTTCGAAATTATCATCTCCGATTTTGATGAAATTTGGTATACTTATAGTTTAGAATCCCAGGATCATGAATCCGGTCTTAGTTTTTCAAAATTCCTATTTATTTTCTTTTTATGACGTGTCAAAGTTTACGACTGCCGACTTTAGAGAGCTGTAACTTGACTACCAGTAGGGTTAGAACAAAAATTTAAACTAATTCGTGACCTGCATAGTCAAAAGAATGTCCCTGATGTAAAAATTTTGAAATCTATTTTGAAAATAAAAATTTATAAAAATAAAACCCCTAGCTGGGGTTGCGAACCCGGAACTCCGAATTACAAAGCCGGCATGCTGAACACTCAGCCAAGTTAAGAAGTGAAACGAAGCAGAAGTTAATCGAGAGACCTTCTACCTTCAACTTTTATAGAAATTGTTAAAAACTGAACCATCCTGTGACTGGCAAATATTCTGATGTGTTACTTTGTTGATCGATCTACAGGAGATGTGGTGGGTTACAAACTCAGAGATACAAATCTTGATTTAAGTCCATTTTATTTGTAATTTATGATCTTCAAACGTTCCTAACATACAATTTCAGAGAATTTTAAATGATGAACGTTTGTTTGCTCTAGAATATTTTAAAAATATATACATTTTACTGTCGCTTTATAATAATAATAATAATAATAATAATAATAATAATAATAATAATAATAATAATAATAATAATAATAATAATAATAATAATAATAATAATAATGATAATGATAATGATAATGATAATGATAATGATAATGATAATGATAATGATAATGATAATGATAATGATAATGATAATGATAATGATAATGATAATGATAATGATAATGATAATGATAATGATAATAATAATAATAATAATAATAATAATAATAATAATTATTATTATTATTATTATTATTATTATTATTATTATTATTATGATAATAATAATAACAATAAAAACAACAACAACAACAACAATAATAATAATAATAATAATAATAATAATAATAATAATAATAATAATAATAATAATAATAATAATAATAATAATAATAATAATAATAATAATAATAATAATAATAATAATAATAATAATAATAATAATAATAATAATAATAATAATAATAATAATAATAATAATAATAATAATAATAATAATAATAATAATAATAATAATAATAATAATAATAATAATAATAATAATAATAATAATAATAATAATAATAATAATAATAATAATAATAATAATAATAATAATAATAATAATAATAATAATAATAATAATAAAAATAGGAGTAAGACAAGGAGATTATCTTTTTCCATTATTCTTTAATAGTGCTCATGAGGAAGTAATGCAAGAATGGCATAAATGAAAAATATTTCTCAGAATTAATCAATTAGGGAGAGGAAACTTTAAGATAGATTGCCTCCCGTGACAGACTGAATTATTAAAAGATACTGAAAGTTGGTCTTAACATATCTTTCGTGCAATAAAGTAGCAAAATTGTGGAAACCAAATATGGAAAAATTAAACGAGTTTAACAATTGGGGAAATAATTGAGAATAATGGAATTGAAAATAAAGCAAATAAAAGCATGTGCCAAAAAATGGAAACAGCATATTCAGTTACTCAAATACAATAACAAATGCATGTCTAAATATACAAAATTAATGACAGTATAACACTGTATTTAAACCAGAATGCCTTTATGATGCCCAAACATTAATTTTGTACAAAAAAAAGCAGATCTCGAAAATACAAGAATTAATATGATGCAGGTGTCATTGTAACTTAGGTTACATTGCTAAATTAGACGCTTCTAACTCACGTATGACTATGACTTCATAAATTCTAAGAATCCCTTTTGTCTTTTTAACTGTACCTGCACTTTTAATCGAATGAATTTAATGTTAAGTTAATTCACCGATTCCTAACTGCCTTAGCTACTCTGTAGCAGGATTTCTATTCTGCTACACATGCGATGATTGAAGACGACGAAGCATAAAATTTCTGGGCCTTCAAGTGGACAGATGTTTAGATTGGAAAGCTCACATAAATTATATCTTACCTAAACTCAGCTTTGCCTGTTATGCTATCCGAGAGCTGGTTAATGTGAGTTCTATTGACACACTTAAATTAGCATATTATGCATACTTTAACTCTATTATGGAATATGGAATATTATTTTGGGGCAACTCAGTAGAAAGTAAAAAAAAAATATATATTTCTTATGCAAAAGAAGGTTATAAGAATCACTACTAACACCCACAACAGATGCTCCTGTAAAGATTTTTTTAGGAGATTGAAGATATTATCGCTTCCTTGCATGTATATATTCTCGATCCTAAAATTCTTTGTTCGCAATCGTGCCTTATTTGCAACAAATAATGTAATTCATAGAATAAACACTAGACAAAAGTATAATATCCATTATCCCAGTGCTAAACTTTCTTGCTTCCAGAAAGGTGTGCATTATGAAACTATCAAAATATTTGACGCACTTCCTAATGTTCTTAAAGAAAAAGTTGATAATTTCGGTGCTTTTAAAAAAGCCGTTAGAGAGTACCTTTGCTCAAAATCTTTTTATTCTGTACAAGATTATCTTAATGACAAATTATCCTGATAATGCTTCTGTGGTTCTGTAAGTAGTATTTAACTGTTCCAATGACAAATCATTACTAATAAATCTTTGATGCATGTTGAAAGTTTATTTTTGATGTATATGTATTTAATAAATAACAATGAACTGTATCCATTGCAAAAAGGTTGAGACGTACTGGCATAAGCCAAGTGAAAGCTGAATTAAAAAGTGTTTCATTTTGTATCATATATAATTATGTTGTTCAGAAACAGAGAAATTAATTATTTCATTTTTCAAAAAACTGCCAAAACCGGCCTCCAGCCGGGTATTTTCGAAATTATCATCATCTCCGATTTTGATGAAATTTGGTATACTTATAGTTGCATGTACACATACAGGCTGTAAGAACAGTTCCATTCCGACAACTACCGCCTGGCTACACCGCGCATGCGCTGGGTTGCTCAGCTGAACTGCGTGACGCACAAATAAATGACAGCTACAAACACTTGACGATACGCTTATTCTAAATACAGCAAAATGTTAAATCGTGTCGTTTATAAAAGACGTTTATACTTAGAAGATGTGGAAGTCTTACATTGGATTTATGAAGTTTCAACTGTTTTAGGGTTTATAATCTGTAGACTTCTACAATAGTGCAAGTTTTCCGTAATTCTCAGAGAGTAAAAGACAGTTAAGACAGTTTAATTCCGTTTGTAATATAAGGGAGAGAAAAAATACAGATTTATCTATCTTGGTTGCTAACCCAGAACTTTATGAGAATTTCCAAGGTATTACATAACGATTTGCTGTTAAAAAAATGACAATCTCTTTATCTCACCGTACCCTTATGCTAATTATAGGAGGAAATTTTATCCTGATTATAAAGGAACTCACAGAACGAGCCACTTGTCACTTCTCTTCGTACGCATAATACAAAAATATAAATTGTAACTTCTATATTTATACATAGAAACCCACCGTTTAGCTGGTAATAAGTAGAGCTCGAATTTTTCCAAATTTCCATGTTTTATTCCTTGACAGTAAGTAATAAATGTGCTCCAGATTGTAAGGTATTTATTACGGAAGTTTTATAGTGTATGTAAGTGCATCTTAAGTTATTATTTGTGCATATTGTGACTTTGTGGGCTCGTGAAATGAAAATTCCAATTGCACCATTCAAAAATGTTCTTTATTTCCACCGACTTACAGTTGAACACTTGCCAATTACACAGAATTACGTAATGCACACAATTACGATTCACCAGTTCGTCCGTTAAAGTTTCACTTGCACTCGCGATTACGTAAACTCCTCCGACGCACGTACGCAGTACGTCCCCTCACTGGGCGCTCCTCACAGCTGTTCGCCAAGAACTGACTGACTGACTGACTGACTCAATTCACTCACTGCAGCCCTTTTTATAGGAGTATCGCCGTTTTTCTCGAAGCCTCTAGTTTCCGTGAATCACCGCGAAGGTTCCAGATGACAGTGGAAGGGGGGGAAGAGGCGGCCAGCGACAAGTGACATTTCCCTAATCATCCCCTCAGTTAGTGACAGAGACTGATGGGTGGGTGTGGCTTGGCTGCCTCTGGCCCCTTACGCAGCTGTCGTTGGTTGTGCTTTCTGCTAATTGGGTGACAATATTTATGCAATATTTTACTTTTTAGTAATGATTCGTGCAAATATTTCACCCCAATAGTGTAAGAAGAGCAAAAGGATAAGAGAAAAACTCTGTTATTTCTCTGTTTGTGTAGAACTTCGATATCATATTTGTATATCTATAAGAGGTCGCCGAAAAATTATAACGTAGCTACCAACAACCAAAATTTGGTGCGGCAGTTGCATCATAAAACTTGATATGGTTTGTGGACACTTTTGACAACATTATGCTCCGAGGGACTTGTCTGAATGCCAGACAGCGCTGCATAAACTCCTCTATGCAGCGGTTTAAATTATATTTTTATGTCGCCGGTACAACTGTTTTCTTTGAAAAGCATTTTCCTTGGAGGCAAGACTGCAAATTTCCATATATTTTCCGGAATGTGTTCGGCATGAATAACCTAAATTATTTTGTTTTCTCCTCAACAGATCCATTAGGAATCCTGAGTGGCCACCAAGATCTCCAGATCTTACTCCTTTGGACTTTTTCCTCTGGGGTTACCTCAAAGATCGGGTTTATTCGAGGCGACCCGAGACTTTAGAGCAACTGCAGCAGCTAGTCATATCTGAGATGATCACAGATACACCTGCGATGCTGCAAGCCGCATATGAACATATAGTGAAACGAGTAAGAAAGCGTCTTGCTCTCAATGATGGTCACGTTGAACCATTCGTTTAAAGAAGCGCTCATACGAAGGCTGTTTAATAAAGAATAATCACAATATTTACTCATCCTCATAATTTTGATGGTCCTTCTCAAAATAGTCTCCCCTGAATGCGATGCACTTGTCCCAGCGTTTCTGCCAGTCTTCAAAGACATGCTGGAAACCATTTTTGAGAGATCCTTCAAAATCGCCTCCGCAGCCTTCACCACTGCTTCTGATGATGGATAATGCCTCCCACGAAGGCATTTCTTCAAGTTAGGGAATAGAAAAAAGTCACATGGGGATAAATCCGGATTATAGGAAAGGTGCGGGATGCACTTCACGTTGATTTTTGCAAGATATTCAGCAACAACATTGGCAATATGCGGCCGCGCATTATCGTGGTGCAGCATCCAGCCTGCTTCACTGAATTGTGGTCTTTTGCGCCTGATATGGACTTGCAATGTTTTCAGGACATCCCTGTAGTATTGTCCAGTTACTGATGTGTGTGCAGGCACAACATGCTAATAAACCATTCCATGAATATCAAAGAATGAGATGACCATAGCTATCCCAGCAGAAGCAATCACTTTTGCTTTTTTGGGGGTTGGTGATGAAGGAGATTTCCACACTGAGCTTTGCTGTTTGCTCTCAGGATCAAAATGATGTAGCCAAGTTTCATCAGCAGTGATTACGTTTGAAACAAACTCCGGATCTTCCTCTAACATCAACTTAGACCATACATAGCCACTGTTATCAACAGTTAAAACTATTCAATAAGCTTCCTCTGGAAATAAAAGAACTGCCACAAAACAGATTTGTTACAGTATTAAAAAAAACTGGTTTAAACAAAAAGCATTTTATACTGTACAAGAACACTTAGAATATAACATACATGCTACTGAATTTATGTAAAACTATTGTAAATTATAGTAGTAGGTACCTAATTGTTTAATTTTATTATTATAATAGTAAAGTTATTAACTTACCTTAAGCCATGCAAATAATCTGATTTCACTTAGAATTTAATATGCATTAATTTGTAAACCTTCTGTACTTGTAAATATTTTTTATAACTGACGAAACCTAATGCTTCATGTAAGCTTAATGGTGAATAAAGGATTATGATCATGGATTATGTAGCCGCCATAGAAGATAAGGAAATGTTTTAGGATGAATGGGCTCACGATTGCAACAAACAAAGCTCTAACGTGCAATCTTTGCTTATAAATTATTATTAACTACCAGAATATCCAAAGTGCTTCTATAATTTGCAAGTAAGTATCCCTCGCAAATTCATGCACATTGATGCAAATTAACCATTTTAAAATTGTAATGATGTTTTACTAAACTTTCCTTAGATATTATGCTAATAATACGCATTTAGTTCTTGTACGTAATAGAAGTACTAATACCATAACAGCATAGGTAATATATCTCTTTTCAGTTATGTTATAAAGAGTTGTAACATTATGTATTATGATAGGAAACTTTAAACATTTAAAATGTATTTGAAGAGATCAATTACTATTTCTTACAGTGAATTCTGCTTTCTTTATTTATTTACTTTTTTTTTCTTTTTGCTTCCAAACTTTATTTTAAACAACGACAACCCTGGGTATTCTCAGCTGTAAACACGTGCCTAACATTCTTCACCTCTGACCCCGGTTGGTGTATCCTAAGATGGTAATGACTTGTGGTTAGGGGAAGAACAGTTTTTCCCCACAAAGAGAGCCGGCTGGGGATGCTTTAAGCGCGGCCACTATACAGCGAGATACGGAATATAGTGCGAGACCTTTGCCCGATTTCGCCAACAAATGTTAAGACTTAACACGAGTTTAGCAATAGTTAAAACAAAAATTGCATTTCACCAACAAATGTTAGCGTAACACTTGTGTTAAACCTCATGTTAAACTAACAAGCCGAATTTCTATTGTTAAGTCCTTAACAATTGTAAATAGTCAAGATGGCGAGCATGAACTCAGCTGTTGATGTCGATTTGTTATATTTAAGACCGTCTAAATGGCATTCGTAATAGAGTACGGCCTATGAGGAGAAATGATTATGAGGAGCTATCAGAAGAAAATTGTTTTACGGAGGTATAGACCGTCGAAACAATTTGCTATGAAGGTTACTGCGGAAGTACAAGAGACGTTAGAACATGCATCGAAAGGAATATGCCGATCTCGCCTTTGCTTCAAGTATCAATAGCCTTGTGATTTTATAATTCACTGAATTATGTGGATAATACATTGTCCACCTGCCGTCTTGAAACGTTCAAGTCACTTGCCCTTCTTCGCTCCTCGTTTTAAATTTACGTAATACTTAATATTGAGTTAGAACATGCATCGAAAGGAATATGACGATCTCGCATTAGCTTCAAGTATTAGTAACCTTGCGATTTTATAATTCACTGAAATATGTGGATAATACACTGTCCACCTCCCGTCTTGATACGTTCAAGTCACTTGTCCTTCTTCGCTCCTCGTTTTAAATTTACGTAAAACTGAGTTAAGACATACATCGAAAGGAATATGCCGATCTCGCCTTTGCTTCAAGTATTAATAACTTTGCGATTTTATAATTCACTGAATTATGTGGATAATACATTGTTCACCTCCCGTCTTGAAACATTTAAGTCACTTGTTCTTCGCACCTCGTTTTAAATTTACTTAATACTGACAAGTTGTTTGGTGCTTGTAATAGTGGCACATGCATTTGAATTTTCCAATATTTTCCCCGCGACATCTTTCTCTTTTACATTCACTGCATCCGTCCTCTTATTTTCCACGATATCCTTACACTTCGTCCCCATTTCAATTAACAATTCTTTCTCCGGGAATGAGAAATTTGTCTCACGGCTTTATTTATGATTTTGTTCATCCGCCATTTGTGCAGACGAAAATGAAAACAAAAACGCATCGGAGTACGTTCAGAAAATCATCCATAGCCTTCTATAGCTGTGATATTTACAAGTTTCTTGGCGTTAACACAGGTTTGTTAACATTTTAAGAAATTTAACATTAGTTTTAGCGTTGTGACAATTGTTACGTTACATTTGTTAACGTCGAATTTAACATCTGTTGGTGAAATCGGGCACTTGTGTTGGCTGGCCAGAGTGAAACCACTCATGTACAAATAAACTCATAACAGTTCAACGTGTATACTATAAACAGATCTTACCTTGCGCATGTGTTATTATCGGAAGCAGACACATAATATTTAATTGATCAGGCTGGTTTCTGATCCATTTTCGAATCTGTAGTTTAAAATCATGTTCCTTCTCCGAATCGAGCTGTAGTGTCGCTGGTGATGGATGATAAACATTTAAAATGGACTCTAAAGGTATTTCTGGGATAAACTCCATCGTGACAGATTAACTGAGCGGTATCTGTAACAGCATAAACATTTCAACATATTGCAAATTGTATGTAATAAGCAAAGGTGGCACTTTGTCCTCTTCGACCGGAGATATACTTGTACAGGTGTACAGAGTACCTATGTCCACTATCAGATAAGAGCAGTCATTACTGACAACAGGAAAGAAATACTAAGAAGTACATATTTTTATTTAAGATTAAAGTCAATGTAACAATATTGTTTTTGTGGCCACTATTTGACGACTATCTAGCATAAATTTTGCGGCAAAGCATCTGATAAGTGTTTATGACTAAGTAGGAGGGTCATTTGATAAGTCTGGTAAATTTCTACGTAGGGGTGGAAATTTTTGTTGTAACTTTGTGAGTGGCAAGCTTGATTATTCAAAATTTGAATGTGCTATAATATACAGTTTATTGTCGACAGCCATCTGAAGTAGCCAATGTGATAGCTGCGTTTGAAAATGGAAAAAACAGGGTTTTGTGCTGTTATTAAACATTTTTCATTTGAAGTGCTGAACTGCTGCACAAGTCAAAACTGAATTGGATGAAATTCACGCGGACTCTGCACCAACATTGAAGACTATTTACTTTTGGATCAATGAATGTAAATGTCGTAGAAGCACTAAAGCACCCAATTGAGTCCACCATACAGGACACCATTGAAAAAAATCCATGATCTGGTTATGCAAGACCGCCGAATAAAAGTTGGTGAGATTGCTGAGGCTGTAGGCATCTCAGCTGAGTGATTGCACAATACCCTGCATGAAAAATTGGCAATGAAAAAGTTGTGTGCAAGATGGGTGCCGCGATTGCTCACAGTGTCGACCAAAAGCGCATCCGGAAAAACACTTCTACCAAGTGTCTGGCGATGTTTAGTCGCAATCCGCAAAAGTTTTAGCACCAATTTGAGACCGTGGAAGAAACTTAATCCAACATTACACACCAGAGTCAAAACAATGGACAAAGGCTGGTGAAAGTGCACCAAAGAAGTCAAGGACCATTTTGTTAGCTGATAAGGTAATGGCCACTGTTGTTTGGGAGAGATTTTCAAGGAATAATCCTCATAGACTACTAGGAAAACGACAGAACCATAACTGGAGCCTATTATGCTTCATTGTTGGATCGTTTGCAACATGATTTGACTGTAAAGAGACCAAGATTGAAACGCAAAAAGGTGCTCTTTCACCAGGATAATGCACCATCGCACACAGCAACAATCGCCTTGGCGAAAGTGCATGAGTTGGGCTTAGAATTGGTTCCTCATCTACCTTACTCACCAGACTTAGCCCCAAGTAGCTTCTTCCTGTTCCCAAACTTGAACAATTGGCTTGGTAGTAAGATATTGTGATAAAATGTAGAAATTATAATCACTTTCAATGAATATTTTGCAGACCTTGACGGAACCTATTTTTCCGAGGGATGAAAAAGCTGGAACGTTGCTGGACCAAAGTATAGCCCAGAGGAAGACAGCTTCGAGAGTTGTTTCGTATTTCAGCTGGGAGCGAAGCCTGCAGTGCGTGTGACGTCAGGCAAGAGCCCTGTGTTACCAAATTGCCTATATAAATGGGGCAGTGAGTACAGAATCTGAGGGTTCAGTCAGGTGTAGCACACTCGATGACAACAATGTAGCTGCCACGTACCTAATGGAACTGTTAAATTTAGTCTGACGATTTATTGAAGGACAAATATACACACAAGAAAGACTTGGCTGGTTTTTACAACAATGTCCCCCAAACCAGATTTCCGAGGATGTGTTCACTTGCAGCACGGACATTGTGTATGTTTGGCTCGACGTATGTGTGCGAACAATTTTTTTTTCTGTTATGAAATTACCTAAGTCCAAACCCCGATCTTGTCGTATCACAATCTAACATGCAGCCTTCGATTACAAATTTCCCAGACATTACGTCCTGACATTGATAATCTAGTTAAAGGAGAGAGAAAAGTGCTGGAAAATGTACACCTGATTTTGTTCTGAATGGGTCTCCTCTAATTTGTACAGAAAATTACTTTATGTTTTATTTTATTTACTTTATAACATACCTGTCCTTCAGATAAACTCGAGTTTGAAGTTTCATATATTTTCTCATAGCACAGAACCAAAATGTAATTATTTATAAACTGTGACCAATTGTGTAATTAAAACAGTCAGCATTAATATTACAACACCCAATATGTAAGTTGTATAAACGGGGTACGTCCAGAAAGTAAGTTCTGTTTGGTAATACAATAAAATTGAGATACAGACAAATTATTTATTGCACAACATTCTACAACTCTTAAACTACTTTTCCACATAACTGCCGAAATTTTGCAGGCATTTGTCATAGTGAGGCACAAGTTTTTGTATACCTTCTTCATAGAAGTTTGCCGCCTGTGTCTTCGACCAGTTGGAAACATTTTCTTTCAGCTCTTCGTCATTGTTGAAGTGTTGACCGCCAAGGAAAGATTTGAAATGCAAAAACAGATGAAAGTCGCTAGGAGCGAGGTGAGGGCTGTACGGGGGGTGGTCAAACACGTCCCAGCCAAATTCCTGTAAAATGTTTCTCGTTGCATTAGCAGTGTGTGGTCGTGCGTTGTCGTGAAGAAACAAAACACCTTTTGGACATCACAAATTTGCCGATAAATTTCAATTGGTTTCACTATCCTAGCATTCAGAAAACGAATCACAGATCTGATTTCACAAGCGGCTGCATTTTCAATCAACACCGACATTGTAAACAAGCACAACAAAGCGTACGTGTCTGACAGCGATCTCACAATGGTGCACGTTTCTTCTCCTTGATACAGAGCGTCTACCGCGCATGTGCGCAACTGCGATTGCAGCGTTGCAGCGGAGATAAATTGAAACAGAACTTACTTTCTGGACGGCCCTTGTATTATTAACACCCAATGCGTTTCCTGTCTTTCCTACCCGCACATATCAAACTATTCCTTTCCCTTCGTCAGCGCGGTGACGTCATACGCTAACCTACCTTTCGTTCGGGAGCATATTTTGCGGTGAGAGCTGGCGGAACTGACGTGGCACCGCCACTATCTGTCTTCCCCTGGTATAGCCATCAATGTCGAGAAATAAGGTGAGAAGTCTACGAAAAAAAATATTCTTGGTATTTTACCAGACTTATCAAACGACCCTCGTAAGCTCTTCTGATTTCAGAAATGTCACTGGTTTTCCTGTATCATCCAGTTTCACGCTGTGATTTACTGTCTTAAAATGTGTCACTGTGACTGCGTGCTGCTTTGCAGCGATTCGGCTGTTAGTGTAGCTGTGCTTTGCTTTGTTATTCTTGTGCGTGCTTCTCAATTCATCACCATTCCATTTAGCTGTCCAATATGAGTTTATTTTTAGAATTGTTACAGATGAAATGCACTGCTGAAATGCAAAGTTGCATTTTTGTAGTTCGCGATAGTGGCAAGTCCAGTGATAATCAGTCACATCCTCAGTGTGTTGAACAGCTGAACTGTAGTTTATATTTTATGCTGTGAAAATAGCAAGTGTGTCAGGAATAACTGAATTGGTAAAAAGTTTATACTTATACGTTTTTAAAGTAAAATTAGGGGGCCAGGGCAAAGTATGGACTCCCCACATAGTTTGTGTACCCGAAATTAAAGACGGCGACGAGACCCGTTCCTCCTGGACCAGAAATTCCACTATCTTCACCTGGAGCTTCCTCACATTCTGCTCTCAGGCAAGTTGATATACATTTTTCACCATCTAAGAAACAGCAATTTTAGAATTGTTTCATCAGTCAGAGTTGAGGAGTCTGATACGAGATCTCGCTTCACAAAGGAAAAGAGCTGTTAAATTCAAGATTGAAAGAAAAAGAAATTCTTTACCTGGAACTAACCTGTGCTTGGTACAGATATGGAGATCAGGAGTTCAGGAAGTATTTCAAGAAGATGATCTGACCTACTGTTGTGACATTCCAGGACTGATACAACAGCTGTGTTTTAAATACGATTACAACAAAATGGTACACTACTGTGTAGGTTATGTATGTAAGAGAGCTTCAAAGAGGGGTAGTTCAGTATTATTTTCGCCTCAAGATTAATGCCAAAACGTCCCAGGCAGTCACATTTACTCGCCGCCACTTAAGGGATGTACCCAAACTGCGCTTAGCTGGATCAGAAGTACCATGGTGCACAGAAGCACAATATCTTGGAGTGCTTCTTGATATGCACCTTACCTGGAAGGCACATATTACATCACTAGCTTCCAGAGTATCCAGGCCTGTGATCCAGGCGTATGGCGAGGCTCCATCCACTGTACAACAATGTCTCTGAGGAATAACCTCCTTCTATACAAACAAGCAATAAGACCCATCTTCTACGCCTGTCAGGTCTGAGGCGTAGCTGCAAAAACTCACCTATACAAACTTCAAATACTTCAGAACCGATACCTTCGAGTAGTAACAACTGCCGAATATTACATTCCTAATGACAACATCCATTCAGACCTATCCTTTCCCAAATTAAATGACTATATCCTCAACTTCTCTCAAAAATTTTATTCCCGTCTTTCCTACAGCTTCAACTTATCCGAGGCCTCGAGGAATGCGACATTGATCCCGAGAAAACCTACAAGCGTCCCAGACTCACCTTAGGTCCATCATAACCTCAATTGTCTCCTATAATTAACATATCCTCTCTTTTATCCTATAACTTGAGACACTTAAAAAAAACATCTATCCACTATTATTATAAATCCATCATAATGTCAGTAAGGGACAGAGTCCCGGAATGGTAGAACGTCCAAGGCTCCTTGTCCTGGAGAAGGCTGACTCTTCAACGACACCTCTATCTGATTTGAACAGTTAAACTTTTGGGAAGAACAGTAACACGTCACTAGTACTATACATAATTGTATCAGTTTTTTATGAACGTATTTAAGACACAGCAAAGTCACTTCAGTGTAAAAAGAATTACAATTCCAGTTCACCATTCCACAATAATCCAATGTAATACTGGCTTCGTAAAAATGACGTCAGCGCTAATAATGCGATCCATATAAACCAGAACTTTTAAATAGGTTATATAATAGGTTTTAATAGGTTTTTAATAGGTTAACTTTTGAACCAATAATAGGACACACGTCCAACTTTGGGAGAATATAATACACAATTGGGAGATTACATTACACTCAGAGAAAATGTTGGAACTGTCCTCCACCAGCATCTATACATGTTTGTACTCGTCTCACCGTATTCTCTGAAGTTTTACGGAGAGTATCCTCGCCAATGTTACTTATTTCGGTTTGAATGGATTCCTTTAAGAACATCAATTGTCCGTTGCCTATTCTTATACACTCTATTTTTTAGATAACCCCACAAGAAAAAAATCCGGTGAGGTTAGGTCAGGGGATCTGGGAGGCCACAGATCTTTTGAGATTATTCGATTATCAAAGAAACTGGTTACAGGTTCCATTGTGTCATTAGATGTATGGCACGTTACTCCAGCTTGCTAGACATAACCTCTCAATTCGATAACATCCAGCTGCTCCACAAATGTCTTGAAGATACCTACATAAACTTCAGTGTCTACAGTTGTATCAAAGAAAATTGAACCAACAATCCATATATGCTCGTGGATGACACTTCAAACAGTTTCTCTGAGTTGTACATAATGTAATGTAATCTTCCAAAGTTGCACCTGTGTCTTATTATTGGTTCCAAAGTTATGGCCTATTAAAATGATTCAGATTTATAGCGATCTTACTATATAATGCTCGAAGCCCTTAACTTCCAAACTAATGCTCTCTGACCCTTGGTATTATAGTTAGCTTAACGATAAGCACAATCAGGTTAGTATGGTTAGCTCATGGAAATGTTCAATACCGTAATGAGGGCCCAAATGACCTAGCTATCGACGGTCCTAAAACTCCACACCCTCAACACCCGTAGTGATATGACAGAATTATAATTTACAGCAGACGAATGTAAGTTTTTTGGTACTTACCTAATGGGTAGTAAGCATATATTTATGTGCCAAGCGAAACTAAAATTTTGAATAGGTATGCATTAACATTACCTTTAGCCAACTGGTTTCCCTTTTGTTTTTCATTGTTTATATATCGTGGTATAGTACATATAGAAATGAAACTTATTACTCTATGTATTGCATGGAGATTGGACTGGATGGATTGTACTACGAGGGTTATTCCGAAAGTTTTTAGCAGAGATTCAGAAATACATTTTATTCACAAACTATTATAACTTTTCAAAATACTCTCCGTGAGAACTGATACACTTTTCCATCCTTTGAAAACATTTAGAAAATGTCTCAGTTCAAGCTTCTTTAGAGATGTCACTTACAGCACTGTTGTAAGCTGCAAAAGCCTCTTCATCGGATGAAAAAACTACCCACGTAGTTTTTCCTTTGCCTTTGGGAACAGGAAAATGTCACATGGGGCCAGGTCTGGTGAATAGGGTAGGCGAGGTTAGACTAGCACTTTCTCCTTCTCCAGGAAGTTCATGGTTCTGGCAGCGTGTGTGTCGTGTGTGCTGAGGCATTGCCGTATGCAGAAGAAGATGCCCACTCTACATCTTGGGTTGTTTTGACCTCCATGTTGCAAATACTTTCGACAGACATTCAGTACATACCCTCTGCAGTGACTGTACAGCGTGTGTTCAAGGTCACAGAGGTGAGATGACCCGTCTTGGTGAAGAAAGTGGCCACCATCTTCTTTCCAGAGCTCCTAGGTTTCCGAGTTTTCGTGGATGGTTCCTGACCTGGAAAGCACCATACTGATGAATGCCTCATGGTTTCGGAGTCATAATGGTACACCCATGTTTCATCACCTGTGACGATATTGTGTCTTAGGACCACCCTTGGTCAAAATTTTCAAACGTAAATTTACACCACTCTTGCGTTCTTTTGGGCTTCTGTCAGGGAATGTGACACCCAATGCGCACATCTCTTGGTTAGGCCTAAACAATCATGAACAATGGTCTGTACTGCAGTCAACCCAATATTTAAGGTCCCTTCAATATTGCAAAATGTGAGAAGAGGATCTTCTTGGATCATTTTCCTCACTGCATCAATATTTTCTTGGGTCACTGCCGCTGCGGGGCGACCAGTACGAGGTTCATCTTCAAGAGACTCCCTGCCCCTTGAAAATTCACGGAACCAATTTCCAACAGTGACCCTAGATGGGGCACACTCACCAAAAACACGTACTAGTGAAGAGTGGCACTCTTTTGCATTTAACTTCTTTTTGTAGTCATAGTAAATCATTGCTCGCAATTACCGGCGCGACAGATCCATCTTGCACTGTGTCTGACTCACCACTAACTTAGTCTTCACTCGCTGTCCACGCATGGCTCTGTGGTGGAGGGACCGCCAAACGCATGCTCCAAGGTTTAAAAAAATAATAATAATAAAAAAAAAACACATCACTCTTTCAAACTACAATAAAGTCATGGTTGTCAGATTTTCCGCCTTAGCGCTGCTAAAAGCTTTCAGCATGGCCCTCGTATTTGCACATTTTATTTCGAGTTCTGGAATCTATAGTGTTACGAACGGTACACGTCAAGAAGGCCTGTGCTTTGCCGAAGTAACAACTGGACACAGCAATTGTCCGACCTATAGTGTTACTATTTGTATATTTCACTGTATCGCGCTGTGTTATTGTTCTGTTATACCTATTTACTTTTTTCTTTCACTTGTGTATTTAACCAACTCAAATAGTAATTTTAAGTACCAAATGGCTGGAGGACACCCAAATCCATCGATAGCAATATAAACCCATAAAAGCCTTTTATTTCAGCCCTTAGTTGCCTGGGAAAAAACAATTGCAGAAAGTTCACATCTTCTATGAAATACTCGCATATTAATAGAAATAATTTAACAGTAGAACTGCGAAGACCCTACTTCAGGTGACATTGGGTTTCCCACATGGCTTATGGGCATACAATATAATCTTAGAGGAATTCCAAACGGCAGGTAAAGCTGAGCTCCATTGGTATCCAATCAGAGAACTTACTCGCTTCAAAATTTTGTCCCACGTGGAAGCTTGAAATAACATACCCAAGATGGTGCAAGGAGCCATCACGACCTAAACAACAGCTATTGTTAGGCTGAGGAGAGCCCGGTGTAATATTTGGGTACCTCCCTTGTTAGGGCTTATAACCCTGTAGTGACGGGATAATTGCTTCCTCATATCTTCCATAACCCATTCTAAACATATCTGCGGTCGTACCTATTGAGTTTGGACACGCAGCAAGAGCAGTCAGGTTAAGGAAGTGAGGGTCAGGCAATTTGGCTCAAAGCTCCAAAACAGACTTCGACTCCCAAGATAATTTTATCACGTTTCTTTTATTTTTGATCAGTTTCAAAACTGAAACTGTGTTTTTATTGTTTTAACTGCAGTGGTCTCAGCTTCCTATTCTGCATTGGGGTAAGGGACCATTTAATTTTCCTCAGTTGCCTCTTATAAGACGAGGTCATATGCTAAGGTTAGAACTGAAAGTAATAAAAGTACAAGAATCATTTTACTATGGAGTTCCTTCTAGATCCTGGAAGCCATCCATCCACCTTTCTTTATGATGTTTCTATATGGCAAATGTCGACCTCCGTGGTCTAGGAATAACACGTAAGGCGCTGCAACCCGAGATCAAATCCGGCGGAGGGCGATGAACTTTTTCCAGCGTAAAAATCCTTAGAGCCCACACGGTAGCCGAATGGTTAGACCGCTCGACTCTCACCCGGGTTCGATTCCAGGCAGATTTGTGGTGGACGACACGCCGCTGGAGCGGTTTTCCTCCGGTTTCTCTCGCCATCATTCCACAAATTGGTCCATCCTCCATCTTTGTTATCATTCATTTTACCCTCATACTGTCTTCCACTTCTTTCGCTCTCATCCCAGGCGTTGGGCTGGCCCGTCAACCCTGGTTCCTCTATCCGGCTTAGTGCATCGGCTTCCCTGGCCCCAACTTTCCAGCTTAGTGGAACCTGTGTCCCTAACACCGGGATTGGTAATGTAAGGGAGAAAAAAAATCCTTAGAATGCCTTCCTTCGGAAGGAAGTAAAGCAGGTGTTCCTGCCTCCTAGATTTTCGGCACCTCAAGCCTGAGAGACTTCTGAACAAAAAGCGGTAGAACGGAACGCTGAGGCTCCAGCAGCCCGCCTCTGTAGCATGGTGTTAGCAATCTGCCCCATGTTCAAGTTATCTGGATATGGTTTTTTGGGGGGGTTTCCTTATCCTGAGAGAGGAATGTCCGATAGCTCTAAGCTCTATGGATCATGGAATCATTTGAGCATCATTTCACTCATCATCTGATAAGGCTTAAGCTGGACAGCAGCCATAAATAAAAACTCAATTTCAAAGAGACTATTTTTCTGCAACCAAATCCATGCTGTGTGTGAGAACGTGGTCATTGACTGGGAGCACCTTGGGATATGCACTGCACTCAAAAATTACAGGACAATTATACTGAGAGGCTAGAAGACGAATGGATATGTTTCCAAGTGTATAGAGCATTAGAATAAATAATACATTTTTCTGCTACTCGCATGCATGATGAATGCCAAACTAAATGAGAAGCAGTTTCCGCTGGAATGGCAATGTTTCGATTTTCTTTTGTGCACGCGCACACACTTGAGGCATGCATCGAAGCCACTTCAGACAATTTTTGTAACCTTCAATGGTCTTGTAAACAGACAAATAATTTTCTGATCTTTGAATGTATTTTATTGTTTTGATGTTGGATGTCCCAGATATATTTCACACTAGACTTGCACAAGACCTTTCACAAAGATTATCTGGGAGGGCTTTGTAATCTTCTAGAATGTGGCTATATAATCTGAATATAAAGGAATTGCTACGTATAGATATGCAGCCTTAGGCTCCCTTTTATTGAAACCTGAGGACATAAGAGCCAATATCAAACAGATGGTCTGTTTTACTCTAATCATTGAACTTTTTTACAGCTGGAGGTTAGTAGGAGAAATGAAAGGCAATGCATCCAACATGGATCACAAGTTGCAGCAGTGCGCATCAATTAGATTTTGCGTTCTTCTTGATGAAACTGTATCACAAATATTGGAAATGTTGCAGCATAAACGATTTCGGAAGTGTAAAATGACCTTGAGGATGCTCCTCGTTCATACTGTTACTTCTAATTACTATTGTGAAGCACTGAAGGAGCCATTAAGGAGGAAAATTGCAACAAAACGACCAAATCTTGCTCAAACAGGATGAATTCTTAATCAGAACAATGCTCCCACTCATCACACCATCAGTACTTAGGAAGCAATCACTGAATTAGGCATTGAGGTAATGCCACATCCCCTTTATTCACTGGACCTAGCCTTGTGTGACTTCCACTTATTTCCTGCAGTAAAAAAAGAGCTTCGGGGTCATCATTTTTAGAGTGAACAAGAGCTAAAAAATAAAATTTCTGGTGTAGTGAACAAACTATCAGAAAGGGGTTTCAGGGAGTGTTTTGAACATTGGACTGAACGCTGGAATCGTATTGTGTCCAAGAAAGAATACTTTGAAGGTGTGTAATGGTATGTGAATAAAGGTGAGCAGCATTTTCCAGTAAAAAAACAATTCCGGTTATTTTTGACACCCCTTTGTAACTACAGAAAAGCTAAAGAGCCTATGCCGTGGCTTCAAAGAGACCACTCAACATTATCAAGTTTGCAGCATTTCCCATATTCACTAATCTAACTTAAAACCCAATTTTACACTTATGTTGGTGCTTTTATAAATTATGCCATTTAAGCAAGGCTTTGCAAGATTTACAGAAGGGTAAACCGAGTTCATTTTTAACGAGCCACAGAGCTCAACAGAACCAAAAAGTTGATAATGCTTGAACATTGCAAGAATTATAATTCTTTATGGACTTTTGGACTTCTTTTGCTATGGACTAAGGAAAATCAAGCGTAGCAAAAACTGCAATACAAATAATGGAGTGAAATATTGTGAAACATTTGATAGTTGTGGATGCTGTAGATTTTCACGCACCAGAAAAATTCCCTACTGCAATTACCATGATTTCACTCACATATAATCTCATTATCAAGAGAAGCACAATTTCTTATAAGACGGCTTCTTTGCTGCGATATAAAACAATACAATGTATTGTAGATACAATGGCAATTAGTGCGCTGAAGAGGGTGATGCAAATATAAACAGTATAAATATAAATATAAACAAAAGAACATTTTCGTAACATTAAGTATAAACAAACTGATAAATTGGCCATAGCAGATCATTTTTGGCCATTTAACCATGAAATAAATCCTGAAGTTAAATTATTAAAACAATTAAATGGTCTAATAGGTTTAATGGTTTGGGAAAATATATTTATTTTAAAAAATAAACATCATGTAATGCATTTTGAAATACCAGCAGTTGATTCTGTTTTTAGGTTTGTTTCTTTTTCAGATTTTGGTAATACTGAAGAAACATAAGAACATGGTAACCGGAATCCTTGACTACAAAGTTTATTGATGGACTGATGATGAAAACAATCTGTTTTTGAAATCAATCTCCATTAGAAAGAAGAATTAACACCGTTAAGTGAAGTGAAGTTTTTTGTTACAAATATTTATATTTGTGTAATACATAATCAATATAAACAGTACTTTATTTGTATAGATCTCTTGATTAATCCTATATACAAGCGACAGTTTTAGCTTCTCTCTATATAACTTCCTTCATGCTCTGCAACCTTTGTTCAAGGATTTGGAAGCTTGAAAATTTCTTGTTAAAAAAATGCGAGGATGCCACAGCAACCAACCGCGCAAATGCTCCTCTGCATCTTTTTTTCCTTATTTCTCTGTTAGTGTATGTTTTATGAGCATAAATAAAAAACAGTCAGTGGAGAATAAATCTGGACTGTAGGGAGCATGGTTAAGGGTATCCTAATGCATTCTCTCAATATGTTCCATGACAAGTTTGCGGTGTCAGGCTTAGTATTTTTATAGAGAATGACAACATATTTGATGAGAAGCTTTTAGTGACAGTAAGCTGCCATTACTGCACATCGATTGTGAAAATAAATTAATGATTTACCATTGCAGAACTTAACTGAATGAAAGGCATGTTTTGGCATTAACTGATTAGGTTTCATCCTTTCTTTGCCACTGGAAGAAAGAAGTTTGGATTCTGAAGTATAATAATGGACCCATGTCTATATGACAATGCACCTCAAGAAGTCCTCCCTTTCTTCCTGAAACCATTTCATAAGTCTCTCACAAATCTCTAACCAGACTAGTTTATCCTGTTCTGTTAACAGTTTCGGAGCTCATAAGCACTAATTTTTCTAAAGCCAGGATATTCACTGATAACGGATGACTACTCTTAATGCTCATATGCAGTTTCTTCTACAGTACACCAATGATCACCTTTGATAATCTTTTGAAACTGCAGAGTACTTTTTTTTTTTTTACATAGGTACAAAATCATCCCTGCTTTGTTTTTCATATTGCTTGTATGTCTGTTTATGTCCAATACTTTGACATCTTCAATGTTCACAGGCCTTTATGACTACTAGTGAACTCATTGAATCACAACATCAATTTAAGAAATTGTTATTAAACTTCCTTAGAGCCAATAGCTTCTACAGCGTGGATGAATTTTTAAATTTGTAAATATTTAGTTAGCTACCTTAATTATAAATATTGTACTTAGTTTTTAATTTGACGTGTCCTATAACATGTACATGTTTTAATGGATGAATCAATAAATCAAATCAAATCAAATTTACAGTACATGCATGTTTTCTTGAGCACTGGATTTACAGTGTGGTGCAGACAGAGGGGAAGAAGCGAGAGCTAACGCTCTTTTGTTTCCGCAGTGTGGTCAACCTTGAAAAACACAGTTCAGCAAAATAGCATGTAAGATAAGCAAAGATATCACAAGTAATGTTGCATCCTCTGAAAACATTCCTTAGTTTTGCCCACGCCAGCTCAATTGCATTCAGATCACAGTTATACAGAGATAGATGAATAATAATGTGTCCCCTTTCGAGAGCTATAACATCCACAAATGTTCATACAAATATAAATCATTTTCAAGTAAATGCTGATGTGCATTACCACCACACTCGTAACAAGGATAAACTGGCAATTCGAGCGCACCAAACGAGCCTTTATGAAGGAAGCTTTAACTACAAAGTGATAATGTTATATAAGAAACTTCCAAATTCATTTAAACAAGCTACATCATTAAAAACTTTAAGAATAAGGTTAAGAAATTTTTGCACGCACACTGTTTTTATACGGTTAATGAATTTTTAGAACTATAACCATGTAAATGAGCACTGGGAGCATAGTACATTCACAAACCTGTAATATTTATATTATGATATTTCTTGTAATAAATTAGTCTATGCAAATACCACATGAAACCATAGAAAAGCTGCTTACTGTGTATATTGTATGTAATCAATTTGACTTTATGTATATACTGTATTTATACATTTTAACGTGTCTCATCACATGTGTATGTTGTCAAGGACGAACTAAAATCCTAATTCTAACATACAATTGGTGTAAACTGGTTAGCTAAATTACCTTGAAATTGATCAAAATGAAATATGGCAGACATAATAAAGCTTAACGTATTAGCCACTAGATGTCAGTGTATAGCACATTTCAAAGTTGTCATCTATGTTTACGGAGTTAAACAAAACTCATCAAATGAGGACTTGGAACCCGATTGCTCTTCTTATCGTGCGCATACTGTAATGCATTCCAATCCAATCGATTGGTATGGAAGTTCTCATCTGAGACTTGACCTTGGCATCAAGCATGACCTTTATTTTCTACAATTTCTCAGCTGCCATTATTGTATGGTCCAAGTAAATACATGATTCTGGAACTGTTTAATGTCACCAACCTGTATGTTCAAAGGAATTCAAATTTGCTAGGATTTAAACCTTTCCAATATTTGTGCAACAGAAGGGACCTCTGGTTCATTCATAACTGACCAAAGCAGTTAACCAAGCTGGTTCCCTGTCACTGATACACTGACCTTCTGTCGCCCACTCCACCATCCCACTCAAAACTGCTTACTCATTAAACAGGCTCAATTACTGTTATATTTGAATCACCCTCGTATGTGATAAAAGTATGAAGTTTAAATAGGTTTTACTTACCATTTGGTTGTATGCTCAAATGTATAATTTCTTATACTATCATTATTATTTACTATATCGAAATTTCTCATAGAGTTCTTGGTTATTCCATATGTGACAATGATTTGAATGCATTCCATCATTCTAGGTCATCTTGTTTAGGGCATATGAATTACAATAATTTGCACTGCATCACCAATATTGTCTTTTACAGATAACATGGCAATTCCTTAGCTTAAATGACAGTTTAAGCCAAGCTACATAAAGAGTACAACAAAAATGTTATATGAATGTAGGTCCAGAAATTGTTTGTTTCATTTTTAAAGCACTTTTTTTACAGCTCAACCCCATACAGCAACACTCACTGACAGAACGGTGGGAAAACATGAAACCAAAGCACATGTTCAAAATGGCCTCTCTTAGCTCCAATGCATCCATCAACCCATCATCTCATGGACTACCTAATGCACTGAGTTAGGCCTCGAGAACTTTTTATTGTCTGGCAGCCTTCCACAATACGAGCACTAAGAGTCTCTTATACTATATGTGCACGATTTCTTGAGCAATTGGATTTACTGTGTGGTGCGGGCAGAGGGGAAGAAGAAAGAGCTAACATGCTCTTCTTTCTGCAGTGTGGTCAACCTAGAAAAAAGCAATTCAGCCAAATTGCGGTAAGATAAGCGAAGATATGTGCCGAAGGTATGAGATGCGTCAACAATCAATTGAACTCCATCCGATATGCTGTATGCTGTTATGAAACACATGAAAGTAGAAAACATATGACACCTATAAACACTCACTCGCTTTAAGATTCTTTGATTTCCAAATCTACTGCATCACTTTCATCGCTGATATCCTCTGTTGTGTTAATAATTTAATTAATTGCATTTTCTATTACACCATCGTTTCTCCAATATTGCATTTCCAGCTCCTGGACCTTCTTGCAGTATCTTTCCCAATCCATCGCTTCTATAGTAAGTTTCCACATATTTGTGGCTCTCGTTAACATTGCGTACTTTGAAAACCTTCTTTATTTTTGCCCATGCCAGTTCAATTGCATTCAGAATACAGTAGTATGGAGGTCGACGAATAATAGTGTGTTCCCTTTGGAGAGCCATAACCTCGACATCATGTGTTGCTTTTAGATTTGCTGTAAACTGGTTGGCCAATAATTAAACTCAAAATTGCTCAAAATTAAATGGCATACGTGTGAAAGCTTAGCATGTTAGCCACTATATGTCGCAGTATGTAGTGCATTTTCTGTTTCAAAGTTTTTATCTGCATTTACGGAAATAGGTGAAACCTACCGAATGAGGACTTGGGAACGGAACGCTCAAGAAATCTTGCGCATATAGTATGTGCGCAAATTATCTTGAGCGCTAGTTTTATGGTGTGGTACGGACAGGGGGGAAGAAATGAGAGCTAATGCTCTTTTGTTTCTGCAGTGTAGTCAACCTAGGAAAACACATTCAGCAAAATAGCATGTAAGTTAAGCAAATATACACACCTCAAGTGTGAGATATGTGGACAAACAGTGGATTGAACTCGATCCAACCTGTATATTTATATAGTAACCCTTCATATAACAGATGCAAATAGAAAATAAATTTGATGACAGTTATAAACACTCATTCGCTTTGTGATACTTTGAGTCTGGTGCCTCACTTTCATCGCTAGCATCCTCTGATGTGTTGACGATAATTTCATCAATTGCATTTTCTATTACACCATTGTTTCTCCAATATTTCACTTCTAGCTCTTGGACCTTGCAATGTGTCGCGGCTACATTAGATTTCTATAGCAAGTTTCCACAGATTTGTGGCCGACATATCACCATTAACGTTGCATCCGCTGAAAACATTATTTTTGCCCACGCCAGTTCAATTGCAGTCAGATCACAGTTATACGGAGGTAGACAAATAATAATGTGTCCCCTTTCGAGAGCCATAACATCCACAACATCCGTTTGTTGTAAACTGGTTAGCTAATGAACCTCGAAATTGTTCAAAGCAAAATATGGCACACATGTGAAAGCTTAGCATATTAGTCACTAGATATCAGAGTGTATAGCGCATTTCAAGTTTCAAAGTTGTCGGCTGTGTTTACGGAGTTAGACGAAACTTACTGGACGAGCACTTGGAACCCAATCGCTCAACTTATCGCGCACATATAGTACATCTTGAACTGGAGTTGCAAAAACAAAAGATTTCAAGTGTCCCACAAATAAAAATCTAGTGGGTTTAAGTCAGGCGAGTTCAGAGGCCACAGAATTGGTCCACCTCTTCCTATCCATCTACCAGGAAACTTGCTATTCAGAAATCGATGGACAGAAAGCTGAAATGAGGAGCAGCTCCATTGTGCATGAACTGAGTACCAGCGCCTAACAAGTGGACAACAGTGAACTTCATCGCCTCCACCCAATTTAACCAAATGTAAAAGCATGTTCACTACTGTACAATAAACCACTGTTCTGTTGTAGGGTTACAGTCACAGGACAGCTACGTATTACACATCTCACTATGCTCACCTCGGTAGTGTAGATGGTAGCATATCTGTCTCACCTTAAAGAGGTCCCAAGTTCGAATCTCGGCCGGGGTTAAGGTTTCTTCCAAGGTTTTCCCTTATCATGAAATACAAATTTCGGGTAACTAAGTTCCATGGATCCTGGGCTCATTTGAGCACCATTTCAGCCATTTCACTCATCCCTCAATATGACTTAATGTTGGAGGACGTAAATTAAAAAACTCACTGTGTAAGCAGAGTTATAGAAAAGGTGCTTTACCATGGAAGTAATTTCCAGACTTACGTTCATATAACATTTTTTTTATCCTCTATATGCAAGAAATGTTTTCCCAAAGTTTTGACATATCTTTCTGTTACACCTGTGTATGCCTGCACTGTACATTATAAAACTCCAATAACGTAAGCCCAATTTAAAGCTTAAACCATGGAACCAGGCATTAATAAGATGAACTTGTTTCAAAAATGGGAAAAATCAACTTTTTTATTCAAAGAAACAGGGTCTATCTCGGACTTGATGCTCCCCTGTAACATATGGAATTTCTGGCATCCTGATTAGCCATCTTAGGAACTAGGACTGAACTTTTAAGTTTCTGGTTATCAGAATTTTCACGTAAACTTTGTTTTCTGTAGTTGAACCTGCATCATTAAGGTTGGTGAATATGATTGGTGAGGAATTCTGGTTAATTACATATTTGCAAATAATCATACAAAAGCCCTCTCCTACTTCCCTTGTATTTACACAAAAAATGAAGCAATGCATTTTGTTTACAAAGTAAATTTCCTTTCCTGATTTAAGGATCTCAAAATAGTGATTATCTGGAATACAATACAAAACTTTTTCACCTTTAGGTTAAACCCAGCACAATTTTGCTCTGATCAGTATATAAAGAGTGTAATTCATGAATGTTATATAAATCATATACATATATTTTATTTTGTGATATTGTGTAAATATTTACAAACTGTAAGCAATGAAGAGTGATTATTGCTTAACAATGCTACCATAAAAAAAAAAGAAACACCTTCAACCCTTGACAAGAGGGTTGTATTAGCTGCCACAGTGGATGTTTCAATACAGGAAACCAAACAGCACCAAACATATCCCCACTTGAGCAGATATCTTGTTTGTATATGGAGAATTTAATTTTCTTTGTTATTTCAGTCCAGCTCAACATATCATCTTTGCTTTTACTTTGCATTTGATAATTGCGATTCCCACCACATGTCTTAACCTTTCTGTTTCAGGATTTGGAAATGCGAGACCAATTTGTAATTTCAACTAAAACTTCAAGAAAGAAAAGCTGCTCTTCATTACAAAGTTAAAATAAAACAATCAATTCTTTGTTACAAAAGGACTCTACATTAGTGTTTTATTTTAGAACCAGTAAGTGATGATTAGTGTGCAAATTAGCAATGATTCTTGCAAGTTAAAGAATTTTTAAAATTTGCTTGGCTGTGACTTTTTTAAAAACATGATATTTAAGGGCCGTATTCATAGTTATCACTTTGGTTTAGACTATTTTCTGACTAAGTTGGTCTGGACCAAAGGTGGTCTAACTTTTTTGTATTCATAGATGATAAAAAGCCTCGGACCAGCATGGAGTAAATGTTACATGACGTAGATAGGTTCTTCTGCGCCTGCGCGAGTCCCATAGAGTGCTAAACAAACCACAGTGTACCTATAAGTTTATAAATCTCTATGGTAGTTTCATAGCTGTTTCTTAATCATTTTTACAGTTGCTGCTGCTGTTTGAGGTTCGGTAACAAAGTTTGGTGTGCTGTGAATATGGATAATATGAAGAAGCGTAGCATCAATTGGTCAGAGGAAGACCAATGCTTTCTCTAGTCCAAAAAAGAACGAACATTATAGAAAATGAATCTGTGTCGACGAACACAAATATGAGAAAGGAGGAGGCATGGAGGGAAATAACAAGTTTGCTGATAATGCGGCTTACTGATGCAGGTCAGCAGTATTGTCTTGATATCCTCCTCTTGCATAATACCGAAGTGCTGTTAGGATTTGAGTGTCAATTGAAATGCTCAGGCCTTGGTTATCGTCCTTGACGTACAGATTAGGACGAATCATTTCTATCAACCTTCTGGCGTTCACTTTACTAAACCTGTATCTGCTTTTGAAGTTTAGGTCATCATACTTGGCAATAATTTCTATTCTTGGTAGATAAGTTTTCCTCTGTCGTCTTATTTCACGAATTCTACGCATCACAGCTACATTCACCACTGTCGTCCATTTTGCGCCTTTAATCTACCCCTTGGAGGCGGACCGAACTTTGACCCGGACCAATGTGTTTGGTCCCTGGGCTATCGCTAATCCCAGACTATGAATAAGGAAATCGATGGTCCACTGTTAGTCCAGCAGAAGTAGCAAGTTGGTCCAGACCAAATCTGACCATGAATACGGCCCTAAATGCTCTAAAAAGTAGGCATGTTATGTATTTGGTGGAAATACCTAGCAATTAAGAATTATACATACATATAAATGACGTTTTAGAGTAAATTATACCATTAAAATATACTTGAAAAACACTAATAAGAAACTGAGAGAAGTAGATTATTAACGATACAGTTTTAGAAAACGTGGCTCATAAATTTAACTACATACCCTTCTGAAAATCAGGTAAATGGAAAGTTCCATGGAATGCATATGTTGTATATAAGTTATGTATGTATGTAATGTAATGTATGTACAGTAAACATACAGTTGCACCTTACTTATATGTTATGCACTTTTATGCTTTTGTTTCTGCAGATATACACTACATTTTTAAGCATCAACTTTGTCCATTAATACTAAACTAGTTATCCTCTTTTTATTAGTACGTTACATTTTCCAGCTCCCATGTACAAAATATATTAATTTATTTGCTTATTTATAGGTTATCTTTAGACTACAGTAAGTGTCTTTGTACTATTTTCTTGCTGTTGTAGCACAAAACAGAGGGCTTGTTGGGTAAGGCATTAATATTTTCAGAATATATTATTGCTGTACTTGTATTAAGAATATGGTTGGGAACAATCATTCTCTCTCAGTATCCGATAATAAAGATGATGACGGTGATGAAGTAGGTTCAGCGAACAAGTGTTTTGTGTATGCAAGAGTAATTCAAGCATATAATTAGTGTTACTACTGTGTGGAAAAATAAAGGCAAATAAAAGACAACTTTGTTTCTTTACTTCAGTATAACAAGGTGTGTTAATACTACTGTATTTTGCTTATTATTTATTTAGTTTCATTTCCAGAAAATGTTTCAGAATCTGGTTGTTTTTTCCACTGTCAATTGCCTATCAACTGATCTTGACTGGTGTCACAGATAGCTCTGGTGGCAGTTCTAGGAAATTATACAATGGTTTGCCTTAGGAAATAGTGAAACTGACTGGTCTTATTTTTCCCAATGAAAATCCCAAGTTGCTCTGCTATCGTGTCTCCGTAGGGTAGGGGATCCATCCCCTTCAGCTGCCATGGTGTGGGCGCTGCGGACCCTTAGCACTCGTGGTACCTCTGACATTACTAGAGGAACCTCAGGCCGAACTGCCGAGCCCCTCCCGCAGGGGAGTTGTTCGGATAGGGTTGGCCTCGAAGGAGTAGTGGTTCCCGATACCCGTGGATGATCGGGTACGTCTCTGGACAGGGTTGAGGGAAGCCATATATTCCCACGTACTAGCCTGCATAGCTAGTAGAAGGTGTGCTAGATCACCAGGAGGCCCCACCGAGGTTGATCGGTAGCCTTCCCCTTTGGGGTTGGCGCGCGTAAGTGGCGTATCCACTTGCATCCCGTCTTGTGTTTTTGGACCAGATGGGGGGGCTTGTTAGTATCTAGGTCTTGCCCTATGGAGGCGCCGGATGCCCTTCGGGGACAGCTCAGTAACTCCCTGGTTTTGAGAGGGGGTTGGTCTCACCTTGTGAGGCTGCCCACGTAGATAACCCCGCCCTTATATCTATCTGGTGTCGTGTATCTAAATAGCTTTTGTTCCTGATTTACGTCATATTTTTCATCCAAAAATGGATAGCAATTGCTGAATTTTCCAGGCACAAAGCCATAACCACAACTATTAAATTACACAACAGAAAACAAGAATAAAAACAGATTTTCATTTGGAAAAAATATTAATGCAGTTTTCAATTTCAGTATTCCCTGAATGACTTTTCTACAAGTTTCTAGAACCACCACAAGGCAATCTACAGAGGGGTCTGATTCACCAATCAAGACGAGTGCTGTGTGATAGTTTATGGAGGAACAATCAAGCCTCAAAAGAATTTTCTAGGAAGTTTAAAAAGTGTAAGTTTGTCATTAATCAATTCAGTAAGATTTTACTCTTAATTGATTTTAACCACACTGTCTTCAACTTTCAGTATTTGAAGAAACTAATACTGTATTGGTCCAAAAATAAGCTATATTTCAATGGCAAAAGTTCAGATTGCTCCTTACATTTGCTATCTTGAATTTTTCTATATCTTTGCTGTTGAAACCTAAGCTCATCTGCAACAATGCAATCTTATACGTTTTTTGGTATTAACATTGATGTAAATTGTAGCTTCTATCAAATGTGCTGGATTGCAGCGAGTGATGTCTTGTGAGAGGAGAATGAAAACAGAGTAATCGCAGTGAATAACAATATGACAATTTATTCAGTGTCAATGTGAAGTACCGTATGCTACGACAAATACTTATTAATAAAACGAGTTTCAGTTCTATTAGAAAATTTGCTTTTATGGTTTCTAAACATCCATCAACATTTCGGGAGTGTGCATCACTCCTATCGCTGAGGATGATGAATGATTAGCAAATTGGAAGGGCTAGTATATATAGCGACCACTAGTCCGAAAGGAGCTTCCACCAGACGGGGGAGTGCCAACCAGCATAGCCAACGTTGAGCCCCCAACATAGAGGTGTTTTCCATGAGGTTGGCACTCCACCATCCGGCGGAAGCTCTTTTCGGACTAGTGGTCGCTATATATACTGGCCCTTCCAATTTGCTAATCATTCATCATCCTGATGATGGGAGCGATGCACACTCCCGAAACATTGTTGGCTTTTCATCACTATACCTGGCTCGAAGCTCGAGAATGTCTAGAACATTATTTAGATGTTGCCATTTGCAAACATATAACTAAGGTTGTACTGTATGCAAAAGAAATGTTAACTTAGCAATAATGATAACGTTGAGGCTGAACTGATTGGAATAAAACAGTAAATAATCTAGTGGAGACACATCATAATTGCTCACTTTTGCGGCACAAGTGAAGTAGCAAATTTAACACTTATTTGTAATCTTATATACTCTTCACAACACACTTGCATTCATACATTAACACGTTCACTCTCTCTCACTTCACTGCATTGAGTCACTGCATTGTTAAAGACTATTAACACATGTTTTCTTCACATTTTTCATAGTAATAGTAATAGTAGTTATAGCAGTAGTAGCAGTAGTAGTAACAATAATAACATACACGTCTAAAGAAGATGACAGTATAATAAACCCAACACCTGAAACATATTTATCTGTAATAATAAAAACCACTACATTATTTAAAAAAATGACATATTACAAAGTACTTTCCTTTTAACACAAGTTAATGAGAACAATGTAAAAGGCGATATCATTTAAAATGTTTCAGTGTACATAGATACAAATCTGAATTCATTTGTTCATTTGTAGTACTGGATAAACAGAGCACTTGATTTTGTATATGAAAAAATGACTTAATGACATTAAGCATTTACAGCAAAATAATTTTTCTACTTTATAGTTTTAAGTATTTTTTTTTAATCTATGTCTATTTAGTCTTATACTTAAAGCACGTTATATAGGCAAGCTAATGATGCAGGATATGAAGTTACCTGTGATCTTGAGATGTCACAAACACTTTCCTGCTATCATAGCTCAAATCAAATAGTAAAAATGTGAGATAGAGTGATTTGAAAGCAGTTTTGTGGAGGACCATCACAAAAGATGGCAACACTGATTTACATATTACTTTACAGACTTTCTTTGCTTTTATTTACATGTACTACTGTAATGATGCCCTTAGAACATTTTTAAAAAAAAGGCACAAAACTTACATTGGTTGATTGTCATGCTGCATGACACACAAAATCATACTTGCCAACTTCCTGAAATTTAAACCCGTAAAACTTTCTCTTACCCAGAAAAGCAGTCTCGTGGTAACATAAAATTCAAAATCTGTAAAAAGTTCAATGCAATAAATGCACAAAAAGTCTTTGTAAAATAAATAAGAATTTCATTTTATAAAACTCCTTGTACACCTGGAGGTACTGTTTGCCAAAGTAAAGAAAACCCCTGACAGGAATGTGCTACCCCTACCTGTTTC
This sequence comes from Mantis religiosa, assembly GCA_030765055.1. Lineage (NCBI taxonomy): Eukaryota > Metazoa > Arthropoda > Insecta > Mantodea > Mantidae > Mantis > Mantis religiosa. Next base: position 34,800,961 of record CM060960.1, read on the forward strand.
AAAACAGTGCAAAGAGGACAGTAAATGTGTGACAGAATGCATGCAACACAAGCATTCAAAAATATATGCCCTACACAAAAGTAATTCACTCAGTATATTAAAACCGAGAGCATATTATTCACAAAAGTACAAGGCGCGTCCATAAAATAGTCTCCAAGGCGCTGGAGCTGTGAGGAACGCTATTACGTGAGATCCGGCAACACTGGCATGTAGCTTGGTTTCATCCCTTCAAATCTCCACCACAACGAACCCGTTGTAACCCTTAGTCTTGGCTGGGCAGCCATTTGCGATGGAGCTTCCTATCACTTCCACCACCAAGTGCAAGTTGCATGCAGTGATCCATTTTTTGATTGCCAAGGGCATTACCCCACTGAAATTCATCGTCAGTTATGCGAAGTCTATGGGCCATATGTATGGACGTCAAAAGTGTGCAAAAGTGGGTCAGAGAGTTCAAAGACAGACATACAGACGTCCATGATGAACAGCATTCTGGTCGGCCTTTGGTTTCAGCTGAAACAATTGCAAAGTGGAGCAAGAAATGCTTAAAGGTCGGCTTGTGACAGTTCGCAAGCTATGCGAACTTATCCTTGAAGTCAGTAAGACTACGATTGACAAGATTTTGACCGAACATTTGCATTATCGCAAGGTGCGTCCCAAAATGCTCTCCTGGCTCAGTTCGGATGGGACATCCCCACCCATCCCCCCTACAGTCCAGACTTAGCACCTAGTGATTATCATATGTTTCCTGAGTTGAAGTCACACCTGGGTGGAACACTTTTCCAGACCGACAATGATTTGAAAAACGAGCTTGAGGGCTACCTGTGCAACTTGACGGGAGAGTGCTATGACAAGGGTATACAAAAACTCCCACAGCGCATGCAAAAGTGCATCGATTGCAATGGTGATTACGTTTAAAAATAGCTTTAAGTTCCGTCTTTCCATCAATGTAACATTCATTGACAATAAACAAGTTTTCTACATTAAATAAAATTGAAGACCTTATTTTACAGACACGCCTCGTAGAAGGCGTGAGAATGTTTTTGAATGGGCTGAACTGAACTGACCCGAGTGTCATAAACAACAACTGTGTCTAATTAGCAATTACCCTGGGAATTTCTTTGCAATGGCAAACTGTACTATTGCTGTCATCCTTGCGGAATTCCTCTTGGTACCACAATAAACATGTATTAAAGGGAAAAAAAAAAATAAAAAAAAACACCACGTTCTAGGCTATACATAAATTTCTAGTCCATATTTTATGCTTCGTAACATCCACTATAAACTAAAGCTGTCTCAAAAAGGGGAAACATATCATATAACCATAAAAACACTGCTAAATCACAAAAATTTACTTGAGGGAGTTGCTAAAATTCACATTGTCCATTATTGAATGCTTGCACCATGCTTATTAAAGGTCACTAGTAGTGCAATCACATTTTAAATTTGCTGGCTACATATTTTGTTGCAGCTCGATGAAAGGGGACCATGATCATAATGGATACTTACAGAAATAAACTCTGGTCTATCATAGCACCCTATACCATTCAGTCTGTAATCTTAAGTTACAATATAATACAATAAATTTAATGCATTGTCATGTCAAAGCCGTAAAAACGTCTTCACTCCTATACATTTTACGGGCAAACATAAAAGTTGGCAAGTATGCAAAACTATTTCTGCACTTTACAGTACTGGCAAGGATGCTGTTACATATGTTTCACGGTGTATTTCCTTAACAGTTAAAACAAAAATACTTTTCGTTGCTACTATAAAAAAGGCACCTAATGGATGGATAGTTACTTTCAATAAAAGCTTTATCATGCTTTCATTTTTGAGCGGACTTTTACTTATATTTCTCTAAGTGCATCAACATCCTTGATTTAATATCAATATTGATGTGCAAGTGAACAAGCCATAGTGATGCATCCTATTACTCTTGCATTTATACAAGCTACACGAGTTAACAAATGTATTTCTTTACAACACAACAAAGACATTTTTAAAACAATAAAATAGCTAGCATGCTATTTATTATACCTCTGAGCTGTCAAGTTTATTCTTATGCAATTGAGCAAGATCAAATTTTTTGCTTGTATTTTAATAACATGTTTTAACCCTTTTAATGCTAATCATGTCATTTTGTTAAAATTATTATCAGTGCTGATCTCATCGTGGTTGATATCTGTATCAGTTTGTGGTACTGTGTAGCCAAAAAGGAAGGTTTTATGAAACCTCTAGTTTATATTCCAACTTATGAACTCCTCCATATTACAAAGAAAATTAAAATAGAATCTAAAAGCCATCTCAACTTTAATTACCAGAGCTTAAACCGAGGTGCCACGTTACAAAATTCAAAAAGCTAAATTATTTTTATGCTTCATGAGTACATACTTTTATGCTTAAAAACCCATACATTTGCAAAAACTTTGCATTAGGTATTAGGGACAAATTATGATTCTTATTCTTAAACTAGGTAATATGCGTGACTGTTGGAATTTACTAACTGTGACGTCAAAATTAATTGATTAAACCGTGTAACCAATTTCTATTTTGAAGATGGGATGTACGATGACTGTTTCGAAGATCCAGGTCGGGAAGCCAGATGTAACAGGGTTACTTCATTGTAGTTTGAATTGGTTCTTGATTATGTCTGCTTAAATAAGAGTCATGAGATCTCTTGTTTTCAGGTGTAGTTACAAGTGAAATAAATAACATTTTGGATAAGTCCAATTTCGTAATATACAATTTAATTGTATAACCTGGATTACATTTTACTCGAACTTTTTTTCCTAGTCAATCATTGCAGGTTACCTCCAGCATATTGATAAATCCTTACTTCCTTAATCGTTTCCGTTAATTATATAAAATTTCTCACTCCTGCACGTCCACTCATCATTATCAATACTTTTTATCTTCCCTGCATCGTCTTTCCACCATCAAGATTACAGAACATATGTTTATGAAGATTATTGACTTTCTGTCACTATCCAAAATTTTTTTTATTCTCCGCGACATATTTCCATTATCATGAAGCAAGATTATTGATTTTTTGTTACTATCCAAAACTTTTATATTCACTGCGGCACTTTTCCATCATCATGAAACAAGATTACTGATTTTTCTTCCATAGCAACCGTTCATTTTTTTTTAATATTGTCATTACATGGCCCACTAATAGTCAGGTCAGAAAACAAGAATTTCCAACTGGATACTCATATAAGAAGTTCCAACTAAAACGTTACAACTGTTTGTAGTTGGTTTCTAGCACTTCGTCACTTACATTTTTATATTACTAAGGGACTAGTTTCGGAAGCCGTTGCATTCATTTTCAGAATCGAAGATCCAACCTTCGAGGTTGAAAATGGATGCAACAGCTTCCAAAACTATTATTCAATAATATAAAAATATAAGTGACGAAGTGTTAAAAACTGACTACAGTTTTTTCAATTAATTCAGGTTATGCGTGCAGTGTTACCAATGATACAAAATAAATCTGAGTGCCTGTTTGAACATGCATTCTGAAACTGAAAAACGTTACAGGCAGAGATTGGAATGTACCTAATTCTTGGGACCATTGCAAATCTCCATGGGCAAAAGTTGATGCCTGCTAGGTACATATTCTTTTAGAAAATTAGTAGAAACTATTCATAGGACAACCAAGGTGCTACACTTCCTATTGTGTTTCTGGAATGCAGTACAAGTACAAATAAAGCAGTTCTGAATTTCACAATGAGTGTGAAAAGCAGATGGAAGCTATAGTGTGTAGACCAAGGAGAAAAATTAAAAAAGTGGGATGATGTTTAGCAATAAGGCAGCTTTAAATTTGTATGTCTTTGCCGTGTCTGTATAGTTTGAGTTTTCACTTCTGCGAAGTGATTTCAGTTTACACTACTTTAGATGATCAGGTTCTGCTAAACAAACAAGTGAACAAATGAGTATTTGTGTCTCATTTTTGGAGACTTTAGTCAAAGTCGTAAGTAAAACAATCCCACCATTAATGCACGAGTTAAGATTGACCACCGAGTAATGAACTTAGAAATCTCTAAAGAGAGGCATCTAAAATATTGTCGCAAACCCATTATTTACGATAGCACGGCTTGTGTACACAAAGAGCCTGCAGATAAAGATAACGCGGAGATAAAAGGCTGACCGACACAGATGAAGTTACGCATCTGGAACGTTCAGGTTTCGTCTAGGGACAGAACATTCAATTTCTTGTTTTTTACAGAATATTCCAGAAATATCTAGTGATATCAGTAGTGGTATATATAACAGGCGACATGCCAGCGGAGTAGTCATAAAAAGCAGTAAACACTGTCCTAATGAGAGAGTGTAATCAGATCTTGAAAGATTGTAATTGTGTATGTGACATAATGCTCTTACTGTAAGTGTATTTCTACGGAGATAAAGAATTTTTTCAACTCTGACTTAATTCTACAAACCCACAGTGTCACAATATTATATATTACTTATAAATAGTCTGTCACTTTACTTATTTTTTCATAAATAATGTTCTTGATCTGGGAATTTTCTCCTGCTAGAAGACTTGGTCTGGGATGCACACAGCCTTATGAAGTCCCTGGGAAAACTACGTGAAGGAAAAGTAACGGCCCCAGTTCCCAAGACTGGGAGGTACTTGGGCTGCTAACCATATCCCATCCTCCAGTACTGCACCACACTCGTGATGTCCATAGTGGGTTAAGGTACAGGAGATACACTGATCGGGGATGGGTCATGGTACAAAATTGCTTTGTTGCATTGCAGTTTTTTTTTTTTCCTTCCACAAAAGGCAATTAGTGAAATTTAGTATCGGCCCTTTAAATTATGTGATTCTTCAAATAAAAAATAAAGTAGCTGGTACAGATCTCAATTTATCTTAGGAGCCAAATATGAAAAGTCCGGACACTTAAATTTTATAAACAAATAAATGCTTCTGCAGGAGTTTTTAAGAAAGGTATTAATAGCTCTAAGACTATTGAACCCAGCAAGATAAAATTTTAATATCTTTATTAGTAAGCTATAGAAAATGTGTGTGCAAAAAATAACGCTATCACAAATATATAAACCAGAAGTTTCCATCAACTTAAAAAATCAGGAAAAATGTTACAAACATGTCAAAGAGCTGGAGAAATAACTAGTTTTCAGAGAGCTGTCTGAAAAACTTTCACGCAAATTCTCTTACTGTGGGTTTTGCATAAAGGAGAAAGACACATATACAGGTTCATACTAAGTGTACAAATTGAATTGCTTTTACTGTTTTTGTATTGCTCTTAATTTGTAATGTTGACAGCAGGGGCGGCTTCTGAGGTAGTGCCGCTGTGCCATGGCACTATCTGTATGAAAACAAAAGAAAGAGAAGTGCATAGAAATTGCGCAAAAAGAGATTGTTTCTGGATATCTGCTCCCTTGTGTGAATTGATGCGTTAAACGCAAGTGCTCTGTCCTGGTTGTTTTCCGTGGCTTGGCGCCAATTCCAGAACGGCACCATCTATGCTCATAAGCACCTGTGTTAAGGGCTAGGATGTCTGCTTATACACGGCTTCTTATGGGAGAAGGTGGTGCCGAGATTTCACTGATGCATAACTTACACTTTATCCGTTAGAGTGCAGTAAAGCACGGGACTTAAGATAACTGTCTCTCTGTCGCAAAATCATACACGAATGCTTCGTATCACATTCTCTATGAATTGTATTATCAAACTTTTACTGTACTCGTTACACCTGTGCCTAGCAAGAGTACGGATGTAATAAATATCTATTTCTGCTTCCCTATATGTTCTGTTTGGTACAGTATATTATAAAATAGGATGGATTATTGACAAAAATTACCTAAATCGTTTGAAATTGCTACACATATTTATATTTTAACAACCCTTGTTTATTTATGTATTTATTCATTTATTTATGGCACCGTCAATACAATGCCTCACCGGCCAGCCCTGGTTGACAGACAATTTACATACACATAAACAAAATAACAAGAGTGTTAGATGTCTATGAATGTGGTGGAAGTCGATTACAAAAATCAATGAAACACAACTTAATTGATAAAAATACAAATAGTTTAATGAATTAATTTGGACGTCACTGTTACTAAATTCCTCCAAACACATGTAAACACAATTTGATGAAAACTTAAAGTAAGTTTCAATAATTTATTTCCTTTAAACTTATGAAAAATTTTCACCTTCTGACTACATATTTTGAAAAATATTATAGCACCATTTTCAAAATCTCTACAACCAGTGAATATTCCTCAATATATTCATGCAAATCAATATATGAAAAATAGTGGAACCAAGAATTAGGCAGATATGCACAATTTAATCAACACTGTTATTATTTTCTTCTTTGTTAATGTGTATTTTTTTTTTTTTTTTTTTTGGCTTGCTTTATAAGATGAATATATATTTTATATGACCAGAACAAAAGTTCTGTTCTTACTTTTCATTTCATTAGTTGGAATATATCAACTGAGGTTCAAATACATTATTGTTTTGTTTTTCTTAATTACTACCAGTGTTTCAACCCTAATTTTGTACTTATGCAATAATGTTTTCAAATATTTAACATCAACAATGCCATAAATAACAAAATAGCTTTCAAATTAAAAAAAACATGTTAATCCTTTCTGCCACTCACTATATATTTATGCAGTTTGCTATTTTATGCCTAACTTCTTATGTATTACTGTGCCATTTACGCTGGCACTTAAAGGGTTAAAATTCTGGTAGTAGATCGAAAAAAATTAGGCCTCTTTGCTTGTGAAAAATAAAGCAAAGGCAAATTCTTCTTCACTTGCTAATAACAATAAAAAATTATCTATATATAGATGCCACAACAAATAAATTCCTCTAAAACTGCCCATTACAGATGCCAAAACATGTTTCTTTGTAAAAAAGAAAACCTGTAAAACATCCAACAGTCTGCAAGAGTATGGAGGGAACAACTAACATGAATGCAAACAACAGAATTGCTCCTTATATTGGTTTTCACGGAGCACTGAGTGCATATCATGTATTGGTACACAACAATAAACACCTTATGATACTAGTTCTTTCAGTCACTTGGATAGGTACCAACTTTTGCACTTACGAGATGGCTTCAAATGGTCTTTAGTAACGATTCTTTGTTTTCATATTTGTTCTGAAACATTTTTAACAAACAAATCACAAAAATTTTCGTGGACAACTGTGGAGAGATAAGTCATATTTGAACTCTTTTTACTATATTAATCATTACCAGTCAATAGCTGACTCGGAGCAAGATTTAGAAAAGGTGTGAATGACATCCACATCTTTGTAAGACTCTCTATGTACTTGTTCTACAGGTGGTTCCCATAGCCAAAACAAATTAAGGTTATGTAAGACTTGAAGTTTTCGCGGCGAGCGTTATTGATTAAGGCTTCACGGGTGATCAGCCGTGTCAAATTTATGAAGATCGAGCTTTCGGCCATTTTACACTCATTGGCATTCATCAGGAACTGAGTAATGTTCCTGATGAAGGCCATAGTGTAAAATGGCCGAAAGTTCGATCTTCATAAATTTGACGCGGCTGATCATCCCTGAAGCCTTAATCAAATTAAGGTTATTACATAACCTTCCTCTGTGTCCATTAATCTCTTACTTGCTTTTCCTAATAAGTGCTGCTGTGTCGTCAATTTATGCAGTTTCCCATAGACCATGGTAGCATGAGTGTCTAAATGTTGATTGAGAAACTGAGGTAAGTACAGAATAAAATGTGCTTTGTATGGCCGAGTTGAACAAAAACATTTGGTAGCTAGAGACTCTCTCCCAGCTATACAACTGTAACCTTCCTCACGATGTCAGGTTATTGGAGAAAATGGGAACCTTAAGGTACTATATGCCCACGTCAAGAAGGCTAGAGGGGTATGAAGGGCAGGAGAGTTTGAACTGTTGATCTGCTCCGGTAGCGGATCTGTTTACTAGGAAATGAGTGAATGAGAGTGCATATGAGTCACCCATGCTGCCAGATCTAATGTTTGTTGCAGCGATAGGTATTATATATAGGTGAGCATGTGACATCACTTGTGCATTTTAAACGAGTCTTCCATCCTTGTCATACTCGGAAGTCGAGCATGCATGCCGAGAAGACAGCAAAAGTGATTACGTTGCACATTCCTCTAGCTTGCCTTCTTGTCCTGGGCAATCAATAGATTTCTATAACCTATCCTGTACTGACGGTGCATCAGTTTTGATTTCAAACTGCTCATTTTGCCATTTTCTGTTTTCATAAGCAGCACCCAACAAACAACGTATTTTATGGTTTATAACCTGCAGATGTCGTCTTTAATCGCAAACTTTGTGACAAACTGTATAGCCCCATGTACTGTTTGAACCAGTACAATAGTTCTTACAGTTCATAATGAAAACTTCTCCGAACAATATCAATAAATATATTCGTGTCATTACGGAAAATGCCAGAAATAGCTGAACTGCACAAGGCTGCTAAATGGCACTGAACCAACGTGCTTGGTTGTTACCTACCATGTCGTAATCAGTTTATATAAAATCAGTCTTATCGCGGACTGCAAACAGTATATCTAAGTACAGCAAGGAGTTCCTTTCCAACACCAAAACACATCATACAGTAGATGATGCGGAAATCTATTCTTATTCATTTCTTTCGAGTGGTGCATTACTCATTCCTTTTCTAAATTTTGCAACAAATATAAGTATTTAAATTAATTAATGGAAATTAATCATTTCTTCACCCTAGCCGTATACAAGCTAAGATTTTGGATTGATAGTCGACATGAAAAATTCAATGCCATGGCCGGGATATGAACCACGGATAAACTGGTGTGAAGAAATTCTTCACTAGTGTGACGAATTGGTTAATTTCTATCAATTAACTTAAAATAATGAAGCATGGGACTCAAGTACTTATAATAGTAAGTCGCCACAAACGGCATATCTCGGATGTGAGAGCCCCTAGTGGTTTACCATGGAAATATATGAGTCAACTGGAGAATTTAATGCCATGACGGCAAATTGGCCATGGTAGCTCAATGTGAAAGAGCGACTGGACGGAAACCAGGAGATCCGTGTTTCAAATCCCGGCCGTGGCATTGAATTTTTCATGTCGACTCTATCAATCCTAAGTATATTTGATTAATATTTCAGAACAATGGAACAAAAAAGAAGTTTTTATGCCTTAGAAACCAACGTGTTCATTTCTCCACAATACAGATAAGTAAATTAGTTTACGGTACACAACAACTTTTTCTCTCCTTCTCAAATTCAAAAGAAAACCTATAAATACACATAAAATCATATGAAGCCATCTCGTTTAAAACTTAATTTTTGATATGATCACATTAAACTGCCAAAACAATGAATACAAATTTGTATAGGTAAAATACAAAATTCAACACTATCTCATAAAAATTATTGTTGTACTTGCTACACCAAGACTGCTAACACCCACATTAAGCTGACGAAAGAACATTCTTAACACATAATATTAAGATTAAAAAAAAATCTGAACTCACAAAATACATTTTAACCATATTGAAATCTTGAGTATCTCCAATCTCTGTAATTTAATATTTTAAACCTAGATAAACAATGGTCATTCAACAAATTATTGCTGTATTTTATATATGTAGAATAGAGTTAAAAATTTAATTAGATCATTTTTATACAAAACGCTATAAACTGTTTTGATTTTAACACAACAGTGATCCAGTACTGTGGTTTGATAACAAACATAGCATTCTTAACAAAATAAGGTCAAACCAAGAAAGTCTTGACTTCAATATTGCCAATATGATGGTATATGGTATTGATGATAATGCCGATGATGATTAACTTTAAATTCGCAACCCAATGTAAACTACAAGCTAAAATATAACTACTCTTCTTGTAACATTATCTCACTTCCACTCCGTCTACATATAATGGCTCAACTGTTTTCTCGCCATAACTATGCTTTTGTTATTAAATATGTAGAGCTTTAATCACTTCAACAATAACATTTCAACCTGACACATAAAGAATTCTGAGAAACATAACTGGCTACAGAGGTAAATTGTATAGTATCATACAAAGCCGCACTATTATTAAAAAAGTTAAAACACTTCTGCATCAACTATCTGTTATAAATATTGTGTGTACAATTTTTTTATTTTAAAAACTATGTGTAAAAAATATTTATTTTGCAGTTGTTGATGATAAAAAGATATATCCTCTAATTTCAAGGTGTGTTTGTGATATAGCTATGATACAAAAACATCTACAAAGATATTGCTTAAGAATGTGGACGGTCTTGATTCAGTTCAAAAATATTACATTATTACTGCTTTGTTATTTAAGTTTCTTCCACCTATGGGGATAACACACTTCCTTATACACCTGGATTTATGGATTAACAGTTTCAAGTTATTGCTAGGCTTACAATGTTTATGAGCTCCTAAAAGACCAGATTTGTTGAAACAATGTGAGCAACATAATAAAAGTGACGTATTTCCATGAAGTAGTCACTCTGGCATCAAATGATGGCTTATCAGCTACCATACACTCAAGGAGCACACTTTGCATCGGGTGCCCCAAGTAACTGGCCTCATTTTCCAAGCCGAATTTGCTTTCCTTCCTCACCTCTTACTGCTAGCTGACCGAGAGTTGTTTTTAAGACCATTTTACGTGCCTACGCCTGTGCTTTTAAACTTTTTCTGTAAAATAAATAGGGTAACACCATCAATGCTGTAATCTCACCAGATATAATGTAGGAAGATGGTTGGCAATACTGGTATGGCAATGAAGCCGTGATATGAAATATTTAAAATATGCCTCCATTGGCACCATTAAACAGAACACTTAAGATATGTTTGTCATAAATGAACTACATCATCAGGCAAGACTACTGTCCAAAAGAAAAGGAGGTTTGCATATTAACTACCACTTAGGCTTCATATTAAAACTGTCCCAGTCATCATTTTCAATGGTGAAAACCTTGGGGGAGCAGGGTAAATAATGAAACGCAAATGAAATGAGATGTTCCAAGCACACTTGTAGTAGAGGCACTGAAAACAGCCAACTCCCCTGTTACAGCCATGTCAGCACATTGTCAGTCCTGCTGTTTGGGTTGATCAGAGACTGAACATCGTCCAGGATGTCACTTGAGAAATCATCTCCAATCTACAACATAGAAAACTGTGTTTCGCATGAAAACAGACTGATTCTTCAATACAAACAATTCTTAACACAACAATTTTATTTATTTATCATCTACTTAGAGCAAGTTGAAGAAATACTGCATTCCACCCAAAAATATGTCAAAATGTTACCAGAAATACATACTTTGAGTACGTAAAATATGAAGCTATTAACAGTGAAGCAAACAAAATATACAAATATAACAATCTGTAACTTAAGAGTTCACTTATCATATAAGAAGTGATGATATTCTTCTTATAAATTGTCCGGGGTTGCGATTTGATGTAAAACTTTTACATATCCTAAGCCGGCAACCACAAAGCTGTCGCCATCGTTACGAACACTAGATCTTAATATGTTCTTGTTAATACTACCAAAATCTGAAAATAAAACACATTTGAAAACAGAATCGACTGCCGGTATTTCAAAATTCATTACGCGATATTTGTTTTTTAAAATAAATATCTTTTCCCAAACCATTAAATCTATCGGACCATTTAACTGTTTTAATAATTTAACTTCTGAATTTATTTCATGGTTAAATGACCAAATATGATCCACTACGGCCGATCTAGCGTTCGTAACGATGGCAACAGCTTTGTTTCCGGCTGAGGATATGTAAAAGTTTTACATGAAATCGCGATTCCGGACAATCTATAAGAAGAATATCATCACTTCTGATAAGATAAATGAAGTTTTAAGCTACAAATTGTTATATTTGTATATATTTGTTTGCTTCACTGTTAATAGCTTCATATTTTACGTATTTATTAGTTTCTAATTTGAAGCATTTTGTTCTCGTTACTTTCGCTTTTAGGTTACTATGTAAACGGCCGTAGAGGATCATTTTTGGTCATTTAACCATGAAATAAATCCAGAAGTTAAATTATTAAACAATTAAATGGTCTGATAGATTTAATGGTTTGGGAAAAGATATTTATTTTAAAAATCAAACATCGTGTAATGAATTTTGAAATACTGGCAGTCGATTCTGTTTTTAAATTTGTTTCATTTTCAGATTTTGGTAGTATTAACAAGAACGTATTAACATCTAGCATTCGTAACGATAGCGACAGCTTTGTTTCCGGCTGAAGATGTGTATAAGTTTTACATGAAATTGCGATCCCAGACAATTTATAAGAAAAATATCATCACTTCTGATAAGATAAGTGAAGTTTTAAGTTACAAATTGTTATATTTGTATATACCTATTTTGAGGTTCCCAAACAAAAAATGGCATTTTTAGATATCTGTTTATACAACTGAAAGCTATTTCTAGGCTGTTATGCCAAGATCTGCTGGAGTTAGAATTTCCAAATGTAGCGTCCAAAACTGCGGCAGACATCTTCAGTGGTGCGGTCGTTCTTTTGTGCTTTTGTGTTCACCAAATGCAAAACAAGCTGCCACCTGGGCCACACAGATAAGTTCACATTGGCCCAATATGCCATTGAAGTGGAGGATGGACACACGAACATTCTGTCATCCATGACACACCACCATGCCCGGCTACAGCGTGAAGCTATTGACATTTATAAACATACCCACAATTTCAATAAGAAAGAAGCTTTGAAGCTCAACAGCATCTAGCATCCTGTCATTGAAGGCAAGAAAACACAAAATACGAGAAATCATGCAAACCAGTCAGAAGAAACAAATCATGGATGAAGCTCAGCCCCTCCCTCCTGCCGTCTGCCATCTGGACCAATTAGCGGAGATTGCTCAGGGCAACAGCTCAGACAGTGAACACTTCATACGTTACGCAAACTTTTCTAGGGAGACTACAACAGTGCCACTGAAGATGTCTGCTGCAATTGTGGATGAAACGTCTTGAAATTCTAAATTAAGCAGGCCACAGTATAACAGCAGGGAAATAACTTCCAGTTATATTGACTCCGGTTGTGAAAGTGTATGCTCTTTCATGTTTATCTGTTTGTGTATGTGTGTAGAGAGAGAACATAATAAGTGAAAAAGAAAATATTAGATGTTTTAGCTTATACATGGACATTCATGATCACAATCTTAGAAATAAATTCCAGTTAAAATTAAGGGGCTGAAAGGACTCTATGCAAAAGTTTGCACTGCAGTGGCATTAAATTGTATGACAAACTCTCTCTGTGTTTTAAGAAAATCATTAATCATAACAACTTGCAAAATTGTTAATACAGGATTGTTATTATTCGGTGGATGAATATCTGAAAGGATATAATTTCAAGTTTTATTATTTTTTTACCGTTCACTTATCTGTTTTTGAATTTGTTTATATTTTAACTTTATTTTTCTCCTGGACATTTATACAGTAAGTAAATGTTTTTAATTCTTGTATTACTTGTATAAATTTGATGAACACAATATATCTGTATTAGAATCACATGGTTAATCAGTTGAAATTAAAATACCAAATGGAGGCATCTTACAAAGGTGCAATATAAAGACATAAAAACAATTCCTCCAGCTCAATTTGCCTTCACGTGCCACATTTTTTATAGTTTTGATTAGCTAAAAATAGTTTCAGCAATTTTTATTAAAACACCAATGTTTCAGTTATTTACATCATAAGTAATATGTAACCTTGAATTTTTTGGGAATAATATGTGAAGTCCTCTTTATTAAAAGGAAGCTTTGTAAAGTCTGTTTAGCTAATGTGTGTGCAGGTCGGCCGCCTCTTTTGATGAACCCTTATAATCGTTTTACAATACCGGCCATCCTTCTCCCAGTCTGTTCTGCAAGGTTGCCACCTTCCTCGATAGGTCATGGGTATCGTACGAAGTTTCGTCTAAATAAATTATCTTATGTCCATTACTATGAAACTTCCTTAGTTTTGACAAGCTACAATTCTACTGGATTCCACAATAACCTTTATTTTATTCAAAGTGCGGCATTTGAAACCCAGCTGCTTTAGGAGACAGCACAAAGTGCAGTGCCAATAAGGAAAATCACAAATTTCTTGCAAATGTGCAACCAATTTGTCTAAGGTGGGTGCTCTTCCTTTTGCATAGAATCTATAAATTTCTCGACAAATTAAATCACATGTGAAATTATCAAACGTTAGAGAAACGTTTCCTTTTATTTTCACACTTGAACGGCGTCTTTGGTATTCCTTTTGTCACAATTTTTCTTACTGTATTTCTGTGAATACCCAGAATTTATCAGGTTCACTGCATGACCCCTTACCAAGATTATTTTTCAGCACATATTTATATTTTTGAGTTTGATTAATGAGTCACTATGTTTACACTCAACTTCACTTACTATGTTGTATAATCGAAACATTTTCAAGATCATTCGATCTCATCCTCAGCTGTTTGGTGACTAAATTAACATTCTTCTTCCTCCACTACTACGGTTCTCCGATCCCTCTGCCATCTGGTGTTAGGGGCACTAAGCTTTAATACTTCATTTAACACCGGGATTTCAAAATTTATAACTTTATCCCGGTTTTTGGATATGAATATTTTTTTTCCCAAATATCCAATTCTATGGGTGTACTTAAAGATTTTAACAGTTTTATGTTATGGCCAATGTTGTGGTTTTCTGTCCAAAAATGATGTGACTGCAGATTTTTCGGTTTGTTTCAACTTTATGTTCCTCTGGTGCTCTTTTTGCCTGGTTAACAAGTTTCTCTTAGTTTTTCCTATGTAGCATTTATCACAGGTTTCAAATTTTATCTGATAAATTCCCGATTTCAAAGTGTTGGGGGATTGTATTTTTTAGTGGTTTATTTAGCAGGTTCTTCAGCCTGAATTTGTTTTGAGGTGCTAGTTTTAAGTTTAGTCTATTGAAGATTTGTTCGAATTTTCTAAAAGCCCATGGATGGTAGGTGAATTTTCTATATTGCCAATTTGTGTTTTTAAGTGGTGTGAGAGTGGTATTTTTTTATATTATCTTGAGTTTTTCCTTTCTCTTCATCATGTTCCTTATGATGGCTGGGTTGAATCCATTTAATACCGCTGTCTTTTATGTGTTGCTGTTCTTTCAAAAATTCATCCTTACTCAGTGGGATGTTGAATTAGACTTCTAAAGGCAGCTAGTTGATGTGAAACTGGGTTGTATTCATTTTTCTTTATGTAATTATGTGTGTGTGCTTCCTGCATATTCCAAAATCCCGGCATTAAATGAAGTATTAAAACTTAGCGCCCCTAACACCAGATGGCAGAGGGATCAGAGCACCGTAGTAGTGGAGGACGAAGAATGTTCATTTAGTCACCAAATAGCTGAGGATGAGATCGAATGATCTTGAAAACATTTCGATTATACAACATAGTTAAGTGAAGTTGAGTGTAAACATAGTGAGTCATTAATCAAACTCAAAAATGAAGAATACTTCACAATAATAATGCTTCTGCTTTTAATATTTATGACATATTTATATGTTCAAAACAAGCGCTTGAATTTGCTTAGAAAGAGTTCCCGTTATAACTTTGGTTTTTGAGGCTTTTCGAGTAACGAATTTCTGCATGTAATGACACATATCAACTGGAAGTTGGAACTTTGGCAACTGAGACTCTACGTGGAGTAAACATGCGACTGTCATTTCCAGAAAATCAGGGTTACTATTGGTGCTCAACGACAGTGTTCCATTTCTGAAGTGTGGAGATAGATTTATGACAGTCATTGGTGGGCGGTAGGGTCCGTTTCCTTTGTGAGGCAACTGACTCCTGTTGACTAGACAGACTCTACAAGTTTTTATAACTGGTGAACCGTAAGATACACACAAAAATATATGTCTCTTTAAAATATACAATTTATTTCAAATAATATATTTTGTGGTATCGGCATGTTCAAAATATCTACTATTAATAGTTTGAATTTTTCAAATCAAAATTATTCAGTTATTTGTAATGATGTATGGAAGCATTTATTGACTTGCTTTAAAACATTTGACAATCAAATTAGTTTTCGGTATTCCCCTTGTACTATAATTGAACAAGTACTGAAACTATTTCTGTAAAATTTTATGTCAATTAACATGAAGCCGATAAAAAAATAAGGCTTAATAAAATCTTATAACGTGTTGCATGTGAAAGCAAAACATAATAGTTATCCTTTTCTTTCCTTCATCATGCAAATGCTAGATTTTCATTTTAGATGCACAAAATCAGTAAACATTAGGTTAAAACAAAAAATTTATATTACCATATTAGGAAGTTTAAAACCCCGATAAAGATGCTGTTCATCTCTGCCAATAACAGTTACAGATGTCCTAATGAAGGAAATAAGGGCTCTGGAAAAAATAATTTTCTTTTCCAATAGTGGTACTGCTCAATACAAGTAAAGAAAAATTTTGTAAACAAATATTTTCAAGAAGAACATTTGGAGTTATTACCAAATGGCATTTCTTCACCAGTTCACAACACGGTAATAGGACTAATGATGGATTTGAGGCACTACTAAACTCTGGTAACAAAAGCCCATCTCCAGCAAGCACAACACCCTATCACGACATTTCATAAATTATTTAAAAAATTAATGTAAGAGAAAGCTGTCATCATAATAGACTACAGCTTTAAAGCATATTTGATATAAATTTACTCACATAAAGGCTAAATTCATAGTCATTCCTCAAGTGGAAGTGGTCCTTAAGGGTTGTATTTCACACATATTTACACTCTAATCATAGTTCCAAACTCTGGTGAAGACAGGAAATAATCTTAGAGAAAAATTCTCACCCCAAGCTGGGAATTGAACTTGGGACACCCAAGTTGTATTGTCTTTAGTTTTATTCATAAATTTTTAATATATATAAAACCTAACTATAACACTGAAGCTTCCATCACACCAAATAAGGCCCGCCTCGGTAGCGTGGTGGTAGCGAGTCTGCCTCACGTTCAAGAGGTCCCGAGTTCGAATCTCGGTCAGGGTGAGTTACCTGGATAAGGTTTTTCCCTTATCCTGAAAGACGGATGTTAGGTAAGTCTAAGCTCTATAGACCCTGGGCTCATTTGAGCATCATTTCACCCATTCCATTCATCATCCGATATGACTTAACGTTGGAGGACGTAAAATTACACAAAAAATTACAACAAATAAGAGATACTATCCACAAGTTCCTAGAATGTCTGTGCAGCTTGAAGTTAAGCAAGTATGACAAAATCCCACCAAGCGGCAAATCATAAATACTTTGTGAATCTATTGCCTTATAAACACCTTTGTGCTAATTGGTTACTATTAGTTTTTATTCAAATTTTCGTATTGTTCTGTTGTCCAAATTGAAAAATTGATGATGGCAGGTACCCAAGAGCATTATGTGCACATAAACTTTTGATACTTAAAAAATTCTATTGGAGAAACACAACATACTGAAGCAAGCATGTGGGAAAAATCCTTTAGGTCATAGTCAAACTTACAACTAGTTTAAATATTACACAAATATAACTATTTATAACAAAAACTTCACTTATCTTAAGAAAAATGATGTCAAATTTTTCTTATTAATGAAGATCTATTTCACAAACAAATCGCTTGTGTCATCAGTCCAAAACACTTGATTGTCAAGGATTCTGGTTACCATGTTGTTAGTTTTTTTCAGTATTGCCAAAATCTGAAAACGGACATCTGCGGTAAACACGTCTATTATAACTTAATGAGGTATTTACTACATCATATTTCATTTGACCACATTTAATGGATAACCATGTATAACAGCTTTGTCAAAGAAAGCATGTATCCAATTCTAACCAGTCAACATACATTTGACTTATGATATGCACCATCTATGAATTTCAAACGTCTTTAAGCTTTACTCTCCACGAGCGAGTACTTGTAACTCCAAAGTTTCTGTTCACACTTAAGGTTTGACTATGAATCCAGCCTTGAACTTCTTGATTTTTACTGCTTACCTGCAATGATGGAACCAAGTCATCTGTTGAATCAATGGGATCACTGAGGGAACTAATGTCTGGACCATCTAATGCTGCCATATCTGCAGGATTACCACCCTCTGAAAATATACAAACATTTTCAAATGCAGTTGATTATCTGGAATGAAGATAATACTTGCTATTTTGCCAAAAGTATAATATTTGAAAGGTATTCCTCTATAATTTTGTTGTACTTTATTCATATGTGCTTTAAAACCTTTTTAAAATTTCACAACAAGCTAAGTTATAAGTTAATTGATGGAAATTAATCGTTCTTCCACACTAGCCGTGTGTAGGTGAAGATTCTGATAGGTAGAGTCAGACTGAAAAATTCAATGCCAGGATTTGAATCACGGACATCCCGGTATCCGTCCGGTTGCTCTTAACCATTGAGCTACCATGGGCAACATGCCAGCATGATATTAAATAATTCAGTCAGTTGGAGAATCCATCAATTAACCTAATAGTGGTAACTATGAAGCTCTACTTACAGCACAGAAGATGCCACAAACAGTGCTTATCTTATTGTATATAAAATCCCTGAGAGTGGCTTAATGGGAAAAACTGAGTCAGTTGCAGAATTTAATGTCATGTTGACCATGGCAGATCAATAGTTAAGTGCAAGTGGATGGAGAC
Organism: Mantis religiosa; assembly: GCA_030765055.1. Taxonomy (NCBI): domain Eukaryota; kingdom Metazoa; phylum Arthropoda; class Insecta; order Mantodea; family Mantidae; genus Mantis; species Mantis religiosa. The sequence goes on from CM060960.1 coordinate 34,819,630, forward strand.
CCTAAGATTTGTGGTTCAAATCCCAGCTATGGCATTGAATTTTCAGTCAGATTCTACCTAAGTTATAAGTATTTATAAATGCGGATACTTTTAACATTAATTGAAATTGCAAGGGGATTGGTAAATATCTCAATTTTGCAGACCATTACAAAGAAGAAACCCTAGTAAATTATTATTTTTGTCATTATGTTTGCTTTGCAAGGAAAGGTTTTCTATTGTTCCCCTTAAAAAGTAGCAGAGTCCTATGCCATGGCATAGTGGGCTAAAGCCGCATGCCTTGGTCGCTGGCCACGGAAAACGGCCTGGGTTCGATCCCACCCCACAGTGTCCACTCAGCATTGTAAGGAAAGTGAGGAGCTTACGTTAGGCAAGCGGCCCTGGTAACAAAAACTAACATTCTGGCTATGGGATGACAAGATGCTGACCACATCTCCTCCCCGTATCAGTTGAATGATCGCACACCTCTGCTGTGCGTAAGTGGGCATGAGGCTGGCAGTCGGGTTGGTAGGCCTTGGCCCTCTTAGGGCTGTCTCGCCAGGGTTTAAAAATGAAGTAACAGAGCAGTAATTACATATATGTCTCTTCAATGAGGTAAAATTTTAAACACAATATTAGGGGTAAAGTTAAAGTACATTATTGGAAAGCTGTTACATACCCAGCTGCAAGAATATGGAATAGTCTTCACATGAAAGCTCTGCAGTTTCAGTGTTATAAATAAAATCTTTTCAAAGAGACATATGGTGTGATCTAATGAACTACCACTACTTCCCCAAAGTGCTTAAGACATAATGTAAAACCTTATATTTGGATATTTGCAGGAGACAGAGAGAGAGAGAGAGAGAGAGAGAGAGAGCGAGCGATCTGACTGATTAAATCATGCAGAAACAATGGTGTTATCTTCAGTTGTTTTATTACCTTACTGATAATTTAAGTACTGTTCATTAAAAGTATTGTGTGAATTATATATATGGATATGGTGGAATTAAAATTACTTTAGGATTCTGACAGTTAGAGGGGAAATTACGGGAGGGAGAGTTGCTATGGCAATGGCAGTGACTACACCTCTTAAATGCCTGGGTGCATAACTTCGACCAATTAGGTGAGACTTCCTCCTTCACCCTTTCTCTAAGTTTCGCCAAAAATGTAACTGTGTCGTCATGTAGACGCATGTATCAGGTGAAGCGTTGCTTGTTTCTTCTCTTCAGCATGCATAATCTAAACGTAATTGTTTAGCTACAGTATAACTTACAAAAAAAAGGCTGGTTTCTTCGTTAGTTGTTTAGTCATTTCATTACTGTATTAATATTTTGTATGTCATTGATGATTTAGTGTTATTAGCATATGGGTACAATGTCTCAAATTACCAGCACCACTCAAAAATGAGGTAGACCAAGAATTTGCGCCCCCAAGAAAAAATATTCAAAAGTAGAACAGGGATCTGCACTATGCGGACATGCGAGGGAACTGGTGTATGCACTGCGTGAATATTTTGAAAAAGAGAGGGAACATAAAGTTATCAAAAGATCTGTTACAGCTATCTTTCTTAAGGCAACGTACAGCGGAACATTCTAAGCTTTCATAAATATAACTTGCCTATACTAGGTACACTTTAAGTTAAAATGCACGTTCTGAATTTTTAGTTTTGAAAAGTCTTTCAGCTTTGTGCTGGCTAATATAATATGGCATATGGAGAATGTAACAGTTTAAAAACTATTCTGTTATAGTTTGGATGTTCAGAAAACTGGTTGAGTAAACTATTATGTTTAATGCAAAACTGTATATTAGGTTTCTCTTGCTTGTTCTTAATCCCAACTTTCTAAGAAACATTCCAAGACAGATGCATTACGAAAAACAAATTTAAACAGTGTTGAAAATTTTCAGTGTTGTTTCAGTTTCATCTGTATATTGCCTTAACAGAGTATCGTTTAAAACTGTTTGAATTTGTTAGAAATATGAATATCAACAATATAAATTAGGTAGTTTTAGCGCTTTCTTCACATTGCATGCGTCAATGCGTTCATAACCGGCAGTGTCACTTTCCTCATGGCAACTGTCAGAATCCTAAAGTAATTTTCATTCCACCGTGTATGTACAAATATATTATTAATTGTTTATATTATGCATGTTTAAAATATAAAAGGTCTTACCACTAACACCATCCATATTGTCATCCATGCTTGTGAGAAAGTCTTCTGGAGTGTGAGGCAGAGAATAGCTGTTGCACATACCCAACCCGCTGTCTGCAGATTCTTGGCGAGAATGATCTGTGAGACCAGACAGGAAAGGATCCATACCAGCCGAGCTAGCACCTGGTGGCAAATCTGTTGAGCTTTGTTGTCGCATCATCATCTCTTGCTGCGGATCAGTAACAATCCACTATCCATTTGAAAATATAATGGTAAGTCCATTAATCAGGTTAGGCTGACAGATACAGGCCCACTATAACCTTATATAGCAGACAAATATCTGTCCTTCATTTGCACAAAGAAAAATAATAACTATTGCAAATAATTTATGCTAATACATTTCCAGAGGCAAAACCAGTGAGCAAAATATAGTCAATAAGAGCATTTTATAATTCTAAATTTTTAAATATCAATAACTGATTCTAGGAATATGCTCTGAATGCAAGTATTAATTTAAATCTTTGCTTACAAAAAGATTTTTTAAATCAATCTTTTAAATGTAATATTTAATATAGTAGAAATCCAATTATCCAAGCTCTGATTAGCTTAAGTATCATGTCACCTGAGCCATAGCCGTAAAACATTAATCCAGGTAGACCGCAAACAAACTGTGGTCGGTGTGCACATGCACGAGGAGAGCCTTCTCCCCTTCTCGCCATCCGAGCATCAGGTGATTCCCATCCCTCCCTTCCTGCATGCGACAGAGCGCAAACCACACAAAATGAGTGTATTTTAATGCTGTTTTGATTTTCAAAGTTAACAGAAAATAATTACCTCAGACATGACCTCACAATTGATCAATAAATAGATCAAATCATAGTTTCCTTAAACTCTGAGGAAAAATGCAGTGATTCAGCAGAAAATGCAAGGAGTGAATGTAACAGTGAATGAAACATGACCAGTGCAGCCCGCACGATGGAGGAGAGGCAATCTAAGAATGATGGTAGAGGGGGAAAGCTAGAGGACTCCAGTGTTGGTAAGCCACGCCTCCAAAAGCATTTTGTTCGCGGTCTAGTTATAATACTTTTATAATATAGTAATACATGATTTCGCTAAAAATACCGTGCCACATGAGTGCATATTTTTAAGGTTGAAAACTCTGACATTTCATACAACATTAGATCATGCAGTTAATTTGTTAAGAACTGAGAAAAAATTGTTCTTGTTCTTAAACTACACTAATTCAAGTTACCTTATTTTTTTATCTTTTTTTTAATTTACGTCCTCCAACGTTAAATCATATTGAAAGATGAATGGACTGGGTGAAATGATGCTCAAATGAGCCCAGGGTCCATAGAGCTTAGAGCTACCCGACATTCGTCTTTCAGGATAACGGAAAACCCCGGAAAAACCTTATCCAGGTAACTCACCCTGAACGAGATTCGAACTCGGGACCTCTTGAGTGTGAGGCAGACATGCTACGCTACCGAGGTGGGCAAGTTACCTTAGTAGTGTTACTGCTGATAAAACATAAATCCGAGTATTTGTTCTCCATATGTGAAAACTGATAGCAGTCAGATATGCACTTTTTTCGAAAATGAACAAAAACAATTGACAGACCAACACAGCTGCTACACTAGCTAGCGTGCCATAAATTCATCAATGAATGTTACAGTATCTTTAGAAATGAATAAGGAAGCCATAAAACACTTATACCAGGGAGAATCAACATAATACGTGAGAAATATTTTAGTAATGCAGTGGCTTATATTTGTCAATGCAATTTTTATACCTTTGCAGTGGTCTGTATTAACAAAGCGTTTACTTCCCTGTGACCCTGGTTCACATTAACTCGGATAATTGGAAGTCTACTGTAGTTAGAATACTAAATTTTACAATAAACTTTTGTCTCTATTTTCAAAAGTTAATTCTTAATTCACAAGCTATTTATTACCAAATATAAAGATAGTTATTTCCTTTTCTGCTCCAGTTAAACAACTATTGAGACAGTGGGAAAGTTAAAAAGAAAAACTTGCACTGCAAAATCTCCAAAAGATCAATGTAAATTGAAAAAGGGCTTTTCTAATTTTCAAAGTCTGGTGTTAAAGAAAATTAGAAAAGATTAACTAAAGAAAATCATTAAGGAAGCAACCACATTTACAAAAGAAAAAGAAAGCAACAGCATATTCCCAAAAACATATCACCCAAAAACATTTAATAAATTTGAAAAGATCTTTAAGGAACAAAATATAATAATGGCACCTACTAATGGACATAAAATTTTAAAATTGCTAAATTCAAAAGTAAAAGATGAAATCCTATCAGTTAACAGATCCGGAATATACAAAATAAGTTGTAAAAATTGTGAAAAATGCTACATAGGTCAAACTAAAAGAAATCTAAAAACCAGAATCAAAGAGCACTTTAGAAACATCAGATTGAAACAAGAAGAAAAGTCAGCAGTAGCATTTCATTTATGGAATGAAAATCATGACATTGATCCAAATCCAAAATTATTAAAAGGAGTGATAAACCAAAATAAACTAACAACATGGGAGAACATACTGTCGCGAATCTGTTTTTCCGACTGGCAGCGTACGCACAAAAAGGATTCGTGCGGTTTGTTTACACAAAGGGACTGATAGGCAGACAGTGTGGAGATTAAGAGCTTGCATAAGCAGATAGACATAGCGTCGGAGATAGTTACATTCTAGAACATTCGTGCTTTATCTGGTGACAAGTTAGAGAACATTTTATAACAGTCTGGAATTCATGAATGGATGTATAAAAAGAAGCCATGGCTAGTGATCGAGTGAGTCGTAAACAGAGGAGTAGTAGTAAACAGCTGTACAGATGTTGTAACAGGAGTGCTGTAAACAGATGTTATCAGAGCGCTGTTGTTGTGGTCATCAACCTTGGTAGATTGTGATTGTGTATATGATGTAATTCTGCTGCTACGAAGCGTATTTCTACGCAAATAAAGAACGATTTGAATTTCTACAAATTGGACTTTTAATTCTATGAACTCACAAAGTCGCAATATTCATATGGAAAAATAAGGACAGCGTAATGAACTTTGAAATTCCACCAGTAGATAATTTGACAAAGAAGTTCATAGTTCCACCACCAGAGAGAGGAGAGCAGACAACAACAGATGCTAGTTGGAGAGAGGTTGAAAATGGAGGCAACAACCTTTGAAACTAGTCCTTCAATAATATAAAAAAGTAAGTGACGAGTGTCAATAAACTACAAATAGTTTTTATGATTATTTTTGACGTCAATGTTACTAAATTCCTCCAAACACACATAATTTTATAGTGTAATGATTTTCTGATGAGCATTATGGCAGAAGATGAAAGCTGATTCATTTATTACAAGCTTTAAACAAAATGCCAGAGTATGGATTTGCCAGCAAAGAAGAAAGCGAAGTCAGTGCAATCTGCTGGGAAAGGTATGGGCAGTGTCTTTCGGGATGCATAGGGTTGCATTTTGGTCGATTTTCTTGAACCTGGAGAAACTACAAATGTTGTTCCAACATCCAGCACCTTTTAAGTTCTGTCCTGCATTTTACAATAAACAACCTGGAAAGATTATCTTGTGTTCCACACTGTTTCTACCATGTCAAGATCAGAGTATTTGGATGGAAAACTCTTCCACATCCTCTTCTTTGTCATCTTAAGACTACCATCTTTTTGGTTCGATGCCCGGCCAATGTTACTAGAAGGTAGATATTAGACTGCAGGAAAGGAGTTCCGCCATAAGGGTATTTTCAAACTAGCAGAACACTGGGAAAAATATGTGCAATGACATAGAAACTGTGTTAAAAAGTGACAGAAAATTCTGTAGATTAAGATGCACTTGTTTTGTCTAACACAATAAAGATAAAGATTTTTAAAAATTGTTGCTCACAGCTTTCACTATGACCCTTAGACATTAATTTCTGCCAACAATAAAAGACAACCTCCAATGATCTCTCTTCACATTAAATTTAAAATTCTTAAAAGGTAAAATTAATCTTCATAAACCTCTGCCCCTGCTGAAATGTAATGTTCAACAAATTTATAAACATGCTCCATTATTTCATACCACTTATGTTTGTGTAAGCAATTCCAGTAACAATAGAAGCTACTTTATTTCTGCACCAAGATTTAAGAATAACCCTTTATTGATATATGGGTTATGGTCCTAAAAGGAGAAAAAATATTTATTTGTCTGTACAAGGGCGAGTCAAATGAAAACCTTAAATTATTTTTTAAATATTATTTATTGTGCTGAAGTGGTACAAAGCTGTATCACTTTTCAACATAATCTTCCCCACGCTCAATGCAAGTCCTCCAGCACTTACAAAGTGCATAAACGCCTTCAGAAAAAAATTATTTTGGTAGTCTGCGCAACCAATCATGCACCGCATGGTGTACCTCTGACCCAAGGTTAATCTGTAAATATGCTGCAATGTCATTCAATGTCACTCGGTGGTTTTCTTTCACTCTGGCTTCAACTGCTGCAATGTTCTGTGGAGTCACAACTCGTTGTGCCTGACCTGGACGTGGAGCATCTTTCACTGAAGTCACACCATCTGCGAACTTCCTAATCCATTCGTAGACTTGCTGGAGTGACAAACATGCATCACCGTACTGTACCTTCATTCTTCAATGAATTTCAATAGATTTCACACATTCACTATGCAAAAACTGAATAACAGAATGCTGTTATTCCCTGGTAAAAGTCGCAAGTGGGGTGGCCATCTTTATACTGACACTGTGACGGTATGTGTGCATCTGCTCTATGCTGCCACCTACAGGCAATTCTGCATGCTGTTTGTAGCACGCTTACCAACTTACAGGATAATGGCGCAAAATTTCAATTTGTTATTACAAATATTAAAAGGAGAAGCATTATTAACAGTGAAGTATTCTTCATATTTGAGTTTGATTTATGAGTCACTATGTTTACACTCAAACTTCACTTACTTGTTGTTGTATAATTGAAACGTTTTCAAGATCATTCGATCTCATCCTCAGCTGTTTGGTGAACCAAGATCGAATGATCTCGAAAACGTTTCAATTATACAACAACAAGTAAGTGAAGTTTGAGTGTAAACATAGTGACTTGTTATTACAAATTTAAGATTTTCATTTGACTCACCCTCACCCTCTTCAATTTTAATTTTTTTCTTTTCAACTAACAAAAACTGCACAATGTTAACCAATTACTGGTGTTATTTCATTAACTCTGCCACCCCAAAAGCAAGTTGCCATTCAAGAAATAACCAACCTGTCTTATGATTTCTTGTTGGCGAAGTTTTAACCGCTCTCGTTCCATCTGTAATGACTGGAGCCTAAGTTTCTGTTGGCAGGCCTGGAGAGACTGTGATGACAATGGCTGGATCCAACTGGCACTGTGTTGCGGCAGCATACTTCCCACTGGAGATTTTTGCAAATGCAATGCTGCAAAACGAAAGAAACAGTTTGAGTATTGCAAGTTCCTTTGAAAATTACCCTTATCAGTAAAGAAAAGCTAAATGTGAAATTTCATATTCTGTATCATTCTGTTATCAAGTATTTTATAGTTTTTCCCAAAACATGACACCTATGCCCAACTATGTCAGGGGCGGCATTACTTTGAGGTTTGGGTTTATAAGGTTACATATCTGCAGGAAATAAGACAACAGGAGGCTGGTTACAATGTCTGTCACCATGTTTATGAGGATTGCCTATTGTTGGCTAATGGTTACAACCCAGAAGCAAAGGGGAGTGGTTTGCTTTGAAAATCGTCAAGTTTTGGCAAGTTTTATGTTGTGTAGAATTCAATGCATGTTACAGAAAGGTTAATACTTTATAATATTCTGGTAAATTTTACATATTTTGTAAAAAGCTTCATAAATTGTAATATTTAAAAGGTTTCATTTTTAAAACAATTTCCATTAGCACTGAGCTAAGCTTCCCAAATATTCTATTAGGGCAGTTTTCTGTGAAAATATTAGAAAACGTAAGGCACTCTTTCATGTCGGATACAGTTGAGAAAATACAGTATTTCCTCTATATGATGTCACATGCAAAATAAAATATTTATTCATTAAGAGTTTCTATTTTCGTGAAGTATTGCTTTTAGTAGTATATTATAGCTAGTATTAAGCAAACACCAAATAACCAGTAATCAGTTTTTCTTCTTGTGTACATTTAAGGTTTTCGAAAAGATTAACATCTTACACACCATGTAAGTTATGTTGTTAGTTGTACTTCGTATTTTTTTTATTAAATATGAAAAAAACATCTGCAAGTCTATTTTTTTGAAACTAAAAACTAGACACTAGATCTTAGGCTAAATGCTTATACTTTATTATTACAGATATTTTAAAAGTAACATAAGTTTTTGTCACAGTATTAGGATTGTATATGTAAAGATAATTTTGACCATTTTCATGTTTTGTATAAAAATTTATTGATTTTATTTATTTATTTTCAGTCCTATAGTATACACAAAAACAGTGTTACATAGACCACGTCAATTTATAATACAAAATAATTACAATATAAAATAACACTATACACATATAGATAATTGTTCCCGTTGGAGAAGGGATCCATCCCCTTCAGCTGCCGTGGTGCGGGCGCTGTGGACCCTTAGCACTCATGGTACCTCTGACGTTACTGGAGGAACCTCGAACCGAACATTCGAGCCCCTACCGTAGGGGGTTGTTCGGACTGGGTTGGACTCGAGGGGGCAGTGGTTCCCGATACCTGTGGGAGATCGGGTATGTCTCCGGACGGGGTTGAGGAAAGCCATATATTCCCGCGTACTAGCCAGCATAGCTAGTAGAAGGTGTGCTAGATCACCAGGTGGCCCTACCAAGGTCTAATCGGTAGCCTTTCCCTTTGGGGTTGGCGCATGTTAGTGGCGTATCCATTTCCATCCCGTCTTGAGTCCATAGGACCAGATGCGGGGTGGGGGGCTTGTTAGTCTCTAGTTCTTGCCCTATGGAAAGCCCCACGGAGGCACTGGGCGCCCTTTTGGGACAGCTCGGTAACTCCCTGGTCATTAGAGGGCAGGTTAGTCTTCACTTCATGTGGATTGCCCTGGTAGATACCCTCGAGCTTATATATAGACAATTGTTCTTAAGACCACATCAGTCTTGTGATAAAGAAAACAACAGAAACACCTTCCCCAACTTTCAGCATATGTAATATCTATTCCTCATAGCAAATTACAAACCTAATTTATCTATTAAAAAAAAAAAAAAGACGATTATAATTTTAAAAAATTTACTTACCATCCTTGGGTTAATAAACATTTTCAATTTTTTTTTTAAAGAGTTTGATATAACTTTAGTTCCTCAAAATAAATATAGTATTAAAAATTTATTGCATTTCTCTATAAAAGATAAAATTCCTAATATTAAAAAAATCTGGTATTTATCAGTTTCATTGTTTCAATTGTGATAAAGTTTATCCTAGAAAGACAAAACGTAATTTAGAAACCAGAACGAAAGAACATTTTCATAACATTAAGTATAAACAAACTGATAAATTGGCCATAGCAGATCATTTTTGGTCAGTTAACCATGAAATAAATCCAGAAGTTAAATTATTAAAACAATTGAATGGTCCGACAGATTTAATGGTTTGGGAAAAGATATTTACTTGAAAAAACAAACATCGCGTAATGAATTTTGAAATACCGGCAGTCGATTCTGTTTTTAAATTTGTTTTATTTTCATATTTTGGTAGTACTAACAAGAACATATCGACATCTAGTGTTCGTAATGATGGCGACAGCTTTGTCTCCAGCTGAAGATGTGTATAAGTTTACATGAAATCGCAATCCTGTAGAATTTATAAGAATTATCATAATTTCTTATAAGATAAGTGAAGTTTTACATTACAAATTATTATAGTTGTATATATTTGTTTGCTTTACTGTTAATAGCTTCATATTTTACGTATTTATTAGTGATATTCAAATTAATTGAAATAAACTATCTGTTGCGTGTTTGGAGGAATTTAGTAACAGTGACGTCAAAACCAACCACAATAAACCACCATCAATAAACCAACCACAAATAATTTTTATATTAAACTATCTGTATTACACAAATATAAAAATTTGTAACTAAGGCTTCACTTATTTTAAGAAATTGGTGTTAATACTTCTTTCTAATGGAGATAGATTTCACAAACAATCTGTTTCTTAAGATACCTGAAGCCTTAGTAACAAATTTTTATATTTGTGTAATATTTATTGCTTCACTGTAGCTAGCTTCATTTTCTACGTAAACTATCTGTAGTTGGTTTTTAACACTCTGTTACTTCATTTTCATTTTTTGCGGGACTATTTTCAGAAGCTGTCAGACTTTTAACATTGAGAATAGAAGCAACAGCTTATGAAACTTGTACCTTAAAAAATCAAAATGAAGTGAGAGGTTGTTAAAAACCGACTATAAATAGTTTTTTTAAGGAATAGGTTATTTGTTTATGTATCTCTTTGCATGCAAAGAGAATGTAATTTCAAAGCCATCACACAGTGACCAGTTATTAAAAGGTTTTCCTACTGTCCAGCAATGCAAAGAAGCTCCCTGAAAGGAATGTGCCACCCTTACTCAATGAGACGAGGACAGCGAATGTGTGTGACAGAGAATGCTTGCTACACAAGCAGCAGAACCGTTAGAATAAACCATGCGCCCTATTCAATCTGTACACTAAAACCGAGAATGTTCATTCACAAAAGTAGAAGCCATCAGAATGTTTTTGAATGGTGTGTAACTAAACTGGCATGGGAAGGGTGTAGGAACCTTTTCCAATCCACCTGCATCTCATCCCGCAGAGACTTTCTCTCCTGTGGGGAACTGTATCACATAAAGCTTACTGTATCCCCATACCCCGCTTGTGCGCACAAGAAAATCAAGAATAGGATAATTTCTGCAAATGTTTATCTTGATTAACGTTACCATTACTGATATAATTTCAGAGCTCTTTTATTACTGTGACTGACCCAAAATTTCTGTTTTTCAATATCTTTGTCTTAACTAAGAAAAACTAAATAAATGATGTGTATATAATATATTATCACAGTTCATTTTTTGAACCGAGGATCTATGCTGTTCAAAAATGTTAATTCAAAAATGTTTGTATAGTATAAATGAACTGTAATATATATGTATGTAGTATAAATGAGTTGTATACCTATGTATACAATAAGGTTTGTACGTAATTTAGGCATTTTGATCTTTTTAAATAACTTATACTTTTGTAAACAACTCTATATTTTGTAAATAACTTATGTATTTTGATCATTTTGTATTTTGACTGTATAGAGATAATTGACAGTGTCAGATGCTCTTGTAAGAGTCTATTGGCCGCAGTAAAATTATTATTATTATTATTATTATTATTATTATTATTATTATTATTATTATTATTATTATTATTATTGTTCAGGACATTGTAATCATTGTCATTCCATTGCTATCCTTTATTCATGAGAAAACAGCATGGCCAGAAGTAAAGTTTAACTCACACTCACAAATCCAATGAACACTTTTATAAATATTTCTATTTAAATGAACACACAACTTCAATTACTCCAGTGTTACGTTCAAAGTCTGGTTTTAATTTTCTGCTGAAAGGTTGCTACATGATTGTCTTAACAATAGGTTAGTTTCACAATGGTATGAATTTACTAGCGAATTTGTGGCTAGAACTCATGCTGCTAGACCCATGTCTGAACTAGAGCGCAACGGCAGTGGAGAAGTAGTCCTGTGATTTAACCTAACTCCCTTCGGCCTCATTCACAACGAAAATTAACCGTAAGCATTTACGCATACTTAAAAACTTGATAATATAGATTGTAATGAACTCATTCCCAATGAATCACGCCAACATAAAAATAAACACTGAACAATGGTAAACTTAGAAGCTTACAAACCCAAACCCTTATGTCTATGACAAACATAACAAACTAGCCAATGCAAGAACAACTGTCATCACATGATCATTCTCAAATCACTCATTAGATTTTTGGTTGCCATGTATAAATTTGTCAAACTGCCTTTCTGTGTAAGATCATGGGGTCAGGATCGCTACTGTGACATTCAAATGTGATTATTTTTGTACTTGAATGCAAGCAATCGGAATCTTGCGGTGTTGTCATATCGTATGTGATGAGCACTAAGTGAATCCATCTCTAATAAGTATTAGTCATGCTAAAACAAAAATTCAAATTTTGCAAAGTGATCCACAAGGAGGATAGGGAGTAATGTTTGTAACATAACATAACCTCAATTTTAGCTCAAGTACTCTTCAAATTACAAAGAAATAGAACACCATATATTATAATGATGCATTGTGACGTAAACTCTGTAATGATCATCATTATTGATTGGTATGTATGTGTGTACATATATTTATAATTACAGATCTGAAATGTAAACTATTGCCATGATGTGCTTCCAACAAAGAAAGGTGTGCTTTAAATTAAAGAGAGAGCAAACAGTTCACTTCCTGTTAGCCTGTATAATGCTGTATCTGCAGAACGTGAGCAGTCAGATGATTTAAGTTAATTGATGGAAATTAATAATTTCTTCACACTAGCCGTATACAGGCTAAGGTATTGATTAGATTGATAGAGCCGACATGAAAAATTCAATGCCATGGCCGGTATTTGAACCACGGATCTGCTGGTTTGCATCCAATCGCTCTTACCCACTGGTAGCTCAATGGGTAAGAGTAACTGGACAGAAACCAGGAGATCTGTGGTTCAAATACTAGCCATGGAATTGAATCTCTCATGTCGAATCTATCAAGTCAGAGGATATTTTTATGATTGCTTCGTAGTAGGGGATGGTGTTTATTTACACTGGAGTTCAAATCAGTATTATTCAGTTGATCTTCTGTTTGAAAACCTGGGAAAATATATCAGACGGAGCACCTTGCAATTGAAATGGGACAAGAAATGGTCACCCTGCCCCTTGCTACTACCAATAGAATCTACTGAGTTAGTGTGAGCTCAAATAAAATGGGGGTTCTATGCAGTAATAACACTTTTAAAGTGACTTTAACGTAAAACTATTTATTCAAGAAGAAATTGACTAGATAACACAAGACTGGGAAAACGGCATAGAACATGCAGAAAAACTACAAGACGACTTTAAGAAAGAAATAGCACGCAACGAGATTTTGGAGCTTATCCTCATGAAGTTGCAAAGATCATACATTGAAGAAAGTGACAATGACAAATTCTCTCGACATAAATGACATTGACAGCTGTATGGATAAGCAATTGGCAGTTCCACTGGATTAGAAAAATCAACTATAATAATTATTACAGCATTTAAAACATAAGATGAGAATATGGCTGCTTCAATTTTTATTTTAACAGCTGCATTATTATAAAAGTTAAGAAAATAAAGTTTGGGTTCCCTTACGTCTAACGCCAAGGAGACTTCCATGCTCAAGATAGTGTGAGAGAGAGGGAAATATGAAAGGAGTGGGGGTAACAGGTGGCAATGCGGAGCACGCAAATGCATTTCATTTGCCACGGTGCAGAACTCTTCCCATTTGAAAAACATAATAAGAGGGCTGGTTAACAAAGACAGACTGATTTTTTCCTGTAACTTCCGTGATAGTTTCGTATCTGTAACATAAATATTTGAAAAGAGCGGGTTTTTATGTATAATGTCGGTAGGCGGCAGCACTCTAGCATGCTCTGTTTTGTACATGCTACATGCATTTCCCATACCAGACAATGGAGTAACACGTCTCTTTACTGATGGAGGGAATGCGTTTTTGAAATCAATTATCACCAGTGATGAGTCAGGCTCCAGCATTATGATCCTGAAGGAAAACAAGCCAGCACAGTGTGGAAATCGCCAGATTCTCCAACACAAAAAAGGCAAAAGTTGTTCCATCTGCAGGGAAAGTGATGGTGATCACATTTTGTGATTGTAATGGAATGATTTACCAGCATGCAGTTTCTCCCTGACCCTACTGTTACAGCAGCATACTACACGTCAGTATTGGCTACACTGAGGAAGCACATTGAAAAGAAACGACCGAGCCTTCTCAGACTGCATGGCGACTTCATCATGACAATGCACGGCCTCACATCGCAAATCAAGTCATGCAGTTTCTGGCTCGATTTAACATTACCTGTGTACCACATCCACCTTATAGCCCCGATCTTGCACCCTGTGACTTTTTTTTTTTATTCCCATCACTAAAGGCAAAGCTCAGGGGTATTCGATTTGAGAACTCTGAAGCAGTGCTCAAGAAAAGAGAGGCGATTCTCAAGGACCTGACAAAGAATGGTCTGCAGCAGGTGTTCAAGGACTGACAGAGACACTATAAAAAGTGCATTGAAGTAGCAGGGGACTACTTTGAAAATGATCATGTAAACATAGAATTTAATAAACATCTGTGAAAAAAAAAATCAGTCTCAGTCTTCTTGATCAGCCCTCGTAGAACCACCCTGTTGTACATATGGGAGGTAAGAAGGTCAAAGACACGTAACGAAACGCTCTTAGGCCGCTGTTTTGTATGGAGAAATTCGTGGGTTCAAACCCGGTACAAACCGACAGGATACTTAAGAGTAACCCAACTTCTAGTGAATCGGAAACCTAAATTATATAAATGGTGAAGCATAAGCACCGTTTACTTCGTTCGCGTGCTTTGTTAGCGTAATGTTGGCATCAGTCGAGTTGGAATGGCGGTTTCTGTATTCTGAAGTTGTCAGTTATGCAGTTGGAGTGACGTAGGCAACGTTGCTACACACATGCTGATGCTGGATGCAGGAAAAGCTATGCAGCCGCTGGGTACGGAAGCTTGTCGACATCGTTGTATGTACTGTCGCGAGCCCATTGTTGATCAAGGCGGCGCGGCGAGGCATTCAAAAGGACGGGCAAGCAATGCGGAGATGAAAGCTCGCCGAAACGGCGCGGGGAAAGGACACGGATTTCTCGAGAGTTCTAGTTATTTGTTCTAGCCGTCTTGATTGTTGGAGAACATTCCGGAATGTGAGTAATCTATAAAAAAGGGAGCCCACCCGCCAAAGTGAGTCAGTCGGTAATTGGACGCGTGCACGTGAACAGCTGTAATAGTGAACTTTGTGGTCGATGACCTTGCAAGTTGTATTGCGTATGTGACGTAATTCTGGACTGTTGGTGTACGAAGTGTGTTTCTAAGGAAATAAAGTGCAATTTTTAGTGTTTCTATCTTGGACTTTTAATTTCACGAACCCATAAAGTCACAGTACTTGAAAAACTAGCTAACACTTCATATTTTCAGTGAGTAATTTTCACATTGTATTAATGATAGGATTACTCAACAAAATACGGCTTAGCTAGCTAGAGAAAATGTCAGAATTCTTCACTTACAAACATATTTATGAAAAACAAAATTATATGACAACAAATGTACACCGTAAGAGGGCGGCTCAATATGTACCCGTGTTTCAAAACGACACAGCACGCACATATAGAAGTAGCTACTCAGCTTCTATGTGACACATAGATAGCTTTTACCGCCAATAAAGCCACATAAAGATGCTCCAGAAGGAGTGTGGATTAGGCAGTGACAGAAACAACGCCGCGTGCCTCACGCTGTCGGAGTTCGCAGGTATAGGTCACACGCGTGCCGCGTGCTGTAGCTGTTTGTAAACATACCGCCATACTCCGCAGTAGCTTACTACTATTAAGAATTTCTTTGGCTTATGAAACCGTAGTAAAGAAGCTATTGATTAATTATTGCTTATGAGTGTTTAATGTGTTCCAAAATTCCGTTATAGCAGTCCATGATGGCAAATAAGCAACTTATACCTTTTAGAGGGAAGTTAATGTTAGTGAGGTTGAGGATGGAAGCATTAAATGATAAACAGAACAGAAAACTACATCAAAGAATTGTAGATAACCAAAACTAAATGGGCTATACAATGAGACGAGCATTTGATTTCACGTGTTTGATAAAACTAAATAAAGCATTTGTAACTGAAAAGGAAGCTGTAGATATTTCCAGTAAGTGGTTGAAAATATTGTATAATTAAGATCATAACAAAATGCTCTGAAGTTACACAAATAAATATTATCATTGATGTAACTATTTTTACAATTCATATTTTAATGAAACTAAATTAATCGTGCGTTCGTTGAACTCCCTTCAGCTCTTCCATCCATCAAAACCATATCCGTCATTTCGGCGTTCGTATAGCGCTCCATATTGCTTGGATTTGCTATCTAAGTACGCGCAAAATCCTTCCTGTTAGGACGGAATGTGTAGTTTTACACTGAAGAGCAACCTTGCAATTGTCCGAGTTATTAGTCGACTTTTTCACAAATAACTGTCCTTTGCCCCATAACCTGAAAGGTAGGCTACGGTCACTGATAAAGAGAAAGGCGTGATGCTTTTGTTTTCGTGGCTGGTGCGTCCCAATAACAACTTTTGAGGTTCGCATACCAGTGGTTCCTGCACTGCCTAATCACAAAATTATGTAATATTTAATGCTGCATAAACTTATAACAGAACTCCGAATCTGCGACATCGAAATTCGAACTAGTTAAGTTATAAACTACGCAAGGGCTATAATCGTTCGGTGGCGTTTTAAAACAGCCTGTGTAGCTTCACAGATCCTACGGCTAAGCTCTGTTGTCACTTCGCTGCTACAGCTCGCTCGCAGGTACTGGTAGGCTTGTGTTAGCCTGAAGATTGTTGCTGTGTGCCCACCCAGGATAGGGTTTAACCACAGATAGGATTTTCTTTTCGGGATGTGTTAGGATGGCTGTTTTTCTTTGAGGATGGTGGATTGAATATGAGGTAGTTTATTGACTCCTCTAGAAGGATAGGATGCTATCTCTAGCACCCTGGCGTTGAAAGATTTATTTTGATTTGAACTGAATTTTAATTGAATTTTGTTTAATTTTGAGACCAACAACTCTTGGTAGATTATGGGAGCTCAGCTTTTGCTGCTGCTGCTGGAAAGCTGCTACAGCTTGCTTCACTTCTCTACTTATAAAAACCATCCCTACGCTGTGCAGATTATGGCGCCAAAGTAATGCAAAATAGCGGTCAGAGCAAGTACTACATTTACTACAACCTATAAGCTGTTGCTAAGGGAAATTTGTGTTATTATGTCCTGTCATTTTTACACGTTATCAAAACAAATTTGGTATTGATTTATAAATTAGTTTGGGTTTTACATACATTTGCTTCAGCACGTGGAATAGTTTTTTGAGAATGCCTGAAGAGATCTATTTGTTGTCTTTTAACATAAATGTGGTTTAGAAAGTTTGCCAACTTTTTGCTCAGGTCTACAATGCAGTCATCAACACAGTCCTGACCTCGTCCATTCTGCTTTGTCCATTGATCCCAAAGACAGTGGAATTGGCTTGGTCATCTGGAATGTCTATTTATTTAGAAGTAGATATTTTTACAACCTAACTGCGTGTATTCCTCTTCATTATATCTCAAACTACTTGAGATATAAACTCACGAAATTTAGTTTCCACAGGTATTTGTTTTCTGTGCAATGCAGTCGAAAGAAACTTAACATTTTGAAGTACAGTCTAAGTCCATACATTGGGCAAATTCACTTTTCAGATACACATTAACAAGACATAGTTCTGCAAACCTAGAAAAGCTAACAGAAATGTCTTAGTTGTTTTGTATAAACAATAAATATGCCTATATTAGGGTAACCATCACATACCTGATCTGGACCTCTTTGTATCAACGGAGAATCTTTTGAATGGGTTCTCCTTAGAGGCTATGATACTGGATCATCCACATAGAAGTACTAAAGCCTATAGTTTTGAAGCAGTTTCCCTGACCGTCAACTGTTCTTAGGTCGGCGATCAGCTGCAAGCTTTTTCTTGGAGATTTGGGAACTGCTAATGCAACATATTTTCTCACTTTGAAAATGTTACCTAGATCTAAAAGTTGTTGCAAGTGTAGTAATAATCCAATTATCTATGCTTCCTGCATTACGTGCATCTTGTCCCTGATTTGCTGCATCTGTTTGTACATTTTGTCCTTTGCCTTAATAGGTTCTTTTACTCATTTAGTTTTGCCTCTCTTTTCCCCGATTTCACCAACAGATGCCGACTTAACACGAGTTTAGCAGTAGTTAAAACAAAAATTGCATTTCACCAACAAGTGTTAGCGTAACACTCGTGTTAAATCTCTTGTTAAACTAACACGCCAAATTTCTGATGTTAACTCCTTAACAATTGTAAATTGGCGAGCATAAACTCAGCTGTTGATGTCGATTTGCTATATTTAAGACCGTCTAAATGGCATTCGCCATAGAGTACGACCTATGAGGAGAAATGATTTTGAGGAACTATCCGAAGAAAAAATTCTACGGAGGTATAGACTGTCGAAACATGTTGCTGTGAAGGTTACTGCGGAAGTACAAGAGAGGTTAGAACATGCATCGAAAGGAATATGCCGATCTCGCCTTTGCTTCAAGTATTAATAACTTTGCGATTTTATAATTCACTGAATTATGTGGATAATACATTAACCAGCTCCCGTCTTGAAACGTTCAACTAACTTGCCCTTCTTCGCTCCTCGTTTTGAACTTACGTATTACTGAGTTAGAACATGCATCGAAAGGAATATGCCGATCTCGCCTTTGCTTCAAGTATTAATAACTTTGCGATTTTATAATTCACTGAATTTATGTGAATAATACACTGTCCACCTGCCGTCTTGAAACGTTCAAGTCACTTGCCCTTCTTCGCTCCTCGTTTTAAACTTACGTATTACTGAGTTAGAACATGTATCGAAAGGAATATGCCGATCTCGCCTTTGCTTCAAGTATTAATAACTTTGCGATTTTATAATTCACTGAATTTATGTGAATAATACACTGTCCACCTGCCGTCTTGAAAGGTTCAAGTCACTTGCCCTTCTTCGCTCCTCGTTTTAAACTTACGTATTACTGAGTTAGAACATGCATCGAAAGGAATATGCCGATCTCGCCTTTGCTTCAAGTATTAATAACTTTGCGATTTTATAATTCACTGAATTTATGTGAATAATACACTGTCCACCTGCCGTCTTGAAAGGTTCAAATCACTTGCCCTTCTTCGCTCCTCGTTTTAAACTTACGTATTACTGAGTTAGAACATGCATCGAAAGGAATATGCCGATCTCGCCTTTGCTTCAAGTATTAATAACTTTGCGATTTTATAATTCACTGAATTTATGTGAATAATACACTGTCCACCTGCCGTCTTGAAAGGTTCAAGTCACTTGCCCTTCTTCGCTCCTCGTTTTAAACTTACGTACTACTGAGTTAGAACATGCATCGAAAGGAATATGCCGATCTCGCCTTTGCTTCAAGTATTAATAACTTTGCGATTTTATAATTCACTGAATTTATGTGAATAATACACTGTCCACCTGCCGTCTTGAAAGGTTCAAGTCACTTGCCCTTCTTCGCTCCTCGTTTTAAACTTACGTATTACTGAGTTAGAACATGCATCGAAAGGAATATGCCGATCTCGCCTTTGCTTCAAGTATTAATAACTTTGCGATTTTATAATTCACTGAATTTATGTGAATAATACACTGTCCACCTGCCGTCTTGAAAGGTTCAAGTCACTTGCCCTTCTTCGCTCCTCGTTTTAAATTTACGTATTACTGAGTTAGAACATGCATCGAAAGGAATATGCCGATCTCGCCTTTGCTTCAAGTATTAATAACTTTGCGATTTTATAATTCACTGAATTTATGTGGATGATACACTGTCCACCTGCCGTCTTGAAAGGTTCAAGTCACTTGCCCTTCTTCGCTCCTCGTTTTAAATTTACGTATTACTGAGTTAGAACATGCATCGAAAGGAATATGCCGATCTCGCCTTTGCTTCAAGTATTAATAACTTTGTGATTTTATAATTCACTGTGGATAACACACTGTCCATCTTCCCCCTTGAAACGTGCAAGTCACTCGTCACTTGTACTTCTTCGCACCTCGTTTTAAATTTACGTAATACGTTTCGTTTGTAGTAATGACACATGCATTTGAATTAAGTTTGTTTACAATTTTTCCCCGTGTGACATCTTTCTCATTTACACTCACTGCATCCGTCCTATTTTCCACGATAACGTTATACTTCGTCACCAATTCAATTAACAATCCTTTCTCCATTTATGAGAAATTTGTTTCATGGCTTTTGTTTATGATTTTGTTTATCCACCATTTTTTTTCAGCTGTGTGCAGACTGCGGTGCAGACGAAAATGAAAACAAAAGCACATCGTAGTACGTTCAGAAAATAATACGACTCATCCACAGCCTTCTATAACTGTAATATTTACACGTTTCTTGGCGTTAGCACGTGTTTCTTAACATTTTCAGAAAACAGGTTGGTAAAATGCAAGAAATTGTTAGCGATATTACAATTGTTACGTTACATTTGTTGACGTCGATTTTAACATCTGTTGGTGAAATCGGGCCTTAGACGTATTTGATAGATTAGACGTATTTTCTTTATCTTTACGTTCTTCATGACGCTGCCTAAATATATGCTGTCCTATGTTGGTTTTTCAGCCTCTTCTGCAGCCATATCCTATGTTTCGGGCCCAAATAACCTAGTTGATTTGTTTTTATTGGAGTCACCATACTTTGGTCACTGGAATATGTAAATGTAATGCAGAAACGTGATTTAATGCGTCAGTTAAATGAGCTTCATACACAACTCAGTTAATACTGCATGTTATGTGAGTACCTCTGTTCTTTTCCCCCATTGTTTTGCATGATATCATTTATATATAGAAATGTATTTATTGATTCAACTGAAACGTAGTGAATATCTACCAAGTACTATATTTCAGCAACTCTTTGAGGACAGGTGCGAGGAAATAACGTTAAGTTTCGACTCCTTTCTTCCCTTATCTAGTAAAATATAATACAAAACTTAAAAATTTCAAAGTATCTAACGTTTATTCTCAAGTATTATACATGCGAATACTTCGACATCACCAACCTCGAGGGAACACGATATCGATATGTCATCCATAGCTTGAGTGTTGTTACCGAATATAACAAATAAATAACAAAAGCCGACTGCTATCCAAAGGCAATAACCGTTATGACCAGAAAATTCTTTGGAATGAACGTTATCAACAACCAACTGAATACAGCAAAACCAAAATAGTACATTTCAGCACTATTTGATGCTGGTGTATATTAAGGAGTTACGTTGTAATAAACAACTAGTTATAAGGTGTTCCTTTTCATTTACGGCCTACACGTGCCGAGAAATCCAAAAACGTACGAACCGGCTACGCAGTGTTTTACCTGTCCGCACCCTAAATTCTCGTTGCCGTCTGCCGTTACCATAAAAAGGCACGGTTGAAACAATGCAATATTTTTAAGGCTTTGCTTACCCGTGCTATTAAAGTGGGTGCTGAAACTAGCTACTGCTAGTTGCAACCTCTTTAGGAAACTATCCATCACTCACCGTAGTTCACGTTGAGTAATGCTGGTTGTTCAATAAAGAATGATCATAATTTTTTACGGTCATACATTTTTGCACTAAAACTCAATCTTATTATATTCTGTTAGCTTAATATGAAACAAACACGCCATAGTTTCAATGTTGGTACTCCTGGTTCCCGCCTGTAACAACATGGCAAGTTCAGACATGTTCAGTATCGTCTACCACTGCAATGGAGGTAACACGCGAGGAACAATATGTGGCTTTGAAATTTCGCTTTCGTCTCAACAAATCTTCATTTGAGGCCTTTACAATGTTACAGGAGGCCTATGGAGAGTCTGTTCTTCCCTACAGCACAGCTCGAAGGTCGTTTAAAATGTTTAAAGAGGGGAGACAATCAATTTCAAAGGAAGGTGGACCCGGTGCTACAGTTACTGCTCTTACGGAAGAAAACATCAACACTGCTGCTGCCATTGTGCGAGAGGATCAACAAATTACCTTAAGATCACTTTGAGATACTGAACTTTTAATTGGGTGCCACCCACTCGTTGGTGACAGAAACATTACACATGAGACGTGTATGTGCGCAATGGGTTCCAAGACTGTTGATTCCCCAACAAAAGGACATTCGCATGCAGGTCTGCATGCAGTTAAACTTGATGTTAGAGGAAGATCCGGAGTTTCTTTCAAACGTAATCACTGCTGATGAAACTTGGCTACATCATTTTCATCCTGAGAGCAAACAGCAAAGCTCAGTGTGGAAATCTCTTTCATCACCAACCCACAAAAAGCAAAAGTGGTTGCTTCTGCTGGGAAAGTTATGGTCATCTCATTCTTTGATATTCATGGAACGGTTTATCAGCATATTGTACCTGCACATACATCAGTAACTGGACAATACTACAGGGATGTCCTGAAAACATTGCAAGTCCATATCAGGCGCCAAACACCACATTTCCATGAAGCAGGCTGGATGTTGCACCACGATAATGCGCGGCCGCATATTGCCAATGTTACTGCTGAATATCCTGCAAAAATCAACGTGAAGTGCATCCCTCACCATCCCTATAGTCTGAATTTAGCCCCATGTGACATTTTTCTATTTTCTAATTTGAAGAAACGCCTTCGTGGGAGGCATTATCCATAATCAGAAGCAGTGGTGAAGGCTGCGGAGGCGATTTTGAAGGATATCTCAACAAATGGTTTCCAGCATGTCTTTGAAGACTGGCAGGAACGCTGGGACAAGTACATCGCATTCAGGGGAGACTATTTTGAGAAGGAACATCAAAATTATGAGGATGAGTAAAGGTAAGTTGTTAAAAAAAAAAAGTGTTGTAATTCTTTATTGAACAGCCCTTGTACATTAGCGGAGGAAGAGTTATATGCCCAATTTTTTTCGAGTCAACAGTTGACGCCCGTATATACGTGAATACAATTTTGCTCTTCCCCTATTTTTAGAGAATTAACAGACAGGAAGCGTGATTTTGATTTTTTTCAACAAGATTCTGCAATAGTAAATACAGCCAATATTTATTAGTAGAGATTTGTGGGTCCCTCGGTCCCTCAACATAAATCTCTGCGACTTCTATCTATGGGATAACTCAAAGTGTACAAGATAAACCTACACACCATGCAAGAATTAAAACAAAATATCGGTGCCAATTTCAGCTTCTCCTTTAATAATATGGGTAAGCAAAACCTTTTAAAAATAGCTTTAAAATGTTGCATGGTTTCATCGGCACCTTTCTATGATAGCGCCATACGGCAAGGTGAGCCGAGGACGCGCACAGGCAAAACGCCGGCAGCCGGTTCGGATGTTTTGGGTCTCTCCGTATATTACCTGCGCATTACCTGAATGCGTCGCAAGTAGTTCGGATAATCGCGAGTCTACAGGATGCTGTAGAAATGTTCAGTGAAAGACCACAGATTTGTTCCTCATTGGACAAAGGAAATTGCATTGCAGAAAGCATTAAGAAGGCCGAAACTTCCTCGGCCAGCGCTAGAAATAGCATAGAAATCCCAAACAAAATTAAATCGGCATCCCAGATACCCTTAAGGATAGTCCCAGAAAATTTTCGAGAGAAGTGAACAGTAGTGAATTAGAAAATAGAAATTATTTTAATTTGATCTACGTACTTTGATTTGCCGAGAGTCTGAGAACGCGCATGCGCTGGACGAGTGACGGAATGGCGGTGCGGGACCACAAAGCAGTTGCTGCAAAACAAGAGACAATCACAAGAGACAACAAAAATGGACCATGTACGGCAATAAAAAAAAGAAGATGCATGCACTATTCTTCATTAATAATTTCGAGGTAAGTTAAGGAACCTTGTCTTGTTTCGAGAAAGAGAACAGCAGATTTGATAAAAAGAGTAATACTTAACCTGCCACAAATTTTAGTTTGTTAATCCGCAATCTGGAACAGGTGAGACAAATGTGATGAAAATGCCAATTTTTTTCTAAGAACCTCTTTACATGGGGCTTAAAATCTATATGGGAAGAAGGATTTGATAGGAATTCTTAATAATTTTATCCATTATTTATATTTCATCTACATTTTAAGATGCACAAGACAGTACCATTTTCAGTTATCTTGTTGAAAGGCAGCTCATAAAGGTATAGAGCACGCCCTCTTACACTCATACTGTGCACCACAAATGTGATGCACACTATTTTCATCAGGTTAGCAGTTGCAACTGTGACAGTTGCAGTGCGTTAACGGTTGAATGCAACAGTTACCGTAATGATGAAGTTATTTGTTTTCATGGTTACGAGGGTGACACTGAACAACTTTGAGAAAATCAAACAAACATTGGTTTTAAACATTTTAAATTATGTTATTCTTTATCAAAAATCTCCCTTTAACATCAATGTACCGAGTGGTTAAATTATAAACAAACCCACTCATGGCCTTTCTCTACTGTGCGAGACGGCTAGCAGTCGCCGGGGAACTTACGCCGGCAGATGCGGACTAAAATACTTACCTACTGGAAAGTTGACACTCTGCTCCCAACGGCAGCATATCTCGTAGAGTATGAGGATTGGAACGATATATATCTTTTAAAGAACCCCAAGTACAACTAAGTAGGTGAGGAGAACGGGAGGGGGGCACAAATCAACACTAATTATTCTGTCATCAAACTCTCACTTAATGCATTTAATAATTCAGCAGCCGTATGTGCTGTTGCAGAATCTTACTGGAACCAATCCATAAAATTTCTCTTCTTCTGTCAAACCATTGAGAAATGGCCTTAGAATTAACTATTGATATCGGCCTGCATTTATTGTTTCATCAAAGGGTCTTATTATTCTTCCAGTACTTATCACACACCACACTCCCAATTATTTTTATCATGAGGCATTTCACACAGAAGCACAGTTTTTTCTGAAGCCCACTATCGACTGTTGTGAGTATTCAAACACCCAGTTAAATGAAAACAATATACATAATCGAAAAACAACAGCTGAGTCAGTGAAACCCTTTTCTACGGATTGGAAAAATCAGTTACAATAATTTACACGTTTAGCGGGATCATTTGCCTTTAACCCTTGCATATGTGTGCAGAGATAAAACTTCAGTTTCTACAGACGTATATCGTTTCAATCCTCGCACACTACAGGTACTTAGGGAAAACATTGTGCAAGAAATCACAATACCTGCTGTCGAGCTTCGGAGAATAAGCGAGAATATTCACATGAGATATGTTGAGAGAACGTCAAAATTTCCAGCAAAGTAAAAATTATAATCCGCCTCTGCTGGCGTAAGTTCCCCGGCGACTGCCTGCCGTCTCGTGCAGTAGAGAGAGGCTGTGAGTGGGTTCGATTATAACTTAACTACCCTATATTTCTGCATTCGATGGAGGAGTCCTTACAGCAATGATACCATACTTTCTAAGGCGCTTCAGATAGCTTTCTGTAAAATATCTCACTGCTTCATTTGATGACGAAAAAGTTATTCCACGTTTTATCTTTAATATTTGAAAACAAGGTAAAAGGTTTATAGTAAAGACTTTTAGGGCATCCAGAGTTGTTAGTTTTCTGTACTTGACAATATGTCGCATGATGTAAAATTGCGTCCTATGGGGTGTTTTTCACCACCTTTTTTTTTTTAAATTGAGGTTAACAGACATTTGTGTACCAATTGCAATCTATCTTCTGATGCTATAGAAATAAATGGGGAATAAACTGACAACCTTTTTCTTACCAGCACTGTGAATTCGTCGGACTTTGATAGGCTTAGATTCTTATCGAACTTTTCTTTTTAGTATCATACCAATAAATAAAACATTCATCAGCAGTAACGACATAAACAAATTTTAGGTTCCACTTTGGAATTTTTCCAGAGCTTTTTTTATATCATTCTACGCATTTTTTAATTGGGAGTCTGTTTATGTGAAACTGACAGACAACAAAGTATTTCTCAGGTCGGTTGATGTAAAATATTTTGGATTTGTCTCATGCCAATGCCGAATGCCACCCGAATAAATTCATAAGATGTCCGTGGATCTTCTTCAAACACTGATCGATATTTTCATCAGTAACAGCAGTTCTTAGGCTTTCTTCACGAATTTCATCATAAACAAAAACAGTTTCTGCTTCAGTAAGAATGGCATCGCGGCTTTAAGGTCCGATTTCATTCAATGTAAGAATGTACTGATGTTTTCGAAAAGAAATGCCTGTTCAATTTTCTCAAAAGGTTCAGTGTTGCCAATCTGATCACATTTGATTTGGGTTCTTAATGCCGGATGTTCTGAACAAATGTTTACCGATAAAAAGATATTTAATAAAATTCTTCAACCATTCTGGAATTAAACAGCTTTACAAGTATAAGGATATGGATTTGTTACAGTGACAGACAGCATGTGGTTAAGATGAAATATCTGAGGTGAATATGGCAATTTCTTAAGCTCTCAATGTCCTACATGCATTATGTTAGGGCCAATTCTCGGTCTGGAAGAACCATAAAGGTCATATGGTAACCTCGCGGCCTTCCTCTTCTCCGCTCTTTGATACTTACAGGAGCCTGAAGGTACATTGGCGCCATGTCTCACTGTTATTGCTACGCCAAGTGCAATTCAGTCAGTTGCTTTCTGTCGCTACAGTAAACATGGTCATTTACTTTCTGTGGAAAAACTGGTTTTTTTACAATGTTTTCTTTAAACAGAAATGTGCTTGTCATGTGTGCAGGGATTTTGTTGAAAGCTCTTCAAAGGTTGTACCAGCTGCAAGGAAAATTATGCATGCTATGGCGAATAAATCTGAAGCTTCGGATTTAATGCCAGAAGAGAGATATTATTATAAGATCAATTTTAACAAAAAAACGGTGCCAGCTTAGATTCAATGCCTTGAAAATCACTTAACAAAGTAACTCAACAAATTAATGAATATTGAGCCTCAGAAAAATGTTGTGTTATTGCACATACCTCTTATTATGACTTGCAAATTGGAGTGTGATTTGTCACAATAATGGAAGAACAATAGTGTACATTGTTTTAATAAAACAAGACAAGGCGATCTCAGAAGCTAATTCTACGGTCAATTTTTATTGCCTGATACGATTCTGCAACAGCACATACAGTTACCAAATCCTTACATGAAACAAGAGAGGTATTTCATGGCAATTTCTCCCCCAAACCTAACACTTTATTTATGTGATTTTTCTAAATACAAGAGTGTAATGTTCTAATAATACTCATGCACTACAGGAACGCGAAAGCATGAATGGAATCACAAGGATTTTAAGTAGAGGCAAGTGTTAAAGAGATGTGCCACATACTTGAGAACAGGAGAGAAAGTCTCCGGGAGATGAGACGCGGGGGGGGGGTTGGAAAAGATTCCTACACCCCCCTCCCTCGGTAGTTTGACACCCCATGTAAGTTCAGTTACAGAATATTCAAAAACATTCTGAGGGCTTCTACTTTTGTGAATGAATCGTCTCGGTTTTAGTGTACAGAGTGAACAGGACGCATGTTTTTTAACGGTTCTGTTATGTGTTTCAAATTGGAAGAGGTCTCGCCAGTAGCGAATCAGATGCGTTACAGCCTTCACCGCTGCCACCTCGTTATCCCCACTCTTTTTATATTTCTCTCTCTCTCTCTCTCTCTCTCTCTCTCTCTCTCTCTCTCTCTCTCTCTCTCTCTCTCTCTCTCTCTCTCTCTCTCTCTCTCTCTCTCTCTCTCTCTCTCTCTCTCTCTCTCTCTCTCTCTCGCACACTGCGAGTGTTCGTGGCGCTAGACTTAAGGGAACGCAAACTGAATTTTCCAAAGCTTTATAATAATGCAATTGTTGAAATCACAATTGCAACATGGATACTTGTATATTACGCAAATGTTTTAAATATTTAGTTTAAAGTTACTTTACTTATTTTTCTAATCCAATGAAAATACCAGCGGTGCATCCGTATAGTTGTGAATGTTACTTACATTAAGAGATAATTGGTCATTGTCATTACCTTCAACGTCTGAGTACTGCAAATTTATGATGATAGATTCCAAAATCTCGTTACGTGCTATTTCTTTCGAAAAGTCGTTTTCTGGTAGTTTATCTGATGTCTCACGCAGTTTTCCCAGTCTTGTTGTGTTCCTTGTCAATTTCTTCGTGAATAAGTCGTTCAACGTCCGTCAGTTTAAAAGTATTACTTCTGTTTGCAACATAATTTCAGCCCCCATTAACTCTATTGGATTGTTCTAGCAGAAGTAAGGGGGAAGGTGGATCGTATTTCATTGATCTAGCTGATACACTTTATCCTGGAAGATTAACTGAATAATACTGCTTTGAACTCTCTAGAGTAAATAGAGATTACGAACCATTCATAAATAAAGATATAATGTGACCAGACACGTTCTGCCAGACTAGCAAGAAGTGTATCGTTTCCTCTCATTGAATTTAACAAACACCTTGGCCTATTCATCTTTCACCACGTCATGTCAAATGTTTACGTTTCAGTTCTGAGTAATTTCAAATATACGTTCACGCATACATGTCAACCAATAATGATATTCATTACAGTGCTTACGTCGCAATGCATTGTTATAATATAATGATATCTATTTGTTTATTTGTATTTAAAAAACTATTTGAGCTAAAAATATGGGGTTTTCATGGTTAGGTTAGATACATTACTCTTTACCTTCCAAATGGATCAGTTTTAGCAAAATCTGAATTTTTGGCATAGCGCCAATAGTATTTCATACAGATTGATTAGGTTGGCGCTCGTCACACAACACATAGGGGGAATGCAATACGACAACACCGCAGGACTCCGACTGGTTGCTCGTCTAGTAGCGCTCAAGGACAAACACCTTCCCATTTGAAACACATAATACTTCTTGTGTAGCATGCGTTCTGTCACCACACTAGCTGTCCTTGTGCCACTGTGTAAGAGGGCGTATTCCTTTCAGGGACTTTGCGCTGGTGGACAGTAAGGATTTTAGTGTGCCTCTGCCAGCACCATTTCCGCAGCAACAGTTAGGTCTCAGGCGCCGATGAGAAAGCCCATATATTATAATGACCCATAAGCGATACCATTGAAAGTGAACTCAGATTCGCTAACCGAATAATTGGAGTAAATAGTTACTTTCTACTCGTTACTTTTATAACAATGTAACCGATACGTTATTCTCTACCCATCTAGTATACGCAATGGAATATCTGAAGGACAATGAACAACAGAGTGCATCATTACTTTACATTAATCTCGTTATCATTTCTTAAAATACAGTTTTATACATTTTTACGACACAGAGGTTCATTGTGGTACCCTAAACCATAATGTGGAATGCAGCAACTAACGATCGGTAAATGGTGTCTGGGAGTGGAACCTCCAAATTCGTACCACCAGGAGCATAGCCCCATCGATCTCTTACCCATGGAGCCAGTCACCGATTTAATAAACCTCACATTATTTACTTCCGTTTCAACGCTCCCAGAATGCTACTGTAACTTTTCTGAAGCTTCAGTAGTTCACTAAAAAAATAAATTATCTTAAGAAACAAAGAAATCTTGCTTATTATCTCTTCTACCATCTACCTAAAAATATTTCGTTCCACACGAAACTACGATGTCAAGGTTTGGCATGTTCTGGAATACCCTGAAGCTATTTAAGGCATTTTAATTAACACAAAGTAATTACATTTAGAACCAAAACATTAAAATCTTTAAAAGAAATGCGGATATTTCATAGATACTATATTATTGTACTCTGATGAAAAAGCTCAGCTAACTCAAATTGCGGCTTTTTGATATTTTCACAGGTGCATCCTTAAAAACCAATAAACAGCCACAGGTGAAGATACGGCAAGTTCGGGTTCGTTCCCAGGCGACCGCAAAGTGAGATTTGTGGTGGACAACACGGCGTTGGGCGGGTTTTCTCCGGGATCTCCGGTTTCCCCCGCCATCTCATTCCACCGGTGCTCCATCTTTATCTCATGTATCATCAGTGTCATCGCCTGCGGTGCCGTATGTAGTAAAAGCGGGCGTTAAACACTACACATTTCATTTACGGCAAGTTCTCAATAAAAGTGCTCAAAGGGCTTTCAATAAAATTACATATCTATAATATATTGTGTGTTTTTTTTAATTATTTCATGATTGAAAATCCTTTTCTTCCTAATGGACACAACTTACTTTAAATATATAAATTGGGTATTACAAGTTTTATATTGATCTCATTAATTTTCAGTCCTGTTTGTTAATTTCAGTGCTTATTTTAATTGCTGTTGTTCAAAATTATTTTATTTTGAATGACAAATCATCCTGATAATACTTATGTAAGAAGAATCGGCTCTTCTAATATTCACACACTTCACACATTTTGAAGTTTTTATATACAACCATGGTTTTTAATATAATTTATTTACTTTTTAGTGCAATTTCGTGTTGGAGGGCATTCTTTTAACATTGTTTGTTTATTTACTTACTGCGTAATGTAGCCATATTGAAGAAATCAGTGCAGCCAAACTATGTTTGTTTCTCCACTGAACGCAATGCTGCCAACAGTTTTGCTTGTCCCTAAATTACACTAACAGACTAACACAAAGTAGTACCTAAAGTGCACCTAATTTTAGTCATCACCAGCGTGACTATGTGTGCACATTTGCCAGTGGGTCGACTCAGTGATTCACTCCTAGGTGCGCAACCAACCCTCCAGCCATCAACCCATAGTATCCCCCCGCCAGGCATCGGTGTGAATGGTGCTGGGGAACTCTACGTGCTCTGCAATTAGACTGTAGAGCGTATTTGCATCCCTCCTGTTGTTGGGGCATATCGTCATCCGCACCTCATTCGTTTCCACGTCAGTCGTTCCCAAGATCCAGTTGCCCTCTACGACGTGCCCACGATGAAACTTGCGTCGTCGTAGTTTGCATTCGTAGATTTGAACGACGTTACCGGGACCGCCAATTTTCCCCCTTACAGTATACTTGGTGTCATTTGACATGCACACTTCGTGGCAGTAGCCGAACCAGTCCGATACAGTCCGTGAGCTCATACATGTATTTCCTACGGAGCACTCCATTATCGTCGTGTCGTGGGATTGTTTATGTGCAAAGCAGTGCATGAGTAACAAAATTTGACTGGGCGATAACTTAGCCTGCTCAAACCATGTTCTTTTGCACACGGACTGCGTCACCTATGTCTGGAGCACTGTGCAGAGGTTGGCTACAAGTTTTACATTATCTTTCTCATGTTGGCTGCAACGCGAGAATCAGCTTGGTCGTCTGCTTGCGCACGCGTGTACGTGCACCTCTGGACTTAGAACATATTCTCACGTCGCACAAAAGAAAGTTTCTCCGAAGAATCGAACTGTTCTATTAACAAATCATTGTCAATTTATCTTTGATAGCTGTTCAAACGCTATTGTATTGTCGCGAGACATTGTTGCGGCGGGAGCGGCCAGCGCGCGCAAAGAGACAGACAGTGCAACGTGGAGATAAAAGCTTGCCGAAACGGAGAAAGAATGAGACAGATGTATGTCTGGAAGGTTCGTCTTTTTTCTGGTGCCGTCTTGATTGTTAGAAAACATTCCACTGATTTCTAGAACAATGGGTGGAGATATAAAAGTGCCACTGCTGTCAACGCAGGGGACAGTTGTAATTGGATTTGATAATCGTGTGCGTGCAGCAGTGATTTGAAAGTGTGCAGAAGCCACAAGAGACTGTGCTGCTGTATATTACGTCATCTTGCTGTAAAGGGGTGTACAAACTGTCTTTCTACAGAAATAAAGAGCATTTTGAACTTCTGCAAACAGGACTTTCACCGTATTGCAGAGCTGACAATAAAAGCTATCCAGTGCAGATTTAATATAAAATGTTGAGACGTAATGGCAAGGGCCATGTGAAAGTTACAAAAATTATATTTGTATATGCATATTTGCTCATCTGCAGGGGAGTGTTTGATTTTGTATCATAATAATGAATCTTAATATTGAGGAACCCCACATGTCCAAAAAACTAAATTTTTCAGGAGATACAAAAAAACATACCAGTTCTTAAAATTATCCTTAGTCAGTTTTTCGTTGAAATGAATGTAGAGGGAAGCATGCCACTGCTTTTTATTGAAATGACGCTAACATTTATTCAGTGAACATCTGGGCTGTCTCAACATCTTGTAATAAATATGCATAAATTATCTTAATCCACAATATATAGCTGACAAGCACAAAATGAAACAAATTTTGCCAAAGAGAAGTCTTTGGCATTATATTCTACACAAGGTTTATTCTTAGACATATGTTGGCCAATTGTATATGTTGTCGTAGAAGATCTGGATGATTTCATATTTTGTTAAGAATGGCACATTATCTTGATAAGCCTGACTGATAGGGTTTGGTGGAATTACAAATGAGTAGAGCCAGACTGAAACATTCAATGCCATAGATGGGATTTGAACCACGGATCTCCTGGCCTCCATGCAATTGCTCTAACCATCTGAGTTACTATGGCCAACATGCTGTCATGACACTAAATTCTCCAACTGACTCGTATGTTTCCCGGTAGACCCCCTAGGGGTTCTCATATGCTATGAGACATGCACCTTTTTGTGGTGACTTACTATGCTGTAAGTACTTAGTCCCAGGCTTCATAGTTAAACCTTCAAACCTTAACCTACATGTGGCAGTGTGGAAGAAATGATTATTTCCGGAATTACAAATGGTTCAGCCAGTTGGAACGTGTGCCTTCATCACATTCTAGCATGGGACATCTATAGAGAGCAGAGGGGATAAATTATAGCGGTTTTTGGAAGGAAGTGAGAACTAGAGTACAAGACATAGATAGGCAAGAGATATGGGAAAGTACAGAAGAAAAGAAATCTTTGAAATTTTATAAGCAATTAAAGACAGAATGGGGTAGGGAAAAATATATAGATCAATGTGACACGACTGGAGGAGAAGGCATCGCATGGATGAGAGTAGGAATATTCTACTTAAAATGGTTGAGAAGTAATGAGGCAGGCATATTTGACTTTTGTGGAGACGGAGAGAGCACTGTTCATTATCTGATAGAATGTAAGGAGTTAAATTGGAGGAGAAAAATATGGGATAAGAAATGGGACAGTGTAAGTAAAGAGATATTGGTGGTACGCATGTTAACAGGGATGGGAGAAAAGAAAAATAGATGCATAGGAGATTTCTTATATAGGATAAGGGAAAAGTGGATTAGGGTAAAAGAAGCGAAGGTAAGATAAGATAAGATAAGATAAGATAAGATGCTTTATTGTCACATACGCTTACAGATAGTGAGTAAAAACTCAGTAAACAGGTGACTCGTCAACAGTAGAAAATTTAAAATATTAATAATAATTACACAAAATAACAATAACACTAATAATATAAATACTAATAATACAAATAATATAATTACTAATAATATCAATACAACTATATACAAATATTGTTATAATTATGACATGCCCTTGGAATAATATTGTCAGAATATTAGAATTACAAAATGACAAAAAATTTCATTATAATTCAATTTTATCATCCATATATTCAATAATCGAGTAGTAGGCTTTGTCCATTAGTAGGTTATTTATTGCTTTATTAAAGCATTTGAGGTTTTTCATTTCACGGATTCTTACAGGTAATTTATTATATATTTTTATTCCTGCATATTGTGGGCTTTTTTCATACAGTGCTAATCTGTGCATGGGTGGTTTTAGATTATTTTTATTTCTCGTTCCATGATTATGTTGCATTTGCGAATTATAAATTGTATCAAAATTTGAATGGATGTAAAAGGTCAAGAAGAAATGACACCAAGCTGCTCAGGAAAACCAAAGGCTTATGGCCAGGGGACTTGAGTCAGTGAGTACTGAAATTGTAATGGAAACTGTACAAATAAATATCAAATATCATCATATTATACATTAACATCACCGCTGTCTAACATTTTATCAACAATAACAATCAATTAAATCAAAGAGTACGAGGCCGATTATTATTCTCTCTGAAACAGTGTTGGTACATTAAAATTCTGAGAAAGCCCATATCAGTACAAAGTGAATCGAGAATATATTGACACATTGCTTCACTCACACTGTTTATTCACAGGACATGTTTCAAGAGCTCTTGCTCCTATCCTCAGCTGATACTCAACTGACGACTAAGTTGAGTATCAGCTGAGGATAGGAGCAAGAGCTCTTGAAACATGTCCTGTGAATAAACAGTGTGAGTGAAGCAATGTGTCAATATATTCTCGATTCACTTTGTACTAATTTGTGCTTCACTGTCCCTACGCTTCTTTCAAGTTTATACTTTGAAAGCCCATATCCTTTGTACATATGGCTTTTTCTTCAGTTTCGGTGTCAGAACATCATGGGTTTCTCTACATTATGATCGGCCTATATATTTAAAGTAAAATGTCACAGGTAACTCAATTTTGTAAAAAAGTGGACATGCGGAGTTTCTCAATATTTCCATTCAATTATCCCTGCCTTATTTTTCATACTGCCTGTATATAATGTGTCTCTTTTGTTCAATATTCAAGTATATATGCTATTAAACTGTGTAGCTTTTTGACATGTTCAATGTACACAGCCTTTGTGGCTATTAATGAAGTCACTCAATGTAAATCAATATAATCTAATCTAAATATAGATACTGCAGGCCACTTGGCACTTTATTGCAGAGTTTGAGCCCAAAGGAATAAACGGGAAGGCTTCAACTTTGTTCAAAATTGAGTTATTTTAGGGGATGCTGTATATCGTTTATATCCTTACACTTCTCTCACACTCCACTGAGCTTTTACTAAATCTTTGGTATGATTTTGATAAAACTTACTAAACTTCGATTCTAGAAACTTACCAAAACGACACGTTACCCTAACATTCAAATGCTATTTTCAAATTATTATCCTAACACACAAATCATCATTTCTGGTCTATCTAGATGAATTTTGTATGCTTATTCTATAGGAACCAACAAACACATAAACTACCTTACAATTCTAAATAGCTACCTCTGGCACATGTCTACTATGATACAGTCACAAAGGTGTGCTGGAGTTGCAAAGTCCTGAACCTGAAATGTTGTCATTTTTAATGCAGACTTTAAACAATTTTTTCTATTATTCTATTTTTGAAGCAATTTTCTACATTTAAAAACTATCTTTTACAAATTGCGAGCAATTATTTGTAATTTTTAGTGACTGTTCTACAAAATGTGGTAAAAGAAACTGTTTACCACTTTTTTTTTTACCTTAAGTTGTTCTCAATTAAAATAAATAATATAATATCCCACAGTTCTCTAAGGGTTATAATTTTAAAGCTTAGTACAGTCACTGCTTTATGATTTCTCTATAATGCACACAGTAGTCACATTTTCAAAATTTGTATAGAACCCCGAAGTTAAATTATTAAAACAATTAAATGGTCCCATAGAGTTAATAGTGTGGGAGAAAATATTTATTTTAAAACTTAAACATTGCGTAATGAATTTTGACATACCGGCTATTGATTCTGTTTTTATGTTTGTTTCGTATTCAGATGTTCGTAATGTTGGAAACGTGACATAATAAAAGAAATTAGCATAGTAACCGAGATTTCCTTAACAATGGAGAGTAAACTGAAGACAAAGGTGATGTACCTTCGAAATCTATCTTTTCTAAAGAAGAAGGAATTATCAACTTCTTAAGTTAAGTGGAGACTCTGTTACAAATATTTTTATTTGTGTAATAACACTCTTTTTTTTTTATTAAAATCCATATGTTTAAGATCATTTCATGACAAATTAAATGAAATGCCTGCCTCAGTAGCGTAGATGGTAAAGTGTCTGCCTCGCGTTCAAGAGGTCCTGAGTTCGAGTCTCGGTCAGGGTGGGTTACCTGGATAAGGTTTTTTCTGGGGGTTTTCCTTATCCTGAAAGATGAATGTCGGTTAACTCTAAGCTCAATGGAACCCGGGCTCATTTGAGCATCATTTCACACATTTTACTCATCATCCAATATGACTTAACGTTGGAGGACATAAATTACAAACTCACATGACAAATGAAATATTTATATATTGAATTTTCTGGGAATACCCTCTTAGGATTTCATTCTGAATGACTTGCATAACTCGAACCAAAGTAGATAAAGCGTTACTACACAAAAAAGTAGAAAGACAGTACATTGTCATCTGCTGAGATGTCACTCTTTTTTTTTAAACTAATTTTAAGGTTTTATTGTTTTTCAAAATAAATAACATCACTACAGTGCTACATTTCATGAAAAGCTTAGGTCAAAAGAACCATTCAACCAATTAACTTTTCAGGATCATAATAAATCCAAGATTCATTGTCAGTAATGATATTTACAGTCAAATTTGAAATGTGTTCCTATTTTTATTCGAGTCAGCTTATGTGGAACCAATTACATGCAACCAACTCAGAAAAGTTTGAAATGATTTGTTTTAGAAATATGGCATTCCATGTTCAACACCACAGCTGTCCTGGAATATGTAACTGTGGTTATAAATTGGTTCCTTACTTAACCTAAACCATATATCTTAATACATTGCCAGATTTACATTTTAACTGTATGAATCGAACATATACGTAACAGATCTTTGATCTCAATTCTTACCAGCAAGCAGGTACCTCAATTATTACAGTGTTTTTATAGCCTGACCTCGTATTGCACAAGGCTTGTCATAAACGCTCTTGGCCGCGACATGGCTCAGTGGTTAGACCGCTTGGCTCTCACCAAGGCAGCCCGGGTTCATTCCCAGGCGACCGCAAAGTGAGATATGTGCTGGACAACACGGCGCTGGGGCGGATTTTCTCCGGGATCTCCGGTTTCCCCCGCCATCTCATTCCAACGGTGCTCCATCTTCATCTCATGTATCATCAGTGTCATCGCCTGTGGTGCCGTATGTAGTAAAAGCGGGCGTTAAACACTACACATTACATTATAAACGCTCTTTCACAGGTGTATACTGGTGTTCATAAAAAAGGGGCCATTGCCTAAGATTGTAATAAGTGTATTTTTATTGTAAGGTTTCCATCTTTAGGAAAGCAGCCTTTGACTTCACCCAGGTGTTCTCAGTTCTCTACGTCACTGCACTGGAAACCTTCTCAGCGACTTAGAAATTAACCAGTAACATGTTGTAATCGTTTAGTGAAGAGTGGTTCGCAGAGTGCCTCAATGAAAGAGTATATATCAAATTGAATGCTGTGACTGTAATCAAATTTATATTGGAAAAACCAAAAGAAATTTAGAAACAAGAGCAAAGGAACACTTTAGAAACATAAAATATAAACAATTAGAAAAATCAGCAGTTGCCACGCATTTTTGGGAAAAAAACCACAACATAAATCCAGAACCAAAACTACTAAAACATACATCAGGAAAACAAAAACTGTCCACATGGGAACAAATCTTCATTTCAAAAAATAGGAACAAAGTATTCAATTTTGAAATCCCCCAGAAAGATTTGTTCAGCAAGTTGCTTGAACCACCACCAGAGGAGACCTACGACAAATTATTGCCAGATATACCACTGAGAACCAGTCGATGTCCAGTTGATGATGGAGGCAAAGTCTCTGAAACATGTTCCGGGAAAATTTAAAAGTAAGTGTTGTTTAGTGTCATTAATCGACTCCCTTTAAATTTAAAATATTACAACAACACTGTTTTCAACACTTCCAAGAAAGGAATTCCTTTAGCAGTTTTGCTACTCAAGGAAATACGACATAATTCTGCCTACTAGAGTGAAGATTGCAGAATTATATTCATATATCGTTAACTTGGACAACAACTACCATATTTATATGAAATATTGTGAGCTGACTTCTCACAGAGGATCTAGAGTTTGAATATTGGCTGCGAATGGGAATATTTCTTTATTAGGTTTATTCCCTATCCTCCAAGACCTGGGGAACAGCACTCCCAGAGAGCAGAGTTATTTCCCTACTACTCCAACTCATTGGAACCACAATAGCATGTAATCATGAACAAGCAGCGATGCTTTCACACTGAAATTTAGCCTAGATTGCAAAACTAATCATTAGAAAATGAGACAACAATTATTTTTGTTCTAAAGCATATCTGCAGTTTGCTATACACTTTAATATCAAGACACTTTGTATCCAAGTATAACTGTTCATATGGAGGTAAATATAAAAGTAAAGCATAACCAGATGATACATGTGTCTGTTGTTATAAACACTACCAGAACTAAACACTTGCTAGCGAATTGCAGGACAATGAAACTTTTGCAGAAAAACAAAATCAACCAGCAAACTGAAGTCTATAAATGTGTAAGAAAAATTGCCAAAAAACACAAGCTTTGAATTACATTATCAAGATATTTAGTAAAACGATTAATATCAAAATAAAATCATTAATACTTTATTTTACATAAGGATAATGTATCCAGACAAGAATATATACCTATATCGCCCGCCATTAGTAGTGTCGCGAGTGTGGCGAAGCACATAAAAGGTTCGGCATGGAGAGATAAGTGTAGTGTTTAACGCCCGCTTTTACTACATACGGCACCGCAGGCGGTGACACTGATGATACATGAGATGAAGATGGAGCACCGGTGGAATGAGATGGCGGGGGAAACCGGAGGTCCCGGAGAAAACCCGCCCCAATGCCGTGTTGTCCACCACATATCTCACTTTGCGGTCACCTGGGATCGAACCCAGGCCGCCTTGGTGAGAGCCAAGCAGTCTAACCACTGAGCCACGGCGTGGCCACTGAGAGATAAGGGACAGATAAAGAGCTTGCCTAAGCAGATAAACATAGCACGGAGATAAAAGGCATACCAAAACAGATAAAGTTTGATAAAAAGGAAAATTCTAGTGAGATCTTGAATGTTCTTACAGAACATTCGATTTCTTGTTTGTTACAGAATATTCCAGAAATGTCTAGTAATATGAGTAGTGGTATATATAAGGAAGCTGCGACTTGCCAAGTGGCAGTCGTAAACAGTAGTCGTAAACAGAGTCGTAACGAGAGTTGTAATTGAAACTGGTGTGTTTTGAGAGTGAGCTCTTTGTTGTGGTCAATGCCCTTGCTAGATTGTAATTGTTTATGTGACATAATTCTGCTGGTGTACAGAGTGTATTTCTACAGAACATTTCGAATTTCTGCAAATTGGACGTAAATTCTACAAACCCACAAAGTCACAGTAGGCAAGACCGGTTCTACCTAATGTACATACAGGTGTGCTAGCAGCTTCTGTAGATGAGGTGAGGGACTACTAAGCTCACACCTTTGGAGTAGTCTTTTGCCCAGGCCTGAGCTAACCTAATGGCAACAGTAGTTAAAAAGAAGGCTATAGAAATGAATAAAAAAAGTAACGTTGAATTTTGGTAGTTTGGCTGTATTTGGGGGATGTTTTCGTCTGTCAGCTAAGTGAATAGAAACAGAGTTGGTCATGCTGGCAGATCGTATGGCTAAATTTTTCAGTGCCAACACTGTGCCATAGTGAACTAGTAAAAGACGGTCGAAGGAAACTTCAAGGAAAATGTTTATGGAACATCTTAAGAAATGCAGAAGATTATGTACATTTAGAAAATATGTCTCAAATAATATCCGTTAAGGCTTTGGAGGAATATATAACCCACGACAAAATATTTCAAGAAAGAAATGTAAGAACATTTCAATCTATGAGAAAAGAATATAACTTAAGAGATCGTCGGAGAGAAATAGGACCAAGAGAAACTGAAGATACAGATTATCAGACTTGAAGACCTGATTTAAGATGCCATTTATGGACATCAGAAAGAAGACAGAAAGACCATAGACAGAAAGAGAATACCAGGAGAGAGAAGATATATATGAAGAGTATAAGAGCAGACAGACACAACTGATTATGCAGAAGCGGAGAGATGACTACCCGGATGTCTGTAACTGATGAACCAGCTCCATCTACTGATGCCAGTCCCTTTAGGAGATGGATACCAGTAGGAGGAAGCTTTGGTTACCAGTTGCAGAAGAGCAAACTTTAAAATTGTAGGAAACAGTCTTCCGTAGCTCGTTATAAGAATTACAGCTGTTGTAGAAATGTGGATTTGATTTTTATTGTTGAAGTAGAAGTAAAGTAGAAAGAAGACTGTTTTAGATAGATTGTATTTGTAAGGTTACTGGAATCCAGTAATCTTTAGGTTTAGTTAGATTGTTAAGGTACATAGTAGATTATATCTGCAAAATTTGTAAATTGTTTTGTGAAATCTGATTTAGAAGTTAATAAAGTTAAAAATGAAGTTTGCACAATAAGGCCTGGTATAGATTCCGGAAACCGGGCTATTAGATATGCAGATATTTTTTGTGCCAACACAAATGCTGTGTTCCATTATGGTCCACATTTTATGTACATCAATACACATCAGTGGAAGGGGGAAGGAAAGGGAGGGCCAGTTCCAGCTTTGTGACTGTATATACATAGTAGACTGTGCTACACGAAAGCTCTAAAAATTAATAGTGAACACTTACGTATCCTTGGATCGAACCATGACGTCGTTCTCGTGTGGTGATTGATGAAATACAC
The DNA here is from genome assembly GCA_030765055.1 of Mantis religiosa. Taxonomy (NCBI): domain Eukaryota; kingdom Metazoa; phylum Arthropoda; class Insecta; order Mantodea; family Mantidae; genus Mantis; species Mantis religiosa. The sequence goes on from CM060960.1 coordinate 34,860,160, forward strand.
TTCGCCTTCAGGAGTTGTCGCCTGCTCCCATCCCTCAGGTAGGGGACCTAGAGCACTTGTGTCCACCGACTTGGTCCCTGCATCACACAAAAAAAAATCTATTTAAATAACTGCAGTATCAACCACCACAAAAATATTGCAGTATTAGTCCACCTAAAAATCTGATATCGATGTTTGACTGGAAATTCATGTGTTTAGAGTACCAGAATTAAAAAAGAAAAGTTTTTAATTCTAGCCATACAAAGAAAAGGAAACATCAAATCCATTACAAAGCGAGCAACCCTTAAACATTTGACTGTAGCTGAAGTTTATGTACTGTCCTCCACAGGAGAGATAGTCTCCGAGGCTTGAGACGCAGGGGGTTGGCAAAGGTTCCTACACCCTCCCTGGACAGGTTTATGACACCCCATGTCACTACAGTTACAGACCATTCAAAAACATTCTAACGACTTCTACTTTTGTGAATGAATCTTCGCGGTTTTAGTGAACAGACTGAATAGGGCGCATGTTTTATTTAACAGTTCTACTCCTTGTGTAGCAGGGCGTTCTCTGCCACACACATTCGCTATCCTTGTCCCACAGAGTAAGGCAGCACATACCTTTCAGGGACCTTCTTTGCATTGCAAGGACAGTACTCTGTGCTATTCCCACTGAATCCACCTATAAGAAAATGTGCACAAAAACCATTTCATGCAAGTACACTTATTTCTTATGTCAGTTAACATGAAAGAGTTTGTCGCTATTTGATGTTGACATCCAATTTCTTTACATGGCTAGCACATCAAAAAAATGAATGACTTTGCTTTTCAGGAATGTATAAGAGCTGCAAAATTCAAGGTATGAATTTTATTTGTCATAACTTAAACTACCATATTTTATTCAAACTCCTTAGAGCAATTTTTTGAGAAACCTACATTTTTGAAAATCTTAGTGTCCCATTCTTGGAAGATGCTACACTCAAATACTGAGTTTGGTATGTAATAGAACTATTGTTTTTGAGTTAAGCTGTTTACAGATCCACACATGACACTATTTCTAAAACTGATTTTTTAAAATTCAGGCCGAAAAATGTATATTTCCAATATGAAATCGTCATATCGAATTTTTGGGTTGAATGCAATACTTTCTATACTTGCTACGTACATGGTAGAGAAAGTAAAAATGTCACTACTGCTACTGTTAATAATAATAAATAAATTTTATCTCTTTATGTTTCATTCTGTACGTCCTACTGTATGCCTATGACAAGAAGGCTAGAGGGGTATGAAGGGCAGAGGAGCTTGAACTGTTTATCTGCTCCGGTAGCAGATCTGTTTACTAGGAAAGGAGTGTATGAGAGTGCATATGAGTCACCCATGCTGACAGATCTACTGTTTGTTGCAGCGATAGATATTATGTATAGGTGAACTATGCGACAACACTAGTGCATTTTAAATGAGCCTTCCATCCTTGTCATACTCGGAAGGCGAGCATACACCCCGTGATTACAAAAGTGATTACGTTGTACATTCCTCTAACTTGCCTTCTTGTCCTGGGCAATCAGTATTTGGGTAACTCTCTAGAAATCCGTTTCCTTCCCCCCATCGTTTCGGCGAGCTTTTATCTCCGCACTGCCCTGCCCGCCTCTGTGAACTCGTTGCCCACACCGCCTCAAATCAACAATGCGCTAGCGACACTGCTCCCTCCTCAAGGCTGGTCGTCCCGAACAGCACCAACGATCCAGGTGTACCACCATCTTTCCTCGGTGCACCTTCTGAATGCAGAAGACGTCATTAATCCTCTTTACCATTCGGTACGGTCCTTGCCATGGCTACTAAAGCTTCGGGCAGCGTCTCTTGGTCCGGGTAGGGCGGTCACTTTGCTGGAACCCTTGGCTGTTGGCTTGCCTGTCGTATAGGGTCTTCATGCGGTCACTCGCCATCTGGATGTTCTGACGAGCCATTTCCTTCATGTCGTGGAGAAGCTCCACCAAGTTCTCCACATACTCGGTTGCTAGCTGCTTCGCTTCCGGGGGGCTTCCAACAGCCAGGTCATAAGAAAGACGAACTCTCTAGAAATCCGTCTCTTTCCCCCCACCGTTTCGGCGAGCTTTTATCTCCGCACTGCACGCCTGTCTCTTTGAACTCGTTGCCCGCGCCGCCTCGAATCAACAATGCACTCGGGACAATATATTCCTTCAGTGTCGTTTCGAAACATCCTGTATATCTGAGTATAATTAGTTAGCTAACCTTTCATATCTGACACACAGCTCCCAAGTATTTTATTTGTGTTTAGTCACTTACTGTACGTCAGGTTAATAATATTTCGCTCTTCTATAAACAAGATAACAACGAATGCATCGCTTGTCAGTGAAGGTCAATACACATCAACGCTATCACGTGTGGTAGCTTTATGTTCTGCTTTCTGCATTCAGTTCTTATGTTATTCATGAAGCAATTCAGATATTTAAATTTCAACCACCTGTGTTTTGTTTGATGGTACAATATTTTTCTTCAAAGCTTTCACTTTTAAAAATGCTGCACCTCAGGCTAATTTCAATCAATGTTTCTGAATTGTTCAACACTGATGGAGAATTAAAGATAATCCAATTATAATGCATATTTGTTATGCAATTAAATAGTTTATTTAATAGGAGCGAAATAGTACGAAAATTGCATCAATATTTGCTTTTTTCCTCACAAAAATTAAAAAACCTATTCTTTATTATGATATAATGTTGCAGAATTTAAATTCCGACTCAGAAATCTGTAATCCTTCAGTTGAAACATTTACCGCAATTCCCATCTAAAACAAAAGCAGTCACTCTACAATTCCCAAACAGAATTCGTATCTGTGCTTAAACCCTTTTGAGGGTGGGCACGCAGCAAAATTCTTCAGGCTTACCAAAGCCTGCCAGCAGTGACGGACGTACTGTAATCCTTTCATCACCAGGAATATTATGAAGAAGCGTATATGTTGTATTCCAGTGACTTTTTCTCTTCTCGGTATTCTACAAAGTCATTTTACAAACCTGACCGTGTGTCTGCCTTACATTCAGGGGTCTCGAGTTCGAATCTTACACCCGATAAAGCCTTTTTCCGAGGTTCTCCCTTATCGTGGGAAGACAAATGTCTGGTATAGCTGTTGCAAAGTTTAGAAAACTTTCATATAATGTACTGCTTGAAACAAGTGACAGAAATTGGCATTATTTCCTAGCCATAAAGATTTACGAGGGTTATTTTGAATACAGGTCCCATTCCATGCAACAAAGAAGCAGATATCGTTTGTTTCTTTTTCTGAATCTTGCATGAAATTTAAACTTTAAACTCTGGGGACCCAAAGCATGATTTCACACATGTCATTCCTAGTTCGATATGTTCACCGTCATTCTCTGCTCTACTATGAATCTTGACAGCTTTGTAGAATAATGCCCAGAAGCAGCCCTCGACAGTCCAGAGAGGAAAATATTAAGCTTCATTTGTTGTAGAAAGGTGTGGGAAGATAGTACGTCACGATGATACTATTCTTATACCACAATTTCCTGTTATTCTCACAGCAGTCCAGTATCAATATTTCCACATTTTCCAGTAGTTCAATGGTTATTTATGATAAATTATTCAAGGGAGTTATTTTGTGCATTTTCATGTTTTAATTGCGAATCTCCTATTCATTTTGGCGTAACTTTACAGGTACGCTAATTGTAAATAGTTTTAAAATATTCTTAAATACAGAGGTGGTCTGAAAAGTTTGCGACCTAATAAAGATACAAGACAGTTTTTCAGATTTTTCTCTGAACAGTCTCCTTGTACCTCTACACACTTCTCCCAGCGATGCTCCCATCTCTGCAACCCGTCCAAATAGTACTCGGCGTTTTTCTCTGCAAAATAATTGTTCACGAAGCTGATTGCCTCTTCATTTGACGAAAATCTCTGTCCTCCGAGCGCAATTTTCAGATGAGGGAACAAAAAGAAGTCGCTTGGGGATAGATCGGGTGAGTAAGGCGGAAGGTCAAGCAGTTCAAACCGTAATTCCTGGATGCTCCCCATTACAACCGCTAAGCTGTGAGACGGTGCGTTGTCTTGGTGGAACAGGATTTTCTTTTTCTGCAAATATAGTCGTTGTTCCGGAAGTTCTGCCTTCAGCTTCTCAAGTAATGATGCGTAGTATGCTCCTGTAATAGTTTCTCCTTTTTGAAGATAATCGATTGAAGTAACTCCATGACTATCCCAAAAAAAAACAATCGCCATCACTTTCCAAGCCGAAAAGAAACAGTTTTTGCTTTTTTTGGAGCCGGTCCCCCTTTGCAGTCCACTGTTTGGACTGTATTTTTGTTCCGGGCGTATAATGGTGTATCCAAGTTTCATCTACAGTAATTAATTGGCGTCAAAACTCGGATTTATTGCGCCTAAACTGCGCCAACAGAGCGTTGGAAATGTTCATTTGAACACGTTTTTGGTCTAACGTGAGCAAACGCGTCACCCAGCGCGTGGACAGCTTTCTCATGTCTAAATGTTGATTAATATGTGACAAACACGTTCTTTTGACAAATTCATAGCCTCTGCTATCTCTCTCACTTTAATTCGGTGGTTGTCCAGCACCATTTGGTGAACTTTGGCGATGTTTTCGTCGGTAGTTGCAGTTTAGGACGTCTCGAACGTTTTCGCACTCCCAAGTTCTTACGGCCACGATTAAATTCAGCTTAGCCGAAAAAAACAGCTTTTGCTATTTTTGGAGCCGGTTCCCCCTTTTTCAGTCCACTGTTTGGACTGTATGTTTGTTTCGGGCGTATAATGGTGTATCCAAGTTTCATCTACAGTAATTAATCGGCGCCAAAACTCGGATTTATTGCGCCCAATCTGCGCCAACAGAGCGTTGGAAATGTTCATTTGAACACGTTTTTGGTCTAACGTGAGCAAACGCGGCACCCAACGTGCGGACAGCTTTCTCATGTCTAAATGTTGATTTAATATGTGACAAACACGTTCTTTTGACATGTTCATAGTCTCTGCTATCTCTCTCACTTTAATACGGCGGTCGTCCAGCACCATTTGGTGTACTTTGGCGATGTTTTCGTCGGTAGTTGCAGATTTTGGGCGTCCCGAAGGTTCATCGTCTCCCAAGCTCTTATGGCCACGTTTAAATTCAGCTGCCCAAAATTTCACTGTGGTAAATGATAGTGCAGAGTCCCCATACACAGAGTACAACTCATCTTTGATTTGCGTAGGCGTAATGCCTTTCAAAAACAAATATTTAAGGACAGCTCGATACTCGATGTTGTCTATTTTCATAAAAACACTCGCATCAACTCACTCAAATGACTGTTACATAACAACTGAGCGACCAAAATGGCTGAAACTTTGGTAACTGTCAACAGATGGACAGCAAAATTCACCAGTGTTGCCATCTTCATGTTGAGGTCGGAAACTTTTCAGACCACCCTCTTATATTCCTGCACACCAGTTTCTAGAAAAAACTTTGGTGCACCCAGTTGGTAAAACATCAATTTATTTGTAAATTCTTCAAATCAGTGATTGCAGGCAATCCATATGGAGATCTACTGCCATTCAAACTGGAATGTTTCTGCCTTGTACAAAAAAGAATGGGTACAAGATCGAGAGAACTGAGACAGACACCTGGAAAAACACAATTAGCTGATGGTGCAACAATCAGAGGAGACCCCTGGCAGACTCAACCATCATTCAACTAACTGAATATTATGGGAAAGCTATCAGAGAAAATTCAAATAATCTTGAGGACATGACTGGAGCAGCGTGGGTTACCTACTTTCACAAAACTGCCACTAATACCAAACCACTGCACATATCCTGCTCTGTAGTTTGGTGCAAATATACAAAAAAAGCCAAACTGGTGGTAAACTGAATGAATTTCATCATAAGGAAGTAATTTTGACATTGAAACCTAATTATGTAGATCTGGCTAATCCAGGATTACTGAAAAAGTGTTTGGCAGGGAAAACCCAAAATGTTCATAAGGACAACAATGCTTCCTTCAGTGAAAAATCTTCCTGAAAGTAATTAATCATGGCACAACTTACCAAAAGCCAACGAATTTAAAGACCAATGATGATCCGATATGGTGGTAGAGGGAGGACCCAACAAGAGATTAAATATAGCAAATCAACATCAACAGCTGAGTTCATGTTTGCCATCTTGACTATTTACATTTGTTAAAGATTTAACATCAGAAATTTGGCTTGTTAGTTTAACAAGAGATTTAACACGAGTGTTACGCTAACACTTGTTGGTGAAATGCAATTTTTGTTTTAACTATTGCTAAACACTTGTTAAGTCTTAACATCTGTTGGTGAAACCAGGCATTAATGTTGTATCATCAGTGAAAGAAAACCCACATTTATCTACTCGCCAGTATATTATGGAAGACAGGTGGTGAATTACCTAATCATGAATTTCCAGGAAGATGGATTGACAGAAGAGGAAGTATTGAATGGCCGCCACGATCTCCTGACCTGAACCCCTGCCTTAGACTTTTCTTGTGGGGATATTTGAAGTGGAGGGTTTACAAGAACCGACCAAGAGATTTTGAAGAGTTAAAGTGAAGAATTGGGCAACAAATGCAGCTGATCAGACGAACAGTCTTGCTGGAGAACTTAACTAATTTCAAAGACCGACTTTGGCATTGTTTGGCAGTAAATGGAGGCCATTTTGAGTAACTTTTGAAGTGAATTCATTGTGTGTTACAACACAGCACCACTAATTTTGTTATGAATGCATTTTCTTAGTTTAAATTTCATGTCCTGTAATACGTTCCCATTAAAAAAAAGTCACACCCAATTCACAGCCAAAGTGATATGAAAACATGTTGATATTTTACAGCTTTTCTAAAAATATCACTTCACAAAGCTATAACAATAGACTGTTGCCTTGTTTATACATCAATGACGATATTTTTGGGTGGAAATAAAGAGTCTCCTTACTTTGAGTACGTAATAGTGAAAGTAAAAACGCTTTCTCTGATATTGGCAGGTAAATCTGGATGATTGCAATGTAAGGGAGCTCGTCACCTGGTGTTGACCAAACCGAGAAGTCGCACTGCCTAAAATGTACACTTTTTATGTGTACGTATTTGTGCCTCTTCCGGAGTGGCCCATTACGTAAGAATTAGCAGACTCCGTTAGTTTTCCGCCTCAGCAGCATGTGCGTGGCGAGCATGGAAGGGCGTCGACCTTTTCTACAGCTCCTCAAGTGGTTTGACTTAGGCTGGCACAGAGCTTAGCGCCTATACTCACTGCTGTTGATGCTCAGCTGTTTCTCTGGTTCGACTTAGGCTGGCACAGAGCTTAGCGACTAAACTCACTGCTCTTGATGCTCAAGTGTTTCTCCGTGTCAGGGGTAGCGAAACGATCCCTCTCAGGCTTACATTCCATAGGAAGTGTTATGTTGCAGCAAGAAAGTCAACACTTCTCTAGAAAACATTTTTCCCCTATACATCCAGATCTAGAAACCACTAATCAAAGCTCAGATGAGGAAGTAGGTACGCAAAGTCACAATGAAATTAAAAAATCAAAACCTCCTAAAAAGAAACCAAAAACACAAGTTAGCCAACACGTTGGTGAATTCCTGGCTCATATAAAACCTTACTTAGAAGCTAAGCCCAACGAATTCCCTTTCAATTATGAGCATTTGAAAGGCTTTTACGAAAATGCACTGGGAGCTGGAGATATCATAAATGTAGCAAAATCATGTACAAATGACTTAGAAAGTTTTACTAGAGGCTTACAGAAAATACATCTTCTAAATTCCCAGGGCATGAAAACCAGAACAACCAGATAATAAATCAATTGAAAAACAAGGATAAGACAACAAAAGAAGCTGTCGTTACCAAAGAAAACGGAAACAAACGCTCTAAAACTACACGTTTCTCCTCCAGTGGAATTTGAATAGCTTCTGGACCCAGTATGAATACCTGACACACCTAATTGCCTCACAGCAACCAGATATAATATATCTGCAAGCAACTAATTTTCAGAAATGCGTTTTAGACTCGAAATAAAAAACACATAATGAAAAAATTCTGATGTGCTACTCTCACATTACATTCTCAGACCCTTTTAAAAATATTTTTAAACTAGCTTGGTGCTCTATTTTATAGTACTAATTAAGACATCGTTTTACTACATATTTCCTTGTAGCTAGATCGGGCATAAAATATACAGTGCGATCCATATAAACCTGAACCATTTCAGTAGGCCATAATTTCCCTTTGAAAGCCCGTACAATGTATAAATTTGTTTTAATGATCTCAGTGGCTCTGGGAGGTTTTTCAACACTGACAATTGTTGACAAGCCTTAAATTTCCATTTTCTTTGATAAGACTGTAGACATTGAAGATTATATGGGTATCCTTAAGACATTTATGGAGCAACTGGATGATGTTGATTTGAGAGAAGGTTGTTTCACTTTCAAGTGGGACGTTCCCCAACAGGTTAAAAAAAGGTAAAGTGAAACCCATCTTTAAAAAAGGTAACAAAGGGCAGGTAGGAAATTACATGCCAATTTCCATAATTTCAACTTTTACAAAGATCTTCGAACAAATAATGTATAAAAGAGTAACAAGCTTTTTGGAAAAATTTAAAGTAATTAATGACAATCAAAATGGTTTTCGAAAAAATAAATCAACAAGTTCTGCACTGATGAATTTCATTGAACAAGTGTATGAAACACTAGATAGTAAACAATTACGGATAGGCATTTTTTTTAGATCTTACAAAGGCGTTTGACCTGGTTGATCACAAACTTTTACTAGAAAAATTATCCTCATATGGCATAAGGGGGTTAGCTTTAGATTGGTTCAGATCTTATCTGGAGAATAGAGAGCAATCGGTGGAAATAGAGTATTTTGATAGCGAAACGAGTGAAGTTAAAACTCAGATTTCAAGTAGCGCTATAATGAAATATGGAGTCCCTCAAGGTTCGGTGCTTGGACCTCTTTTATTTATAGTGTACATTAATGATTTGGCAGATAATGTAGAAAACAGAACCAATATAAATGTTACACTTTTTGCAGATGATACAAATATTTTTATCAAAGGGGTGAATGAGGAAGGGGCAGATGTACATATTGAAAATAATCTAAAATATATTAAAAATGGTTTAGTGCCAATATGTTAATATTGAGTAAGGAGAAAACAGCAGCCCTAAGCTTCTATAATAAAATGAGTGGAAGTCAATTGTATCCAAAATTAATGCTGGGACAAGACCAAATACATTATGTAAAAACTATCAAATTTCTGGGACTAATACTAGATGAAAATTTAAGTTGGGAAACTCACATAGAGGCATTGACGAAAAAGCTTAGTAAAATGTGTTTCTTAATGAGGGCGATTACAGGCATGTCAAGCTTGAAAGTTCGGAGAATAGTGTACTTTTCATATATACACAGTTTGTTGGCATATGGTATAATTTTTTGGAGAAATTCTAAAGACAGTATAAAAGTATTCAGATACCAAAAGAAAATAATTAGAATCATAGCAGATGTCTCAAGCACAACTAGTTGTAAGCCATACTTCAGTAAATTAGGTATCTTACCACTGCCAAGTATATACATATATGAAACTCTTGTACATATGAGAGCAAGCCTAAGTTTATTCAAAACAAATTCTGAAATTCATATACACAACACTAGAACAAAGAATAATTTATTTGTGAAGTCACACAAAACAAAGATGTATGAAAATAGTTTCACATATGCTGGCTTACATCTTTACATATAAGCTACCTGAATCTATAAAAAAAAGATTGAATCACAACATAAATTTAAGAAATTGTTATTAAACTTCCTTAGAGCCAATAGCTTCTACAGCGTGGATAAATTTTTAAATTTGTAAATATTTAGTTAGCTACCTTAATTATAAATATTGTACTTAGTTTTTAATTTGACGTGTCCTATAACATGTACATGTTTTAATGGATGAATCAATAAATCAAATCAAATCAAATCCAGCAAGATGGAGCAACGTGCCATACATCTAATGGCACCATGGAACCTGTAACCAGTTTCTTTGATAATCGAATAATCTCAAAAGGTCTGTGGCTCCCCAGATCCCCTGACCTAACTTCACCGGATTTTTTCTTGTAGGGGTATCTAAAAAATTGAGTGTACAAGAATAGGCCACGGACAATTGATGTTCTCAAGGAATCCATTCGAACCGAAATAAGTAACATTGGCGAGGATACTCTCCGTAAAACTTCAGAGAATATGGAGAGACGAGTACAAACATGTATAGATGCTGGTGGAGGACACTTCCAACATTTTCTCTCAGATGTAAATAGTGTAATGTGTATTATATTCTCCCAAAGTTGCACGTGTGTCCTATTATTGGCCTATTGAAATCGTTCAGGTAAGTTCTATACGGCTAGGATTTGGGTTTTACGTACGGATTGTAAATAAAAGTTCTTTGTTCAATCGTGACATCTTACTACGCACATGACTGAATAAGCGTTCATTTCTGAGATCCACAAAGAGCAAACGTTAGATCTTTACAGCACAAACATACGGCAACAATTACCAGCTCACAGCTGATAGCGGGCAGTTCACCGGTAGTGGGCTAGAGGAATATACCGAGGTCACTACAGTACAACCGAATCACACAGATACGTTATCGCGGCCGGGCCATAAAACGACCGCTTCGTATTGCTGTCGTATCTTCACAATCCAGTGACTTCAGAGGTACGTACCTGGTGGCTGAGGTGACGACGAAGAGTGTGGAGATCCGGCAACACTGCTAATGAGGTCCGCAGAGGATTGTTGCTGTTGCGACTGTGCAACTTGGGCCGCAAGCGTTTTCCGTGGATCTTCCCAAGTTGTCGTTTTGGTGATATGACTGCAAAAAATAATAAAAATAGCTCGTTAGTCAAGCTTTAAATTAGAAGCAAATCGTTTGCTAACTCCCAGTAAAGAGGTAACTGAAACATGGTTACATATATGCATTTATGTACTTTCAACTATCAAAACTTTCGGAGAAGATTCGAAATTGCAACTTGATGATACCAGCATAATAGTAAGTACATTTGCTTCGTATTTCGGAGGTTTGAGAATTGAACCTCGGTTAGTGTAGCAGTCTGGACATACCCTTTCATATAATAAACTTGGTCTTTACAGACAGCATCTTTCAAGGATGCTGACATGAAGATTTCAAAGACACATTCCATCGGAAACTACTCTTTACACAGAAAATGTTACAAAAGTTTTAGTTTTATCAAAATATAGCTAATTGTTATTAAAATACCAAATATTTATGTTATGTTTACAAATAAAATACTATGTATATCTTGAATTTTTGGGAATGATAGGTGAATAGATACTAATATACGTTCAAAACAGGCACTATCAGTAGGATTATTTCAGCTAGTTGGTAACTGTTCCAAAAATCAGGCAGAATAAACAAACCAACAAGCTCTATGCATAATAAATACTACAGGACAGAGCACTGAGGCGTATTGGCCTTCAATGACACAGCGTCGCTTGTTATCTTGTTTACAAGAAGAGCGACATATTAGTAACTTGGCGTACAGTAACTGACAAAACACAAATAGAGTACTTGGGAGCTGTGTGTCTGATATGAAATGTTAACCAATCATTATATACAGATGTAAATATAGGTAAACCGCGAACAAAATGCAGCTGGAGGCGTGATTTGCGAAAACTGAAGCTCTCCAGCTTTCCCCCTCTACCGTCATTTTAGGCTGCCTCTCCTCTCCTCCACAGCGCAAGCTGCACTGCACTGGTCAACGTATGGAGGGAAGGGAGTCATGTAATGCTTGGATGTTGAGGAGGGGAGACGACTGTGCTCGCGCATGTGCACACCGGCCGCACTTTGTTCGCGGTCTATCTGTACCATTACAGCGTCCGTTTTGTCGTTTGGCAAATAGGAATTTTGATTACCTGTTCTTTCTCCTTATTATAATATACAATCACGTTATATATGATTTCTCACGCCTACCATGTATGATACATTGCTGTCCAGAAGACATGATTCTTCTGAACAGTGTATATGCCCTCTCTCGCGGTGTATCTGCGATAGGTTTGTGTAAACAACTCTGAATGTTGACATTCCTTCCGATAAGTCTCCACGATTTGCCATGAAGATTACTGAACCAAAAGAACACACATTGATCCATGACATTAAATTCTCCGACTCGTAAGTTCCTTTCGGCACGTTGGCCATAGTAGCTCGGTGGTTTACAGCAACCGCGCGGAGAGCGAGAGATCCGTGGTTCAAATCCCGGCTATGGCATTGAATATTACAGTCTGTGTCTACTCATTCAAACCTTAGCCTACACACGACTAGTGTGGAAGAACTTACACTGGGCCACAACAAAATAATTTTTGAATGTTTCGAGCACTTGAGGCAATTACTACTAATAAAAATATAAAAACATAAAATATAAAATATAAAATATAAAATATAAAAATATAAAACAAATATGACAATAAAATTATTTTATTAGTTCTAGTTTCCATGATACACACAAGGTGGAAATATTGCATATTAGCGTATTGAGAGAAACGGATACACTATAATTACATACATGCTAACAACAATGAAAGTGCATTTGATTTGTTTAACTGATAATTACATGCTAAGAGTTCTAAATTGCTGGAAAAATACTTCGCAGATAGTCGTGTCTGAAGAGAATCGTGTGGTAGCCTATTGACTTCGTCGTCTTTTAGCTTGCCTCTTGTGATGGAGTTCCGCAGAATCCCTATACAAAGACCAACAGTAATCTGCAAGCATTACTTCCTTCCAACGGCCCTGATATCTTTGTTCCATAACAGAAATGTCCTGATGGAATCTCTCCCCATGTTCATCACTAACAGCTCCAGAACTAGACCCGCCTCGGTAGCGTGGTGGTACAGTGTCTGCCTCACGATCAAGGGGTCCCGAGTTCGAATCTCGGTCAGGGTGAGTTACCTGGATAAGGGTTTTTGCGGGGTCTTCACTTATCCTGAAAGACGAATGTAGGGTAACTCTAAGATTTGTGGATCCTGGGCTCATTTGAGCATCGTTTCACCCATTCCATTCATCGTCCGTTTGAAGTAACGTTGGAGGACGTAAAATTACTATAAAAAAATCCCCCAACTAGGAAAGAAAAGTGGTGGGAGTAGAAAAAATGGATCTTAAGGAACATGTTGCATCCAAGGTTACGGTATTTTTGCAGGAGCACTGTCACCAAGTGCTTGTAGTTGTCATCACTTTTGTTGCCTAAAAATCCATAAAGGCTTCCCAAGCTTTCGTTTCTTTCCCCTCCAAAACTTGGTCAAATGCAGGATCCTTTACAAGTTCTCTTATTTGTGGTCTGACAAAAATGCCTTCCTTAATTTTTGCATCACTTAATTTCCAAAATTTCTCTCTGATTGTTTTTTGATATTTGACAGGTGTGCCAACTCCCAAAAGAAAATTCCCCCAAATTTAAATTCTTCACTCTAAAAAATGTAATGACACTTTATCTTCAAAACAAGAGCTAATCTATCATTTTATGGCGATTTTTAAATTCAGCAGATAGAAATACATGTGAATTCACTATCTTTAAGCCCGAAACATTTTCATTGTTGCCCAGTGTTACTATTTCCATAAAGAAGTTTTATTTGAGGCTGTTTCTCACATATTTATTAGCGGTTCCCATTGAATTTTGTCAGTATGTAGCGCGCAGCTCTGAAACAGTTGACTATCGCGTTCTCTTTGTTTCCGCATAGAACTATGTGGCGAAACTCTGTTTACAACGCCTTATCTCGAATAACATGAAGTAGGTAGACAAATAATGCATAACGGTTAGAGTAATTCATGTATATGTACGACAATAAACTCAATAATACAATTAAGGGCTACCAAAACAGGATACGTAGAGCCAAAACTGGCACAGGAAATCAGAAGGGCGGCTACACGCTCCGCTAAACCACGCGGTCACTACGTCATCACATTGGTAAAAATAATCTGGCCGGAACTCTCTCCCTCCCTCATACATCCGGGGCAACCATCATTATGCAATGAGAGATCATTCTTTACATAAACACCCTCTCTAATGTATTTGCGACATATGCTACATTCTTGTGTGGTCCACGAGATGATCATAATTTCTAAACAACGAAACCAGCATCGATAGTCACCTATAACTAGAGCTATTTTGGTTTGTTTAGACTTTGCACATATACATAAATATGTTTCGTGGTTACTAAAGTAAAATACAGGGTGTATATAAATGAATATCGGAGTTTTAACTCTCTATTTATTACATTAATCTTACAGTTATAAATATGTCAACTGAAAAAGCAACTCAGTTTTGTTTGTTGGCACTAGTACGCATGTGCGTGCAATGTTTCTGCCGCAATCCGCTAGACAGCGTAGTAGCAAAGATGGCGACTAGTAAACAGAAAGCGTTTTGTGTTTTGCAGTTAACAAAGACCGAATCTGTAGTTACTGTGAAACGTAACTACATTAAGTTCGGTTGTGATCCTACTAGTGATAATAACATTCCTAGATGATATCCTCAGTTTGAAGATACCGGCTGCCTTTGTAAAGGGAAGAGCACGGGACGACCAAGAGTAAGTGAAGAGACCGTTGAGCGATTGAAAGATTCGTTCACTCGTAGCCCAAAGAAATCAGACCGGAAGGCTAGTCGTGAATTACAAGTTCGTGTGTCGGCTGTTTGGAAAGTTTAAGAAAACGCTTACGGCTACGTCCTTACCGTTTACAGTTATTACAGGCTCTAAAGCCGAAAGACCACGGATTACGTGCCAACTTCGCAAACGACATGTTGTTTCATGAGGATGACGATTTTATGGACCGTGTTGTCTTCAGTGATGAATCGACCTTTCACCTTAGTGGACATGTTAACACTCTTAATGTGCGCATCTGGGGCTCAGAAAATCCTCACGAGATGGCACAAATGCAACGAGATTCCCCTAAAATGAATGTTTTTTGTGCCGTATCCTGGCGAAAAGTTTATGGGCCTTTCTTTTTTTGGTGAACCTACTGTAACAGGCACTTCTTGCCTTGATATACTAGAGCAATTGCTCTTCCCTCAGTTGGGGACGCGCCGTGGGTCAGTGGTTAGACCGCTTGGCTCTCACCAAGGTGGCCCGGGTTCGATCCGCAAAGTGAGATTTGTTGTGGACAACACGGCGCTGGGGCGGGTTTTCTCCGGGATCTCCGGTTTCCCCGCCATCTCATTCCACCGGTGCTCCATCTTCATTTCATGTATCATCAGTGTCATCGCCTGCGGTGCCGTATGTAGTAAAAGCGGGCGTTAAACACTAAACATTTCACATTTCCCTCGGTTGGAAGAAAATGAGCTAAAGAGCTTCATTTTCCAGCAAGACTGGCATAACCAAGTACGCGATTGGTTGAACATCACTGTACCCGAGCGCTGGATAGGCCGCAAGGGCCCCAATGACAGGGATTGCTATGCATGGCCTCCACGTTCTCCTGACCTAACGCCATGCGATTTTTACCTTTGGGGCTTCATCAAGGATCGTGTGTACGTGCCTCCGCTACCAGCTGACCTCCCTGAATTAAACCCGATTGAAGCAGCTGTTGCTACGATTACTGAATACACACTTATCAACGTTTGGGAAGAACTCGGCTATAGACTTGAGTGTGCCGTGTGATAAAGGATAGTCACATTGAACACTTATAAGGTTCTTGGTAAAACTGTGAGTTGCTTTTTCGTTTGACATGTCATTTATAATTGTAAGTTGAATGTAATAAATATTATAAAGAGTTAAAACTCCGATATTCATTTATATACACCCTGTATATGACTTCATTGAGTCTTGATACCGTAAGAAGCACAGACCAAAATGTCATCAGAATAAGAAGCTACTAGCAACTTCGGGTTAAGGAAAAGCAATTAGTAAGGTAATTAAGATGCTAGTGAACTCATTCAACAATAAAACCATCAGCTCAAGGCGTACCTGGAAATTACTTCCGTTCAGCAGGTAGGTCCTGTAAACATCCTGTAAATAAGTTAACATTAAGTAGGAACTTTGGTGGAGGATTCACCGAGCAAAATGGCGCTGGGGTAGCTTGCGCGACTAGCACTCGGGAGATCAAGGTTCGTTCTCCATCGACCGCGCACTCTGCTTTGGATTTTTCGTGGTTTTCCCTTGTCTGGAGAGTGCTGAGAGGTTTAATTTCACACCAAGATTTGCTTTCCAACGCTTCCCATCAGTCTATTTCCTTATCTTCCAGGTGTGGTTTCAAGGTTGTGGTCATGGTGCAGACAGATGGTGCGAATGCTTGCATATTGTGTATGCTGTTTTCTCTTAATTTTACGTCCTCAAACGTTAAGTCACTTCGGTCGGTGAATGAAGTGGGTGAAATGACGCCCAAAATGTGTCCAGAACCTCTGGAGCTTAGAGCTTCCGACACTCGTCTTTAAGAATAAGGTAAAATCCCGCAAAAACCCTTATCCAGGTAACTTACCCTGACCGAGATTGGAACTCGGGACCTCTTGAACGATGCTGTTCTCGGCCTTGTACGATTGTTGTCCTCACGTGGGAGCTGAAGAAGTTTGTCGACATCGAACCCGAAGTATTGGTGGCTACGCAGCGGGTGCTGGGCAATTCTCAGTACTTGTTAGGAACTTCCGTGTCTCTCTGTGGCCTCCTGCAGTTTTATCACTTCATCCCTTCCTCCTGTGTCACCCACGACATTTAATGTGTAGCTTGCCCCCTTCCGTTGTCTACCCTTCACCCTTTTGGTGAGACTTTATGTTCTAAGTGGAAACTTAAATAAGTGTACTTTTCCTCGTGTTTTATAACATTACAGAAGTGTTTATACGATCGATTATCGGCAGTCCTAAGCAATTAAAGACCGCGCTCAGGTTATACAATTTAGGGCTCCTCACTAGAGAACCTTCTGGTTAAGATTCCAGAGATTCACAGGAATTAGTGCTGCTTTTCATCATCACTAAAGCATAAAAGTTCGAAGATTTACACTTCAATATACTATATACAGTTCACAGGACTCAGTTAAAACAGGGTACTGCTCTCCATTAAAATTATCAGTCAAACTTAACTGGTGCTCTGTATTCCTTACATCCACAAATCATACCCTGGGAATACATATATGACCACTGAAGCAGTCTCCACATGAACAAATGGGTCATACCACAAATGTTAGAATTTTACTGATGATGCTCACAACTCTAATGCCCGTTTAGTTATACAGGGTGAATTAAAAGTCCCACGCCACTTAAATAATGTAGGGCCACGTGACTGATAAAAATGAAATTTAGTGTACGATATTTATGCACAGGGAACTAACAAACCATATGGAATTTTTGCTATTTCCTGTTTAAACGGAAGTCATTGCATTTTCTTCTTTTGAATGGTACGCCCTATATTTATATTGTGATAGTACGTTTCGCATTTTTTCAAATACATTAGAGAGGAAAGGAAAAACACAACAAAGGCTAAAAGGAACTGCTCTGGTTGAGTGATCAGAGGGCTAACTTCTTATCCGCAGGCCCCGGGTTCGATTCGTTCAGCGAGGGGACTGGGGACTTTCGCTTTAATTATGAATATATCCCACACTCTATACTGTCTGGATGTATAGATACAAGAGTTAAAATAGTCGAAAATCCTACCCGAAAGTTCCCAGTAAAAATATCACAGAAGAGGAGCTATAGAAAATGAAAAAAAAAAAAAGTGGGTAGCCTTCCAAAATTCTATGTTGACACTGGTAGCCCTCAGCTGCTTGATAGTAAGGCAATCGATCATGGAAACCACTTAATGTAAGGCTTAACCAGGATTTAGGAACGACTCCGTGTTCATTATTTAATGCTTCAAAAAGTCTAATTGTTGAAAATGTCTCGATATACCACTCAAAAGAAATCCAAAGACGATAAAGCTGGGGCTCTGCTGGCCGCTCTATGTAGCCTCCCCTACCAATCACCGCTGTGGAAAAACCTAGTCTCAGTACTGGCGAAGGAGCTGTCCAAATTGAGCTGGAGCTCCATCTTGTTATTTTTCATTGAGTAGGTGTGGAAACAAGTATGCGACGACAGGCACAACTTCATTTCGGATAGCGTTTAGCATTTCTCTGCACCCTGCATGGGGTTCTCTTCTGTCCTATGTGGATTTATGTCAAATCGGTATTGGCAGTCAATAAAACACATTCATGGATAGAAACAAAGGACAGTGTAATCACAGGGAACGGGGAGTTCTGCTCTGCTACACCTACACCTTTATTTCTTTAATTTAGCAGTCATAAACTATGCATAATTATCTCGTATATGTGGAAACCTCTTGAAGAGCTTTTGAACAGATCTATTCTAACCTGTAAACAATTTGCAACGTTCCATTTAAAATAAAAAGATTGCCGCTTAAACCGGGAGTAGCAATTACCATTAATATAATTTTAAAGTAGAAAGAGCCCGCCTCGGTAGCGTAGAATATTGTCACCCGATCGTCGAAGTCACGACAAAACCAGCGTGCAGGAAAGAAAGAGACAGATAGCGTCGGGCCCACGCCTATTCGTGTGACGGATTGGCACTTGCTGAAGGATTGGGGAGAGAGAGCCAGAGAAATGTCGGGACAGCTCCGTCGCCATCGTGAAACATCGTGATGCTTCGTGAGGAGTCGGGAAACTTCGAGAATCAGCGATTAGTGGACAAAAGCGACTATACTGGTCGAGGCGAGTCAATTTCGGCAAGGAGCCGAGTGAGTGCAGTGTGTATCTGCGGCAGACAGACTGCGTACACGTACACGTGTGTGTTACGTCATTCTGCAGGTGTACAAAGTGTATTTCTACGCAAATAAAGGACGTTTTGAATTTCTGCAACTTGGACTTTTAATTCTACGAACCCATAAAGTCGCAATATGATAGCGTGTCTGTCTCACGTTCAAGAGGTGTGTGTGTGTGTGTGTGTGTGTGTGTGTGTGTGTGTGTGTGTGTGCGTGTGTAGTGTTTAACGCCCGCTTTTACTACATACGGCACCGCAGGCAATGACACTGATGATATATGAGATGAAGATGGAGCACCGGTGGAATGAGATGGCGGGGGAAACCGGAGATCCCGGAGAAAACTCACTCCAGCGCCGTGTTGTCCACCACCAATCTCACTTTGCGGTCACCTGGGATCGAACCCGGGCCGCCTTGGTGACAGCCAAGCGGTCGAACCACTGAGCCACGACACGGCCTCTCACGTTCAAGAGGTCCCGAGTTCGAACCTCGGTCAGGGTGAGTTACGTGGATAAGGTTTCTTCCGAGGTTTCCCCTTATCCGTAAAGACGAATGTCGGGTAACTCCAAGCTCTATGGACCCCGGACTCATTTGAGCATCGCATCATCCATTTCATTCATCGTCTGATATGACGACTTTGAAGAACATAAATTACACACACACACACACACACACACACACACACACACACACACACACACACACACACACAAAGTAGAAAGTATATGCAAACAACTATACTATGTTTCTGTAGACACTTTACGACCCCTACTCAGTCCAACATGTAACCAAACAATCTGATGTGTACACTCACATGACATTCTCAACTCTTGTACAAAACTTCCTTCTTCATTATTTTAGATTTGACTCAAACCAATGTCCAATATTGCTCGAACATATTCATGAATGTCCATCGATCTTCAAGCATGGCTGGAAAAGTGACAATATTTTCATCAGTAACAGCAGTTCTTCGACGCCCTTTACAAAAATCATCACTCTTTTCACCGCCTCTATACCGTACACCTACATTCAAGTCCTGAGTTCGAATCTTGGCCAGGGTTTGTTATCTAGATGTGGGGGTTTTCCTAGTTTTTCCCTTATCCTGAAAGATGTCAGCTTTATGGACCCTGGGCTCATTTAAGCATCATTTCACCCATTTCATTCATCGTCCGATATGTTTGGAAGATGTAAATAAAACAATTCCTCTGAATTCACTGTACTTAAGCCGATTTTCACATAATTCTCTAATTAAAACCGATAAAAAAGTCATAGCACAGAAATGTTCTGCTGAAATTCATTACAGGGTGGACACAAGCTATTAAACTGATAGTTTACAGACGATAACGCCATATGGAATAAACTACATGGTATTCAACTGGCAAAATATTAGAAAGTACAGTACGCGCAAGATAAGTTGAGCGCTGGATTTACGGTTTGGTGCGGGAAGAGGGAAAGAAGCGAGAGCGAACGCTCTTTTGTTTCTGCAGTGTGGTCAACCTTGAAAAACACAGTTCAGCAAAATACCGTGTAAGATAAGCGAAGGTATCACAAGTAACGTTGCATCCTCTGAAAACATTCCTTAGTTTTGTCCACGCCAGCTCAATTGCATTCAGATCACAGTTATACGGAGGTAGACGAATAATAATGTGTCCCCTTTCGAGAGCCACAACATCCACAAATGTTCATACAAATATAAATCATTTTCAAGTAAATGCTGATGTACATTACCACCACACTCGTAACAAGGATAAACTGGCAATTCGAGCGCACCAAACGAGCCTTTATGAAGGAAGCTTTAACTACAAAGTGATAATGTTATATAATAAACTTCCAAATTCATTTAAACAAGCTGCATCATTAAAACACTTTAAGTATAAGGTTAAGAAATGTTTGTATGCACAGTGTTTTCATACGGTTAATGAATTTTTAGAACTATAGCCATGTAAATGAGCACTGGGAGCATAGTACATTCACAAACCTGTAATATTTATATTATGACATTTCTTGTAGTAAATTAGTCTATGCAAATACCACATGAAACCATAGAAAAGCTGCTTACTGGGTATATTGTATGTAATCAATTTGACTTTATGTATATACTGTATTTATACATTTTGACGTGTCTCATAACATGTATATGTTGCCAAGGACGAACTAAAATTCTAATTCTAACATACGATTGTTGTAAACTGGTTAGCTTATTAACTTAGAAATTGATCAAAACGAAATATGGTGGACATTATAAAGCTTAGCGTATTAGCCACTAGATGTCAGTGTATAGCGCATTTCAAATTTCAAAATTGTCATCTTTGTTTACGGAGTTAAACGAAACTTACCGATTGCTCTTCTTATCGCGCGCATACTTAACTGTCATATATGAAGAAATTTGATTTGTTTTTAGAAAGATGAGCTTTGAAGCATTTTAACTGCCACTTCGTAGGTACGCGGCTGACAGAAGAAACAGTTTTAAAGGGCTTGAAAACAGTATTTTCGATGAGATATCGTTGGCTGGGATACAGAGCTTAGGAAGTAAGAGGGGGTGGGGTACCAAGTGAGATGTTTGATTGTGGGTAAATAGGGCAACACTCATGAATGAAGCACAGAGCTCATGCACAGCTGATCCCATCCTGTGCTGAGCAGCAAGATAGCTGCCGAGGAGAGAGGGAGGTGAATGGATTTAACACGCGTTGGAACGATTTCTGGCGTTTCTGGCGTTGGCGGACATATTCAAGAATAAAATAGGCGCCGTCTGCTATCCGCCAGAGCACGACACGCGCCTTCTTTCGAGCTGTTGCTACTGTCTGGAAACCCAGCCGACATTAGCATAAGCAAGTTCCTGCTTCCTGATTGCACTTTTACTTTCACCGCTGCGTGCTTACACACGATACACTGTATTCTGGCTAAAATATACACCTTGAGATTTCGTACACCTTTTGAAGTTCCCTGGAAAAAAATGCTGTTCACATAGCAAAAGTAATGTTAAGGTGAGAAGGTACTGTCTATCCCCGCAATGCTATTTCCACGATCTTTGGGTGCATATTACTAAGAAATTATTATAGATATGTACATGAAAATTTTCAGGCATGTTCTTTAGACATCTATCTTGAATAGTACCTATTATTATTTGAAAATTATGTACTGATAACACTGGGCAACAATTAAAAGGTTTCGGGATTAAAAATAGTGAATTTACATGTATTCCCATCTTCAAAATCACCATAAAAATGATAGATTAGCTCTTGTTTTGAAGATAAAATGACATTTCATTTTTTAGAGTGAAGATTTTAAATTTGGGGCAATTTTTTTGCGAGTTGGCATACCTGTCAAATAACAAAACACAACCAGAGAGTAATTTTGGAAATTAAGTGATGCAAAAATTAAGGAAGGCATTTTTGTCGGACCACAAATAAGAGAACTTGTAAAGGATCCTGCATTTGACCAAATTTTGGAGGGGAAAGAAAAGGAAGCTTGGGAAGCCTTCAAGGGTGTTGTTCATGGATTTTTAGGCAACAAAAGAGATGACAACTACAAGCATTTGGGGACAGTGATCCTGCAAAAATACCGTAACCTTGGATGCAACATGTCCCTTAAGATCCATTTTCTCCACTCCCACCTAGACTTTTTCCCTCCTAGTTGTGGAGCTGTTAGTGATGAACATGGGGAGAGATTCCATCAGGACATTTCTGTTATGGAACAAAGATATCAGGGCCGTTGGGATGAAGTAATGCTTGCGGATTACTGTTGGTCTTTGTATAGGGATTCTGCGGAACTCTATCACAAGAGACAAGCTAAAAGACGACGAAGTCAATAGGCCACCACATGATTCTCTTCAGACCCGACTATCTGCGAAGTATTTTTCCAGCAATTTAGAACTCTTAGCATGTAATTATCAGTTAAAAAAATCAAATGCACTTTCATTGTTGTTAGCATGTAATTAAAATGTATGCTTTTCTCTCAATCCGTTAATATGTAATACTTCCACCTTGTGTATATCATAGAAAGTAGAGCTAATAAAAATTTTTCATTGTCATATTTGTTTTTCTCAACCCAAAATTAGTAGGAATTGCCTCATGAAGTGCTCGAAACATTCAAAAATTATTTTTTTGTTGCCCAGTGTAATTTGTTATAATTTTTTTAGTGTTTTTCTTTTAAAAAGCACTGAAAGTATTATGAATCTCGGAGAAAATTCCCTTATTATATTATTCTTATATGGCTGCTTAATACACACAAAAAATTCATATGTTTTGGTTGACTAGTCTTTTTAAAAAAAGTGTACCGGAACCTTAAAAAATGTGAAACTGAGAAAAACATATTTAACGTGTATTGATTACTGACTTCTGACATGAGTCAGAACATTCCTGCTGCATAGTCTTGACGTTCTGTATTCTCACTTGTTCTCTTCAAGTTGCTCTTCATTTGTCTTGTTTTCTTGGCCAGTTCTTCAACCATTTTATCTGCTTTCAGAACTCGCAGCTCATCAATTTCTGTATATGACCACTACCATGATTAGCACATGTATTGTTGAACTGGGCCCACTAACCTCAATATTACACGTGGTTTCATTGTCTATTCTATTTATATTTTCTACATTTACTTTTCTATGTGTAGTAAAACAATTGCCTGTAAACTTTCCCTTTCGAAATGTTTATGGCCTACCCATATCACATATTCGCCAATAACTAGTACAAAATATTATTCAGAACAAATAACTGTTTATATACACAGCCAAAGAGAAAAGAAAAACTAGCATCATTGGAGTTACAGGGGTATCAGCAGAAAGCTTGAAAGATCCCTTACAAAACAAGGCTTAGTTCAGTATTAAAGAAGTTATGATCGATTTTCTGAAAGCTTACGAAAAGGGGCGTGGCAAAACTTAACACCCACTAATATAATTAGTCAATTAGGTATAAAATATTGCTCCAATGAACTCTTTAACTATATATTTGTAATTTAGAGGGATGAAATTATAATAACATGTAAAATAAAAAAAAAAGTGAATTTGAACCCCAAGTGGAAGTACATTCTCAACTTTATGTACATACCGGTCTCGGCTTGTCAACACAAATTCTATTATTATGCTCCGTTAATATGAGGAGCTTTGTGTGTGTGTGTGTGTGTGTGTGTCCATCACTTTAAGATAATCAGGAAATGAAAAAATAAAAACCGTATATCCATGCTATTAATTTTTCTTTTTCTTTGGTGGAAGGCTGTAAACAGAGCTTTAAGAATTCTTAATCATATACTTAAAAAGCCCGCCTCGGTAGCGTGGTGGTAGCATGTCTGCCTCACGTTCAAGAGGTTCCGAGTTCGAATCTCGGTCAGGGTGAGTTACCTAGATAAGGTTTTTCCGGGGGTTTCCCTTATCCTGAAATACGAATGTCGGGTAACTCTAAGCTCTATGGACCCCGGACACATTTCAGCATCGTTTCACCTATTCCACTCATCGTCCGATATAACTTAACGTTGGAGGACGTAAATTAAAAAAAAAAGGGCTTAAAAACCACATATATAGTATTTTTAGTTTTCAAATTAATGGCTAAAAATATATGGACATGTTAAGTTTTGATAAAAAAAATGATGGACATTTCCAGTTTTACACAAGTATAACTATTTATAACAAAAACTTCACTTATCTTAAGAAAATGATGTCAATTTTTCCTTTTAATTGAGATCGATTTCACAAATTGCTTGCATCTTCAGTCTGTCAACAAACTTCGTCGTCAAGGATTTCGCTTACCATGTTATTATATTTTTTTCAGTATTACCAAAATCTGAAAACGAAACAAACCTAAAAACA